>CM031237.1:403941682-404541682 GCA_018340775.1 Taxus wallichiana var. yunnanensis | reverse complement strand
GTTCTTCCCTCACGTCCCTTGGGGTGATCTTGGGAATCAGAAACGATTCTTAGGTATTTTTGATGCTTTGAAATTATTAGGAATATCTGAATTGGAATGGGTTAACTTGGTGTGTTTGAATCAAAGTGTTTTTCCATTTGATATCTTCTTAGATTTTGGAAAACATCACATATGCTCTTCTCTTGCATCTCTGGACAATCTTGAAAATCATAAATGATGTTTACGCTTTTTAAGGAAAACTACTAAATTCATTGTGCAGGACCGAAACACATTCTTGTCAAAGAAAAGGTGGAATCGAAACTAAGTCAAAAATACTAATACGAGATGTCATATAGGTTACCAAAAGGTGTTCAAGAAAACCACACCTAATTAAACAATATAAAAAGAACAACATATTTAAAACACAGTATTACTAGTTTCAAAAAGGGTACGTCCCTCTCTCTGCTCAACTAGAACATAACCCCTTTGGCATAACACCTTAAGCTACAACAATGGGGGTTGTTTCAGAACCCCAAAGTAGTCCACGCAAGATATAACTTGTGAACAAAACCGGAAGTACTCCGCACTACTTACTTGACTAGTGATTCCTTTATGAGATAGCGTTACGGTTGTTCGTATGGCAATCCTAATGATAGTACATGTAGACACACTAGTTGCCTACTTGTTCTTGAAGGATATAAAGTAAATCCGAGATACTCCCAAGATAGTTGGGACTATTTGGGTAAATTACACTCGCTTAAGAAAACTTTGTAACACCTAGGGTGAGAGAACCACCTAGGAAGATATTCTTTGGCCGGGAGCCCACTTTGACCATTCTAAAACAAAGTGTTGATTTGTGAGCCATCTATTCATCACGAAACATGTGACGTGTTACTTTCGCTTAGTTTTTCACTTACCTTAAGGAAAGGTGAAACTCTTTCGAAGTGAAGCCAACATTTTTCATCCCCATTTTGATCTATTTCCTTCACATTCTTTTGACACTTTGTTGGTCAAAAGAAAGGTGACTACCTCTATGTTACCAATCGATTGTTTCTACCACTTTTTTGTCTATTTACGCCCATCCATGTTTGCAGTTGGGTAAGTTAAATGTCTAAAGTGTGTGGAGACGTATTCATATCATTGGTGGTATTTTTGATCTTGATACCCATGTCAAGATTGTCATTATAGTTAGGCGTGGTTCATCATCTTGGACTTCCTTAGAAAGGTTACCTTGTTTGTATTGTATCACTACAATTTTGGTATTTACATCTTGTTTCTTGTAAAATTGACCTAAATATCTATATTGTAAGGTTACGCTACACACATTTTGATAATTCTTATTTATACTTTAAGCTTTTAGTTTGACTCTATTATTACCTCGATTTTGAAGAGTGCTACGTATTACCACTTGTGTGTGTTATATCAATATCATCTTGATATCAATACCTTACTTTCTCACAAATTTTGGTTAACATATCTTGGTGACATTGTTGTGTCACTCACAAATTGTAACTGGAACTTTTTGGGATATAGGTCTTAATCAAATTTGAGCTCAATTTTAGTATACCTTGTTAGGAGGTCACATTAATTTCTTGTATTTACTTACGTCTTGTTCATTTTCTTAAACTTGGCATAAGTGAGAACATCTTGTTAATTATCTTGCAACACCAAATTGCTTTTTGAAACATAGCCTAGGAAGTACTTCATTCATTTGATAGGCTTAGATACCAAAATTTTGTGTCATTTTTGATTTATCACTCTATCACATTGGTATTCTCACATTGTTACTCATTCATATTCTTGACAAATCATCTTGCATTTCACTTAGGTGTGGTCACAAAGTTTTGAACACATTTACAACTTCCCTTAGTGAAACTATCACAAGTCATGGCTCCCAAAACACGATTAGGACTTAAGAAACAAACATACGAGGAACAACAAGTGCAAGCTTGGTAAGCCTCAAACAGACAAGGGTTAAACCCTTTTATTGGACATGATCTAGGGCCTCTATTTTCCTTAGAAAAAGAGATAGAAGACATGGTCGATCATAGTGGTAATGAATTGGAGTCCCCACATGCAGAATTCGACTTTGACCCCACCTTATTAGATGATTTCCTTTTTAGAATCAAGGATAGGGTGCTAGCACGGGTTGTAGAATTGGGGGCCAAAATGCCCACTATAAATGAAACAATCCTACCTACGAATAACACTAATGAGGAGGAGCATCCTCTAATTAAAATGGAGGAGATTTTAACACACGGACATGTTTCTACCTCCAACACAGGAAAAGATAATGTAGTGGGACATAGAATACACTTTATCAAAGTGCCACGTAAAATCGGGACGGGACACGAGAAAGTTGAAGAACCTCCACAATATAAGGAAGAAGAGGAACCTTTCGGAGAAGAGATCACCATTCAACAAAAAATTAGTAACCTTAGCTAACAATTAGCCTTGCTAACCTCTCATGTACAAAAGGAAGCAGGAAGGAATGTCCAAAAATCTAGGCCTAAGGTCGAAATTAGTAAACTCCATAGTGAAAATCACGGAGAAGACAATACCGATTATCATTGTGTATATATCCCAAATTCTCCTACTAAGGAACAATTTATCACACAAGAATTACAATCTATGAAAGCAACACTTGCCAGCCTTCAAGAGAGCATTGTAGGGAGCATTAGGAAATATAAAAATGAAGAACTATGTCCCTATCCTTTTGAAAAAACTATGACACTTCAACCTTTCCCTAAGAAATTTGATATGCCAAAATTTGACAAATATAGGGGAAAGGGAGATCCACAGGATCATATCAAATATTTCTATATGGTGTGTCAAGAGGTATCCTATAGTGATAATTATCTCATACAACTCTTTCCCAAGAGTCTAGGAGATCAAGCCTTGGAGTTGTTTACACGTTTGCCTCGTGGGTCCATTTTTACCTAGCCCAAATTGTTAGAGAGGTTTGTGCGTCACTTCTCATATAACATAGAAAGTGATATCACCATGGCAGATTTATGTGGCACCAAACAATGCCCTAATGAAACTCTTTCCAAATTTCTACAATGGTGGAGAGGGATAGTCAGTCACTTCCCTTGAACTTTTCCTGAAAAACAACCGGTAAGTATCTTTGTGCCCAACCTTAATCCAGACATTGCTTTCCACCTTCAAATGCATTGTGTTCACACTTTTGAGGAGGTCATTGAAAAAGGTGTGCAAATAGAGAAATCCCTTATTGCTAAAGGAACTCTTAAGTCACAATCTAAGGATGATCAAAATTCTAAACCTACGGAGAAGCTGAAGGTATTTAACAAAAACAAAAATATGGTGGGAGATGGGATCATAGATTCCAAACGTGTACAAACAGTCCAAACCGGTCAACCTTTTAAACTGACTAAAGCACCTATTCAACCCCCACCAAAATGAAGAATGTTCACCCTTCTTAATGAGCCTTTTTCGGTTATATTAAAACAATTGGATGCAGCTCACATGGTGACATATCCTACGACACAACCATTTGATGACAATGCTCCAAAACCATCATGGTACAAGGAGCATGAATATTGTGAAATGCATCATGTCAAGGGACATAAGATAGACAAATATCTATGACTCCATCACTATATCCAATACCTCATCGAAAATGGGGAGATAGAGGTGGACAACCCATGGAAAAATCAAACACCCAATGAAAATATGGGGATATATAAAGAACCATTCCCAGGACATGGTAAAACAGAAGAGTCATCCCAAAGTTATAAAGCAGTGAATTACTTATATACCAACAAGGATAATAATCATTATGATTCACTTATTAGATGTATTCGCTCTCCTAATGACCATATCAACACCATTTGAATCAAGAGAAAGGATTATGCCACAATTACAAGGTGTACCCACCTCGTGATTCTAGAACCTTCTCCATCAACTGCACAAAATTGTAATTACAACCTCTTAAAGAAACTTGAGAAAACGTTTGCCAATATTTTGATTTTGGATCTTCTCAAGATTTTAAATGTTCACAAATAATTTTTTTACCAAACTCTTCAAGGGTCGGGAGTTCCATTAGAGGTAGATCCTACACATCTTCAAGCCGCCGTAGAAAACATTGTACCAACTAAACACATTGCCTTCAATCATAGGGAGATCCCTACTGAAAATCCAATGCATAATATTCCTTTGTATATTGAGGTAGTTATTACCCACAGGAAAATTAAATGGGTGCTTGTGGACAACGGATCAGGGTTGAACATCTGTACATTAAATTTGGTTAAACAACTGGGACATACTGAAGTAGATCTTGAGTCAAACATCATCACTATCACCGCTTACGACAATGTGGAAAGGGAGTTAGCAGGAACAATCATGTTTCTTATGGAAGTGGGTCCCACTTTTCATCAAAAAAGTTCCATGTCTTGGACTTGGAACTTCTGTATAATATGATTCTAGGCCGACGATGGATTCATGTCATGCATGTTGTGTCATCAACATTTCATCAATGCATTAAACTAAAACATGAGGGACACACCATTACAATACACGGAGATTTAGAGCCCTTCACTCATTGTAGAGCTCTCAATAGTTTTGCATGTAAGGGTACATATGCATGTCCCTCCGCCGATATAGTTTTTCCTCTCCAATCTGAAGCCATGGAATCTCGGGTAGATTTAGATTCTCTCAGTTCTTGCACCCATGAGGCCTCTACATCAGCCTCTCCTTTTGATTCATGGGAGATGAAGGTTCTAGAATATGGTCATGGAGAATATAACATGCAACAAGCCCTCTTGGTCTCATACCTTTTATTTTCACCCAATACTAGAGGTCGACCCAACTATCGCTTGAAGACCTAGAAATGAACAAACTATTGGGTCATTATTACCGGAGGCTTTACGGCTAAAGAAAAATTGTTGGATCCACCTACAAATTGGGTCCCAAAGGATACTCAGCCAACCTGCTATCAAACCCCTACATACCAGAAATCCAGTAAAATGATGTACTACATGGGCTACCAGGGCCTAGGATGTGGAAGAAATGAGCAAGGACAATGAGAACCAATACCTCTCCCACATTTTGAAATAGAAAGATATGGCATTGGAATTCTCCCTTATGGGGCACACCCCAATGATCAAGATGTTATTTGTTCTGAATGTGAGGATAACTCTGACTATCTAGACAGCGATATGGATTCCTATTGTAGCCAATATCAAGATCTTGCCTCTATGGACCTATTCATGAATATCACTGTCCTAACCATAACCCCTACAGAATCTACCCTTGACCTTGTTTACCCTTCCCTTGTTGAATGGGACCAACAATTTCATATGTCACTAGACCTATTTGAGAATGATGAAGCTATCACAGAGTTCATGGGCATTCGGTATACAATTCCCATTGGAGACCTCAAAAAGGGCTTCTATATTGACTTGGATACCTGCACCTACTTCAGTGAGGAGTTTGAGATTTGTGGTTAGCAAAAATTAAGAAAAAGTGACACCAAAATTTTCAACGTAAAGCCTTGGAAAAAATCAAATTCTAAGTTGCACAGTGAAAACCTCTTTGAGGCGTTGGTCGACAAATAGGTGCAAAAATCGAAGGATAATAAAAGTGACCATGCAAAGGGTGAAAATATCATGGAGACATCCTTGGACAAAGAGCTCAACCTTCCTCCCGATCCTACGCATATGGAGGACTTGTCAAAATTAATAGTAGAGTAAACTATCGATGTAAACATTGGTACAGAGGAGGACCCAAAAATAATCAAATTGAGAGCATCACTCTCGGCATGGGAATAGAATACATTCCATGATGCTACGGGAGTTTATAGATGTATTCACATGGTCCTATAAGGATATGCCAGGATTAGATCCAACTTTGGTCGTGCACAACTTAATTGTACATACGGACGCCTTAAGCCTAATAAGCGTAAGCTCAGAAAGATACACCCAAGGGTAGCCCTACTGGTTAAAGAGGAACTAGAAAGATTACTTATGGAAGGATTCATACGGCCTATTGATTACTTTGAATGGATATCTAACATCGTCCCTGTCTAGAAGAAGTATGTCGGTATCAGAATCTACATAGATTTTAGAGACATTAATAAAGCTTTCCTACGGATGATTTCCCTTTGCCAAATATTCATACGATTATGGATTCAACAAAAGATATGAGATGCTATCTCTTATGGATGGCTTTTTAGGATACAACCAAATCAAGATAGCTGATGAAGATCAGCACAAGACAACTTTTACAACTCCTTGGGGTACCTTATGTTATCAAGTAATGTCGTTTGAGCTTAAAAACGAAGGAGCTAATTATCAGAGGGAAATGATGGTAATTTTCCATGATATGATCCATGATATCATGGAAGACTATATAGATGAAATTCTTAGAAAATCGAAGACAAGAGAGGATCACTCTATAATTTTACGGCATCTCTTTGAGTGCCTACAAGAGTATAAAGTCCGGCTAAACCCAAAGAATTGCGTGTTTGGCGTGCTATCAGGAAAATTGTTGGGCTTCATTATATCAAGAAGGGGAATTGAGGTAGACCCTGCTAAAGTGTCTACTATTACTGAGATGCCTCCTCCTAAGAACATTAAGAAACTACACAACTTACAAGGAAAAATATAGGCTATTCGCCGCTTCATCTCCTAGCTTGCAGATAAGTGTCATTCGTTCACCCACCTACTTAAAAAGGATGTCACCTTCATTTGGGGACCAAAGCAGTAGCAGCCTTCACCTTACTTAAACAATACTTGGTTAATCCACCTGTCCTCATGCCTCCAACTCTGGTGAGCCGCTCCTGCTTTATATCTCTGCTACGCAATTTGCTATTGGTGCACTACTCGCCCAATATGACCTTGGTCACAAAGAAAAATTGGTGTACTAACTCAGTTGCACTCTCATCACTTATGAGCTCAACTATCCCTAAATTAAAAAGCTTATTTGTTGTTTTTACTTTTCAAAAAAATTCTATTATCTATTGAATACTAAAACCAAACTTATATCTAAATTTGACCCGCTCAAGTACTTGCTTTATCAAAACCCACCTCACGGGTGGAATGGCTAATGGATCATTCTACTAAGTGAATTCGACATAGAATTTTTGCATTAGAAGTTTGTTAAGGGACAAGTACTCGCTTGACCAATTAGCAGAAGCACCTTTGCAAGGCATTGAACCTTTGAATCTGGATCTGCCAGATGCCTCATTACTATACATTGAATAATTTGTCATATGGCAGATACACTTTGATGGGTCTTTTACTTTTCATGGTTCAGGAGTGGGTGTGGTCCTCATTACTCCTTCTAGCGACCCTATACCGCAAGCTTTCCGTCTGGGTTTTCCTTGCACGAACAACATCACAGAATATGAGGCACTTATCATAGGGATGAATCTTGCCATCAAGTGGAACATTCATCATGTCAAGGTTGTGGGTGATTCTCAATTAATTATCAAGCAAGTTAATGATGAATACAAGGTTAAGGATGAAAAGCTCATACCTTATAAGAAGCTAGTAGAAACTCTAAAAGAGTACTTTGTGTGCATCACATTTGAATAGATCCCAAGAGCATAAAATAGATCGGTAGATGCTATGGCGATAGTGGGTTCTATGCTCCGTATTCCACCAGGGAATAATGACATGTCATTCTTTGTGGAAAATTTACGTCAGCCCGCGTACGACATACCAGAATCCTATCGGCTTGTGATGTTGTTGGTCCCAATTCCCCATGGTATGAACCCATCTTTACCTATCTCAAAGACAACACGTTCCCTCTTGACATCTCCCATTCCGAGAAACAAATCCTAATTCACCAAATAGCTCATTATACCCTTTTAGGAGGTACGCTTTATCATCGTGGCTATAATGGGAATCTATTACGTTGTCTCAATATGACGGAGTCAATCTAAGTGATCAAAGAAGTACATGAAGGGGTGTGTGGAGCACATACTAATGGAATGGTTTTGGCCAAGAAATTGTTAAGAGTAGGCTACTATTGGCCTACCATGGAAACCGATTGTTGCAACTATGTCAGAAAATGTGTACTTTGTTAGAAGTATGGAAATTTCATCCATGCTCCGTCATAGCCATTGCAACCTATCACCACCCCATGGCCATTTTCTAAGTGGGGACTTGACTTGATAGGGAACCTTACCCCTACCTCATCTGATGGTCATACCCACATCACCACGGCTCATCGAATACTTTACCAAGTGGGTGGAAGTTGTCCCCTTATCCTATGTAACAGGAGCTGAGATTTCCAAATTCATCATGAATCATATCATTTTCCGGTATGGAATTCCTAAAGCCATTGCTACTGATAATGGAAATTCATTCGAGAGTAAAACTATAAAGGGTCTCTGTTAGTAGTTCCAAATCAGGTTAAAATGGTCTACACCATATTATCCCCAAGGTAATGGACAAGCCGAGGCCACAAATAAGACTTTGGTGTGAATAATGGAGAAAATGGTCAAGTAAAATAGGTTGTAATTGGAATTTGCAAATCCACCTAGCTGTTTGGGCTTACAAGACCTCCATTCACACTCCTAAATGTGTGATGCCATATTCTCTAGTATTTGGGACGAAATCTATCATCTCACTAGAAATTGTGCTTCCTTCCCTAAGAATCTCTCTTATGGATTATCTGGATAAAGATGAAGATTACTGGGTGGATAGACTAGCTGATTTAGAGCTCCTAGATGAGAAGCACATCCATGCCCTTAATCACCTCAAAGTGTATTAGAACAGAGTCTCCAGAAATTACAACAAGAGAATCATACCTCACCAATTTGAGGTTGGTGATTTGGTCATGAAGGAGAATCAGTTCAACACAAGGGCAGAACGAGAAAAGAAAGGAAAGTTTGAACCACATTGGTTAGGACCCTATGTTATTGTGGCCAAGTACGGCACAAGGGCATAAAACTTACTCACCCCAATGGTGATGAGATCGTGAGCCCATGAATGTCATGCATCTTAAGCAGTTCTATGCTTAAACATGGCATAAAATCAGAAAAGCAAAAAAATCAAAAACATGATAAAATAATCAAAATACAAAAAAATCAAAAAAGAGAAAACATGTCATCCATAAGTGAAAACCATGCAATTGTGGCACTTTGGATAAGTCCTTGGGTGAAAACCAGTTTTCGGTGCCTTGGGAGGATTCGTTATTCACAAGCATCTTGCATCTGAAGGGTATTTCTACTTAGCCTAGGGCTAGTTCCACGTCTACCTCTGAGATTCCCTGTGGGCCCAATCATGTCAAGCCTTGATCCGAATTTGTCTCCTTTTATTCATCTGTGAAGGGCATGGTCTTTGCATTAACTCGGGGCATTTTGCGACTTTACCTTCTTGTTCATAAGCACTTGGCATCTGCCTGTATATTCCCCATCTAATGCCGGGGCATCCACACTTTCTTGGTTACCTTTGCATAGCTCTGGAAAATTGTTAGAAAAAAAAAAAAAAAGAAAATTGTTTCCGAAAATTAAAAAAACAATAGAAAATTGTTTCACAAAATACAAAAACAATAGAAAATTGTTTCACAAAACACAAAAACAATAGAAAATTGTTTGAAAAACACAAAAACAATAGAATTTTTTTCTCGAACATCACAAAAACAATAGAAAATTGTTTCACAAAACACAAAAACAATAGAAAATTGTTTCAAAAAGCAAAAAAACAATAGAAATTTTTTTCATAAAACCAAATCTTGCAAAAATATTTACTTGCATTGTCTTGTTTCTTGCTTTTCTTGTTTGCTTGTGTAATTGCTTCATGCTTGTGCATTTGTGTTGTTTTTTTCTTGGGCATACTCCGTTAGGATTCATCTTTTCTTGATTAGATTAGATTTATTCTTACTTGTGCATTTTAAAGTGTGGTTTTACATGCTAGTGGATCATAGTATATTGTTATATTGATTCATTGAGTTCTTTGTTAGCATTTGATTGTGTTTGCTTGTTGCATGTGCATCGTTTTATTATCGCATCATCATATTTCCATCAATATCATCACATATAACATCATCTATACATTATATATCAAGAAAAAGCTAAGTATACATCATACATGAATGCTAAGCTAATCATCACATATCGTATCAACAAATGGGGGCAAGAGGGATCGTAAATATCAAAATCTATCCCCCCACACCAATATCATCATATCATCCCATCCACTAAGTATGGTGCATCACATGAGCTAGCTCTCCCTAGACATTTCTGCTCCACTGAGGCTTGAGGCCTCTCAGATCTAGTACCTCTGCTCAATTTTTAGCTATAGGAAGACACTCATTCGGCCTTTCGAAAGCGCCTCAAAGTATAAGGACCTGTAATAAGAGGCTCTTCCCTCTATTGTAGCTAGATCTCTGTGTGTCTAGGTAGTCACCACTATACCATCTATGCATTAGAAGGATGCTATCTCCACTGAGGATCGGGCAAGCTCATCTTGGCCCACTATATGCTCAGCTCTTAGCATATCTCGCTCAAGTATCACGGGCTGCAGTTGGGCCTGTGTTTGCTGATATAGACCCGTCACCTACACCATCTGCACAACCATCTATCGTATCTGTAAAAAGTGCACAATACTATCACCTCCCTAGCTAGCCTAGGCCTGAGCCTAATCCCACTTAGCTATCCTTTGCTAAGATCCGAGCTCGAGCTTGGTGTCTCTCTGTTGTGACCTAATCTCACTCTACAAGAGCCTATTGTAACTGTTGCTTTAGGGTGGTTGTTTGTGCCATCGGCACCTATATATGTACTAGCCCTGGAAGACTAACCCTGCTCTAAAACTTGGGACCTAAAGGGCTATGTAGGTGCATGTCCTAGACCCTACAGCATCGGTCCCTATACCTGTGTGGTACCCTGATCATCATGGGGTAATCCATCAAATGGATCCTCTAGATCATGACCCACTGCACCCTCTCTCTTGTCACCACCATGCCAAATATCTCTTGTTGGTCTGACACTTGCTGCCCAGGCCTCCTCTAGGATAGTTAGACATCGAGGTAAAATAATTGCATACCAAGTCTAATAGTCTGCAATAGTGTCCAGATCTCTAATCTGTAGTGCTAGATCTCATACATGTGGGGGTACCTTTAAGAAACTCGCCCCTGGGTTGGGTTACCTGTATATGAGGCCCCATGGTCTGCCTCTCCGATTCTCTACAGGCATACCATATGTTAGGATGTGGAACCCCCTATACCATGCCTAACTATTGTTGGCATCTGTCGACATTATATAGCTCGATAATGTAACTCTGAATACCTATAAGGAAGTGCTCCACTATACACACACTAATCTCTACGATGTCCTCTAGCCACTGTATCTACCTATAGGGTCTCCATATAATATCCTTGTCTGGTAGCTCATCAAACTCTCAGTGATACCTATATAGACTACCTAGGTGACCTCGTACATCACCACCTACTAAAAACCATGCCATATAAGATGGATCCTTTGGATCTTGAACATGAAGAGTTCCCATGGGGTGCTCGATAGCAATATGGTCCCATGACCAAATCTGTAGTAGCGAGGTAGGCCCCACCATCTTCTGATGGTGGTAGGTGATCAAATGTAAGTCCCAGTAAAGGTACACTAGTATGCACTATCCCCAGTAATAACGGTCACCACTAAAGATCCCCTGTACCAATGTCATCGAACCTCATGGAAAAGGCATCCTAGTCTTATTAGTGAGTAAAAACCCACTAATAAGTGCCATAATATATAGGGGCTCTTGGTACAGTGTAGGGTCAATGATGCACTCGTGGAATGCAGAAGTCATACCATCATGCAATATTTCATCTTGATCAAACAAATCCCTGACAGCTGCCATGATTTGCCTAGCATTGGAAGTATAATCAATTAGTATACCCAGGATGGGCACATAGAGAATCCACCACACATCCTCCAAAGTAATGGTCATCTCTCTCGTAGGGAGTCGAAAGCACTGACTCTCACTGTGCCACCGCTCGGCCAGTGGAGTAATCAGACCTTGATCTAATGTGATAGAAGGCATCGATACATGGGGCCTAGGCCCACTACCTCTAGAAGAATAGCTATGGCACGTCGGTCTCGTAGATGCATGCTCCCCTCAAACTTGGTGATACATGAATGACATTCCCATGTCTGAAGTACTAGCAGGTGTCTCTGTGAAATCAATCCACTCATCAGTTACTAGCATTTCTTCTAAAAATCTATTTATCCTTTTTAGGGTTAATCCAAAAATCCTAAATTCTCTTCTAAATGCCATCATTTTTAGCATTTTCCTGTCTATCTTTTGTCATCCGATTGCACCTATGAACTCTTTTGGGGCGTGTGTGCCTCCCTTTTGGCACATGCACGTGCATGGAACTTTCTAAGGGCACTTGCACCATCAATCGTGTGCTCTGTGCATCCTTTTGGGTGTGTGCACCACCCTTTCAACACATACACACACGCACAACCTGTCTACGGGCACTTGAGCCATCAATTGCATCCTGCGCGTATGTGTGTGTGATACTCTCTATATGTGTTCGCTACCCTATGGTGTGTGTATGTGTTTGAGTGTACTTGTGCATGCACACATCCAACCTAAAGTTCTTGTGCCCCTAATTGGACACACTGTGCCACGTTTAACGCACTTGCGCCTACCCGCACCCGCACCCTATATGACCCCTAAACCTAATTCCTAATTCTAGGGTATTAATTGAAAAAATTGACAAGGAGGGTTCAAGTACTCACAAGGATGCCATCGTTGGCATGCCACTAATACCCTCGGACTATGTCCGCCCATCTCAATCGGTCTTGTGCTATCACCATCATCCTCGTTCTTTGTTAGAGCCTTGCGCAAAGAAAAACTTAGCAATGGTCGGTAAGAAATGAATTAGTCATGGTGATTTACCCCCGTGAGTGGGATATATCAACCTATTTTTCATGCCATGAATGCCTGAAGGCTCGTTTCAATCGCCATTGTCTCTTTTGTTCACTTTGTTGAATAATTATTTTTCTTCTTTTTTTCACCGTGTTGGGGAATTTTTTGCCATCCAATACCCCTTTCTTCTCCCTAGGACAATTTTTATTTCTCCTAGGTGATTTTTATTCTCATCCACACTCTCATAATATAATTATTTTCAAAATAATTATTTTATTAATTTTTCCACTAAACAAGGACATTATTTGTTGCTTGTTTCTTCTTTCTTCCACCTAGAGCATGTTTTGTTGCACCTAGGCCCTTCATTCTATTTCTTCTATTTTCTTCTACTATCCACCACATTTCAAAAATAGAAAACAAAACATATATCTATATATATATATATATATATATATATATATATATATATATATATATCATTTTAAAAATCCAAAAACAAGGCAATATTTTTCACAAAATCTTACAAAGTAAAAACCGCAAAATAAGGTAACCTATTTATTATGGCTGAAACTTGTGTCTTTCACATGGTATTATCTCCATATCCTACTAGTTTGTTTCAAATATTCACCGATCTATATGACTCATGGATCACCGGATTCAAAACCATTCACTTGAGTTAGTTTCTTGCTTAAATCGTACTTTGAGGCACATCTTGTTGCCTAGTGTTGTTTTTCATTGCACACAAAGATTTCTACTTGGACCTCATGTCCATCATCATTTCCCCTTGCTCGGGGCATCATTTTTAACCCTTGTCATTAATCACGAACATGTGGCTCTCTTTAACTTGATAACAAAACATTTTTACAATTTGCTTGACCATTGTTGGGTTGGATATGTGCATTCGTACTTGTTTTCCTTGTTACATGAGCTTGTTTCCTTCTCATAAATCATTACATTTTGTATGTTACATGGAGTTGGTAGTTTTAGTAATGGAAAATTGTCTCGTAGTATGGCTTTTCATGTCATTCTACTTTTGTCATATAGTGACGTAGATCTTTTGGCAATATGATGACACTTTGAAGTTGTTCCAATGCAAAGGCTAGAGGCTATATGTTTTCTCTCCATTTCTCCATATTTCTTCTACCTCACTTTCTTCCCACCACTTTTATTCTCGCTTCCCTTAGGACATTCTACCCCTGCCTCTTCTTCCATCCATTTCTCATCTTTTTGATCGTCGATCATCTTCCTTCATCACCCCATCGACACTCGGGGCACCTCTCCCTCCTGCTAATTTTTCTTCTATCCCTTCTAAATTCCATTCATCTACTATCTTCAAAGTGTCATCACTTATGCCACCCCAAAGAGGGGAAAATGTAGACATCCATAATTACGCCCGAGTAATTTAAATACTTAAATTGCGCTAATTATCTCCCTTCCTACAAATTGGCAACATACCATCAAACGCGCTCACCTTCTCTCCTATTGTCGTTAATTAATTACACTGCACTAATTAATTAAGTCGTCTATCCAACAAATATCATAATTAACGACCTTCATTAATTAATCCCCTCTTCTATCTAGAACTAATTAATTATTATTAATTAATTAGCTTCCCCTTTCATTTAACCAATAAATCAATATTCAATTGATTTAATCCCCTTCTATAGTCTAAAATCATGCTAATATTTCTCTAAAATCTTTTATAAGCTTACACATCTATTAATTAAATCATCTTGATTAATTAAAAGGCCCTCTTTATCCACATGAGTCACTAAAAGACAAACAAACCCTCCTAAAGTTAACTCAACCCTATTTAAACCCCCTTATTCACAACTAACTCAACATCCCTATTATCCCACATGTAAAGGGATGTAGTGATTCCTTTATCCATTGGGCTATATAAAGAGCCCTCTACCTACCTTTACACTTACACCTAAATTATCCGAGAAGATAAAATAAAATCATGTAGCAAATAGACTATAAGCTTCTTTTTCACTCTTGAAGAATTCACCATTAGAGAGCTAAGCCTCCTTCCTTCACCAAATTTGATTGCCATGGAGCCTACATAGGTCCATTTGATTTTGTTGTTAATCAAAAGAGTAGAGTTTTTTGACAATTAGTATGATTAGTTGATTTATGCTTTAAAGTTCTAATGCAATAGTGTTATTGTCTAACCTTGTTTAGCTCTTATCTTGATGGTGTTTAGATTTCTATTTAGCTTTGTTAATTAAGACTACTAGGTATTAGTTTTAATTTCCTTAACTTAGTTGAACAAAACCATGCACACACCACTAAAACATGCCCCCATATGTATAAAGATGTATTAAATTATTGACATGTTCTCCCACATAATTGACCACAACATAGCCAATATGACTATAAGAATCATTTCTATTTTTATGTCTAACATGTGAAAAATTAGGTGCATCGCCGACACATGCCTCTCGCAAAATAATTTTGTAACATGTCTAAAATGACTCTCGATAGTAGTTATTTATTGATGTCCACGTATGACATTAATTTTATCCTTATAAAAAGTTACACCCTTGTGATGGGATTGTTGCACTCTATATTAATTCATATTGCACCCTCACATGGTGTGTAATCATGTGTTCATCCATAAAACAAAGGAATGATACGCATGAATATGATCTATGTCATCGGGAACTAGGATTCCACTATAAATAAATAACAACCTCATATTATCACCAATATTTATCAGTCCCTATGGAGTGGACTATGAGCCGTTATGATGGCTCTCTAAAAAAATTCCAACAAGGTCTAATGAGACAATATGAACTTGAGTGGTAAAATAGGTCATTCTCTCTAAAAGAACAACATAATAGCTACTATAATAGTAGGCTCAGAAAGAACCTCAAAATTTGTGGTGAAACCTCTAGGTTTA
Source organism: Taxus wallichiana var. yunnanensis (assembly GCA_018340775.1). Taxonomy (NCBI): domain Eukaryota; kingdom Viridiplantae; phylum Streptophyta; class Pinopsida; order Cupressales; family Taxaceae; genus Taxus; species Taxus wallichiana. The sequence continues at coordinate 404,525,959 of CM031237.1, read as the reverse complement.
ATTTGAATGATCACCTCTTATTTTGATGAGGAGGTTTGTCAAATTTTTTGATCCTATCACACAAGAGCCCTTCCCAGGACCAAAAAAATAAGAAATATCTGTAGAATCTAGAGAAATCCTTAAATAAAACTCAGTATATATTGTTTTGACAAAATATAATGGAATTGCATCCTTTTGAGGCCATCTATAATGGGAAACTATGTAATGGAGGTAAATGAGAGTTGTCATCAATATGTCCTAACACATCACACAATAGGATTTTACTCTAGTATGTTCATTAAGTTTTGGAAATAAAGATTTAACATCGTAAGTTTTAAATGCAACATTCACCATTGTCCATGGTGTGCTTCCCACCAATTTATTTGTTAAAGAATTATACAACAATTTTATGATTATTTTGAAGTGTGGGTTATAAGTTTCAATATACTCTATGATTTTATGTATTCATTTTTAATAATTATTAGATTTTAACAATGAGTTTTAATGTTAGACACTACGGTTTGATTTAGTTTTTCAATGCTCTACACAAACTAGGTAATAATGTTTCTATATTAATATTTTTATTGAATCAAGCTTGGAAAAATAAGGTGCACATGATTCTTAGGCTTAGCTGTCAAGGACTAAGGGTTTCCCATTCGCCAAATTCATTTGGGGTATGATATCGACTTCATCCCATATTACTTGATATCTCTGATATTTTTATCTTGATGGATGGTTAAACAACAATGATTTAATATAAATTGAATTAAATATAAATTATAGAGTAAATACTGTAATGAATGATATACATATGCTAATATAAAGTAAGGCGTAAGGAAACAAGTATGTAAAAATGTGAAACCCTAAGAAAGAGAGGGAGATAAAGAGACTTAGTTGATTCAAAGAAATATGGAAGTGATATGGGTAGGTGAATAACTTAAAAACCGAGAAGAGTATCGACAATGCTCCTTGACAGCTTCCGAGACTTATGAATGTGTCGAATAGAACAGTGAATGGGAGTACATGAGTGCATGGGTGTTAGTGTCTTTCCTTAGTGCTAGTGTTTGTGTGAATGATCAAGATATAGTCTCTTATGTGGAGGAGAAATATTGTTGTTAGTCCCTGGTTGTCACTCTAATTTCACTCCTTGATTGCCGAATATACCTATAACCTACAAAATGGTTTGTCTACCTATACATGTCCACAAAAAACATCAATTCTAATAAAACTATGTATAATTTGGAGTCGATTATTTGTGGTGGTTACCCAAAGAGTGAAATTAATTGTTATCCCAAATTCATCCCCCGGGTTAATTTGGATTATTTATCATTAATGAACTTAGCCTTTTCAAATTTTGGCACATGAATATGATCACAAATTCATCCCTTATAAATCATAAGAGAATGATAGCTCAAGATGGTTTGAATGAGTTAATCTTCATGTGCGGAAAGCTAGCGAGCTATGGTGAACCAAGCTAGTCGAGTTGTCCTGGTGAGTTGGAAGCAAGTTAGATGGTGGAAAAGTTGCAGAGTGAGATGGGCGAGTTTGTCATGAAGTCGTGGTGACAAGGTCATAAAAATGATTAGGTTGGATGGTTGGGTTGGTCATTGGGGTTGGTCGCATGGTAGTTGGTCGGCTTGGTTGGATGGCTCGTGGCTACGATGCCCGGGATGGATGGTGGTTGGTTGGCTGGTCGCGGCACACTCGGGTCGATCGCTGGTTGGTTGGCTTAGTTAGACAACCTAGAGTTTTACATAGATATTAGACGGGTGACACATCGTACGGAAAGTGAGATGGATGGCATTGTTGGTTGGTCGATTGTTTGAATGGGTTAGTCAGTTGAGATGAAAAACCCAAGGCTATGACATCGGTGAGGAGTATGATCGGGTTGGATGACGTCTACCCCGAGTTGTATGTTTAGTGGGATATACGACTCGGTTGGTCGGGTAGCACGTTATACGGGAAGAGATGGATGGCCATACAACCTCACATGTTAGATGGCCCATGGTGAAAAGGTGATGACCATTAGGTTAGTTGTCCACCATAAAATGTATGGCCTATAGTTTGGATAATATCTAACCCCGATTTTGACGGTTGAGGTCGGAGACACACAGATTAGACTAGTCACATGGTTGGATTACCTATGAGTCCCGCCCAAGGTGAAGGCGGTGGGAAAATGATGGCTCAACAATTGGTATTAATGTGGTATAGCACCCATGTCTTCATCGATAGAATTACCCTTGAGAAGATAATTTGTATGGGTTCACATACCTCTTTAATGAGGGTAGCTAACAAAATTTTGTATATAATGTAATCAACCCCCTCATTTTGTAGAGACATTCGGGAGTCGGGAAACCTTGGTAGATTTTTTCTTGAACTCCAATGAGATGTGAACCTTCTCTTGGGCTTGGAAATGTAAGTATGCCTTTGTCCATCAAATGTAATGGTATGTACATACTATAGAGCAATAAGATTATGTTTTTGTGGTGTTTTCCAACTCTTTTTCATGATTTATTATATCTCCTTTCCTATCCATTATTTATTTTTTATTTTTTCATGCTTTATTCACTTACAGTTCAAATAGTTGTGTTTCATGGAGGTTTGATGGTGAGTTGATATCCAATTTTATGTCACTATTGTTTTGACCTCTCCCAGCTTGATTTTCCCTCTTCTTCCTCCCTTAGCAAAGTAACTCGCCCCCCTTTTCTGGTGTTATCACCCCCTTTAGTGTAGGATTTCCCTTTTCATGCACATTTTCTCTCCCTTTCCTTGGAAGTTTTAAAATAGGTGTAGTTAGGATTTTTTTTTGTATTAGGAGTAGTTTAGTATTAGGCTTAGGTAGAAGAAGATGGATTTCTCCAGATGTCCATCTCAATTCGCAAGTCCCACAACTTTAGAGATGGACCCATGTTAGCGAAATTACACTGATTTCCCCACACACCTGATAAAAAAATTGGGGGTGTTGTAATTTTTACATAATAGTTTTGGCATGCCCAGTGGGAAAATTAGCTAAAAGCTTTACATTTCATGAAATTTCCTCTACAAATCTTAGTTAGAATATCTTTTCAAGGTGTGCATTTCAACATCTAGAGTAGACTTCAGTTTGACAAGTTGGTGTGTTCTTATCATAATTTTAGACACTGCAAACACATGCTTAAACACATATGGTGACTCCATCGGTCAAAAATTGTTCTATGAGTTTCATACCTTCCCTCATTCCATCCATTATCATTAATTTTCCTTCCACATATTTTAGCTTTCTTACATCCATGAAGTTTTGCAATCATGAATTCATTCCCATCATGAAGTGGATGGCCTAGAGGTACAACACCTAGGATGGATGGTGTTTGGTCGGTTGGTCCGGTGGCACACTAGGTTGGTTGGTGATTGGTCAACTTGGTTAGATAGCCTGGGGTTTGACACCTAGGTCATATGGATGACACATTGTATGAAAAGTGAGATGGATGAACTTGTTGGTTAACGAAGTTGATCAATTAATATGGATGGCCTATGGGTACGGCAGTGGCGCATCATATGATGAAGTTGGATGTCATCCAACCCCCCAGGTTTGAAGGTCAGTGAGTTAGAAAAATTGGTTGGTTGGGTAGCATGTTGTACGAGAAGAAATAGATGGTCATCCAACCTCACATGTTAGATGGCCCACGGTGAAAATGTGGTGACCATTAGGTTAGGCATCCACTAAAAAATGTATGGATTACAAAGTTGTATGGCATCCAACCCCTTGGATGGAAAATTGACATCCAACAATACACATGGTTAGATAGGTCACATGGTTGGATGGCGAGACAAGTCCGTGAAAGGCGAAGGTAGGTTGGAAAATGATAACTCAACAACTTGTACTAATGAGGTATGGTGCCCATGTATTCATCTAACAAAAGTACCCTTGGGAAGTGAATTTTTATGGGTGCCCATACCTCTTTAATGAGGGTAGGTTAAAAACTTTCCTATATAATGTAATCAACCCCCTCATTTTTATAGAGGAATTTTGGGAGTTGTGGAAATCCTATCAGATTTGTTCCTCAACTCCAATGAGCTACAAGCCTTCTCTTGGACACGAAAATGTTATTTTGCCTTTGTGCATCAAATGTAATTGTCTCTGTGCATACTATAGAGAAATAAGATTGTGTTTTTGTAGTGTTTTCCAACCCTTTTCATGACTTATTGTATCTCTTTGCCTCTATAATATTATTGGTGTATTTTGTGCATGATTTTTACACATGTAGGATCAAATAGTTATGTTTCATTGAGGTTTGATGGTGAGTTGAGATCTGGTCCTATGTCACTATTGTTTTTATGTCTCCTAGATCGATTTTCCCTCTTCTTCCTCCCTCAAAGAAAGTATCTCACCCCCTTTTTCTTGTGCTATCACCCACTTTAGTGTAAGATTTCCCTTTCAATGTACTTTCTCTCTCCATGTGTCCTTGGAAGTTTTAGGATAGGTTTAGTTAGGAATTTTTCTTGCATTAGGAGTAGTTTAGTATTAGGCTTAGGTAGAAGAAGTTGGATTTCTCCGTAAGTCCATATCAAGTCACAAGTCCCACAACTTTAGATATGGACCCATGTTAGTGAAATTACACCAATTTCCCCACACACGTGACAACAAATCGGGGGTGTTGTAATTTTGACATAACAGTTTTGGCACACCTAGTGGGAAAATTAGGTGAAATATTTACATTTCATGAGTGTTTATCTACAGATATTAGTTAGAATATATTTTGCATGTGTGCAATTCAACATCTAGAGTAGACTTCATTTCGGAAAGTTGGTGTGTTCTTGTCAGAATTTCAGCATTTGCAGACACATGCTCAAACACTTCTAGTGACTCCATCTAGTCAACAAACCGTTCTCTAAGTTGCATACCTTCCCCCATTCCATCCATTATCATTAATTTTCCTTCCACATATTTCCACTTTCTTCCATCCATGAAGTTGTGTAATCATGACTTCATTCCCCTCATGGAATTCTCTCTTACAACAAGTAATGTCATTCGTAGCTACCTCCACATTTGCAACATATATTCTCATGGTACTATCAACCACCTCTAGATCCATACTAAAATGAAAATCAGTAGTGGGAATAACCTTACGAGTAGGACATAGATCAATTTTGTTACCCACCAAAATATGTAGGTTTCTAAGACAGAGGGTATGCAGATTGTGGGGGTATGACACCTGAGGATCTTGAGTTGTAGTTGAAGGTCCAAGAATCAGAGGAAAAAATGGCACATCATATGGTTGTGACTTAGATAAAAGCATTTAAGATTAGTTTTAGGACCCCTTGTCCATGGGTAGGCCCTATTCCAAGCTATTGTCATCTGCAGGAGAAGCTTAACTTTATTGTTGAGATGATTCCAAGACTCATTGAGTGGATCCAAGAGATAGGAGATTTTGTAGACAATGTCAGTCAATCCTGTCAAAGGGAAACCCTTGCATTGCCATCCCAGAACCATCTCCCCATTCCACAATCATTTCCATCTCTACCGAAACCCTAATTTTCCCACATATCTCCCCCATTTTAGAACCCATTTTTCCATCTCCTGGTCTTCCCATCTCATTTTTTCTACCATCTTCCCTTCCAAATCCAAATTCCCTCCATAAGAGACAAAAGAAACACCTTCCCCTCTACCATAAATAAAGCAACAACCAGTGGAAACAACACCCACCACTCCTCCCACCTTTCTGGAGCCATGTCAAGAAGACTCTCAAAAAACCATTCAAGGAGAACAACAAGAAGAAGATCCAAGAAAAGAAGAAATGATGAGAATATTGGTGAGCCTAAATTTAAGATTTAAGATTGATAAAATACCCTTGATGGTTAAACCTTTAGAAGAGGTTGAGGTCCACCACACAAGTGGTGCAAGTTGATTCGGTTACAAAGAAGAAGGAAACAAGAAAAATATGATCGATAATCCACATGCTTGGAATGTAGCATCCACAAGGGCACCATTTTTTTAGATATTTTCAACTCGTCACCACCTATAGAATAAGAAAAGGAGGAAGCGGATTCTTGAAATCCAAAAAGAAGAGAAGCACATGTCTTTGGCTATGGAGGATAACCATACGGTTTCAGAGGCTTCAAGAACAAAACAAGCCACAGAAGAAACTTCAGTTCTTCCTCCCTCCACATACCCTTCGAGCTCTAATGTCAAATAAGATTCTGGGATTTCAAACTTCATGTTAAATGATGAAGGGAACCATGGTGAGCAAGTCACATATCCGGAGGACACCATGGAGGAGGTCAAGCCAATGCAGTAGGACAATGAGGAGGTAGAATATCTGTTTGATTCAAATAACTGCTTTGATGGAGAGGAGCTTACAGAGATTACCACCCTTGCTTCCTCATCATTCATTCTCCAACACAATAATCATACTACCAGGGGGAGGACATTTAAAGACAACAACCCGTATTTCATAAAATCCCTCTAGAACCAAGATTGAAGTATTTATATCTTCCAAGATTCACATCGGATAAGGAGGAAAAAAGAAATAGTGATGACATCATTTCCACATTAGTCATCAAGGTAGAGGATAAAATTCTTGTGGAAGAAATGAAAAGCAAAAATTAGTAGGCATGCAACCTCTTTTCTTAGGAAGGTCCACGGGGAAGACTCTATTTTTAAAGTTGAATTTCATAGCAATGGGAAAAATTTGTGGGTCGACCATGCCCAATCAAGTACTTGGCTTCATTGGAGCCAAAGGAGAAGAAAAATTCAATCATGTCCATTTTAAGGCAGGAGGATGATATTCAAAGCACCAAGGGTCACCATCAACACCTCCAAGAGTCCAATTCCAATTAGTGTGAGGATTTTTTTATTGAATTTGATACTTTGGTTATTGGGGTGGAATATTGGCCTTTGTTCAATATTTTACTCTCATACATGACCATCCCCATTGCCAAAGAAATTGCATGGTCCAAGATTGTGAGAAAGGGAAGCTACTTCTCCCGTTAGTTACAGGAATTGTTTGATTTCCCTTTACCTCTAGTTAGAGTAGAGTAGGTAGGTTTTCTTTCAATAGAAGAAGTACATATGTACACTTTGTGTGCTCCACTTGGGGTATGTATGAATGTTAGTTTTGTACCTAGTGTGTTTTGTGGTATGTGGTTGCTCTTTCATGGTCCATTCATTAGAGTGGCAGTGATGATCAGGAAAATCAGATGTTGGGGAATCTTTCAAAAGTGCATATATTAGCCCCAACATATCGGTTGTAGCCCCGAGAGACCTTTGTGATTTTTCCTTGGTCAAATTTCCTCTTTTGGGAATAGTTTATAAGGTTTTATCCAAGATCCCAAAATCAGCTTTCAAAGCAGGCGGGGGTAGTTCAAGACAATGGTAACTTCAGCAGATCTAGGAGATATATTTTCAAAATAATAGATCAGTTTAGTAAAGTCAATATTGACTCCATGCCCAATGGATACTTCAAGGTAATGGCCATACATTTAGTGGGAGGATGTCCTCAAGAGGTTGTCATTGTTATCTCAAATTCACCCCCTAGGTTAATTTAGATAATTCATCATTAATAAAGTTAGCCTTTTCAAATTTTGGCATGTGTATATGACCATTGAATTCATCCCCTAAAGATCATAAGAGAATTATAGCTCAAGATAGTTTGACCAAGTTAATCTTCAAGCATGACGAGCTAGTCATGTTTTCTAGTGAGTTGGAAGTGAGATTTATGGTGGCTGAACTACAAAGTGAGATGGATGAGTTCATCATGAAGCTAAGGTGAGCATGTGATAAAACCACCTAGGTTAGGTGGGGTGGGTTGGACAGTAGTTGGTCGGTTAGGTTGGTCACCGGTAGTTAATCAGCTTGGTTGGATGGCCTGGAGTTATAACACCTAGGATGGATGGCATTTGGTCATTTGGTCAGGTGGCACACTAGGTCATTTGGTGATTGTTCAACTTAGTTGGATGGCCTAGGATTTGACACCAAGGCTGGATGGGTTACGCATAGTACGGAAAGTGAGATGGATGGCCTAGTTGTTTGGCTAGGTTGGTTGATGGGGTTGGTTGGTTAATATGGATGGCCCAAGGGTAAAAAAGTGGTGAATTTTATGATCAAGTTGGATGGAATCCAACCCCCTAGGTTGGAAGGTCGGTGGGTTAGACGACTCGGATTAGTTGAGTAACGCGTTGTATGGAAAGAGATAGATAGTCATCCAACCTCACATGTTGGACAACCCACAGTGAAAATGTGGCGACCATCAAGTTATGCATCTACCTAAAAATGTACGGCCTATAGGTTGTATGGTGTCCAAACCCCTTGGTTGGATAGTTGAGGTCCGACAATACACATGGTTACATTGGTCACATGGTTGGACAACTTGTGAGTCCTAGGAAAGGTAAAGGTAGGTGGGAAAATGACAGCTCAACAACTGGTATTAATGTGGCATGGCACCCATTTCTTCATCTGATAAAAATACCCTTAGGAAGTGATTTTTTATGGGTTCCCATACCTCTTTAATGAGGGTAGGTGAAAATATTTCCTATATAATGTAATCGACCCCCTCATTTTTATAGAGGCATTATGGGAGCCGAGGAAATACGACAAATTTTTTTCCTCAACTCTAACGAGTCATGAGCCTTCTCTTGGGCATGACAATGTAATTATGTCTTTTTGCATCAAATGTAATGTCCTGTGCATACTATAGAGCAATAAAATTGTTTTTTTGTGGTGTTTTCCAACCCTTTTTATGATTTCTTGTATCTCTTTGCCTCTACAATATTATTGTTGTATTTTTGCACGCTTTTTTCACTTACAGTTCAAATAGTTATGTTTCATGGAGGTTTGATGGCAAATTGAGATCCAAGTCTATGTCACTATTGTTTTGAAGTCTCCTATATTTATTTTTACTCTTCTTCCTCCCTCGGCAAAGTATCTCTCCCCACTTTTTCTAGTTGTATCACCCACTTTAGTGTAATATTTCCATTTCCATGCACTTTCTCTCTCCTTGTGTCCTTGGAAGTTTTAGGATATGTGTAGTTAGGAATTTTTATTTTTTTATTAGTAGTTTAGCATTAGGTTTAGGTACAATAATTCGGATTTCTTCGGAGGTCCATCTCAATTTGCAAGTCCCACAACTTGAGACATGGACTCATGTTAGCAAAATTACACCGATTTTCCACACACAAGACAGACAATTGGTGGGTGCTATAATTTTTGCATAACATAAATATTGAGCATTGCACTACATATTGGAATCCATGTAGTTTTGTGTGTAAGTGTGTGTAATGGTTCCCTAGGATGCCCTTGTACAAGTTGTACAGTGATAGTGGTCTAGATCTAGAATGTAGAAAATGTATATAATGTGTGCGATAGAATAGAATAAAGTTCCCCTCCTATATTGTGTATGATGAAGAATGCAACCCTTCCCTTGAATGAGTGTGCTAGATGGATACCTTTGATTCTCTTGTGCCTTTAGATGCAATCTTAGTTGATAGTATGTAATGTATAGTGTTTAGTCCCTTATTTTGAAAACATAACTGTGTATTTATATGATTCCCTTATTTGAATTTCATAATTGACAATTGAAAGGCCAAACCAAAGTAATAAAAATTAATCAAGAAGTGAAATGGATCCAAAAGGATAAGAAAAAGGTAAAGAAGTGATTATGCTAAAATGTAAAATACACTAGCTTAATCTAATACAAGTTTGTAGTAAATAAAATAAATAATGGAATAATAAAATAATACCTGTGCCAACTAAGATAGAAAATATGAAACCCTAATGTACAAATAGGGTTAGAAGAGTCTTAGCTAATTCATAGAGGTTCCTAGATTGTGTCACGGTGGATACCGACTGTAAATAAATAGAAGATCATCACACAGGAGCTCTGAAAATTATAGATTTGAAATATTTTAATGGACTAGGGAACCTAGAGAGGGATAGGGGAACCTTGGTCTACAAAATGGTCAAAACACGGCTCCGATATAATCACTATGTTTATGTACTTATTCACTTTTTGTCATGTGTATGTCGTTGTAAACCTGTAATAGATAAATCACCTACAAAACCCCAAGCAAATCATCAAAACCCTAAAAAATAAATATTCATATGAAGGGTTTGGACTATCCTCAACTACCAAATTGATGGACTTATCACTGAGCATTGCACTACATCTTAGACCCAATGTAGTTCTAGGTGTGTGTGGAATTGTTCCCTAGGTTGCTCTTTGTGTCGGTTGTACTTCTTGAGAAGCGGGTAAGTAACTATATGTAGAATGTAAATAATGTTTGTATAAAAATAATAGATTCCCCTCCTATGATAAAGTTTGATGTAGATGAATCAGCCTTTTATGCCTTGTGATGGAGCTAGATGGATGCAAATAGAGATATATATGCCTTTGATGTATGCAACCTTAGGTGGAGATAATATATTATTAGAACTTGGTACCTTATTATGATCACATAAATTTATATTTATATGATTCCCTTCCTTGAATTTCGTAATTAACCCCAAAATCTAGAGTACAAAAATATAAGATGCTCAAACAGCTAGAAAGGACCCAAAAAGTGTGACCAATGTACAAAGAGGACTAAGGTTCCCAAAGGGCACAAGGGCACCTACTTTTGGCATTTTAGATGGGTTCCAGAGTCCAGAAAGGGTAAAACTAAAGTATGAAAAGACAAACTGGGTCAATAAATATGTAAGATCAAATGTAGAAATAGAAAGTAACAAAAGATTGCTAAAGACATGGGTTAGTTATGAATTTTATTAGTTAGAAACCATGTAAATAGTAGTATTTGATCGATACTAAATAATGACTCAAAGTGCGTGATTTTGTGTCTACATTTTCCTCCACTTTATGTTGGTGATAAAAAAATTTGGTAACATAAAGTAGATAGATATGCATACCGATATCCATGTAGATCGATGTAGAAATTGTTCTAAGGCACTAGAAAAGTGTGTGGAGTGATATATAGATGGAGCGTGGAGACTAAAAATGCCAAAATGTAAAAAGGTGATGAAAATGAATGCATGATAGAAATGTATGTGTAAATGCCAATGTGTGTGATGTACTGTTGCTAATATTGTTTGTTGATGTTGATGTTGACTGCTTACTTCCCATACAGAGACAAACATTTAAAATATAAGACAATGAAGTAGTCAAATGCGCATGTATATGATAAAAGTGTGTGTAAAGACGCATTTATATGTGTAAAAATCATGTAAATAAAATGCTGAAAAAGTGAAAAAGAAACATGTGCACCTCATCCATGATGAGAAAAGAGTGTAGAAAGGATCCTGTAAATGTTTATGTAGTGTGATTTTTGGGAGATCTCACGCCACTGTCGGAATAAGTATAGGGAGTAAAGTATGATTTATCCTCCAACCTTTAACTACTTCTTGAAACTATATAGATCTTTGTATTGTCTACTTTTTGGGTGATCCAATGACACGAAAAAAATTAGTGTAGAGAGGAAGGTTTGGTGTTATCCTCTAACCTTTAACTGATCCCAAGAATAAAACATCACTACAGATATTGTGTCACAATGCCTTTGATATGGATAGTCTGGCCTGTAAAAGTTGTCATGTATGAGTTCTTTAGATTGTGTTGAAGCCAATCACTTTGTAACTTCCCCCTTGTTATACTTAGGACCCAAGTATGATTTCGATCCCTAAACTATACTATATTAATATTTTGTTGTGTTGTATACTATTTATAATCCATTGTATGGGGTGACGGATTCACCTAAATGATGCCCCCCTCTTTGGGGGTGTATGCAACGTCACATGATTATATGGCCCAAAAGAGGACTAACCACTGAAATTGTGTCCTACAAGGGGAAGGGGATGTTCTTAATTGAAACCAAGGCATGTGCGAAGAATTGGGTGGGAGACAAGTGTTAGTAATAATAATCATGCATATAGAACAAAAGCGTAAGCTACAAAGACAATTGTGAGCAGATAATGTAAACACCCAAGAAGACAATGTAGACCATGAAAAAGTGGGTTACAAAAATGGGACACCACTCATAGTGTTGTAAGAAAAAAAAATTAATGAAGCCAAAATCATACAAGTGTGCACACAATAAAAAGGTAAAATCCCACAAACAATGGCATACAATGAAAAATAAATATAAAAAATGTAACAGATAACCACATAAACAAATAGCCATGCATAACAAATGATGCAAATGAAGCACCCATTAGGGTTTTAGAAAGATAAAAAAGTATATCAATGTGTGTATAATTTGCTAAATTAAAGTTTTAAGTACAAAATGAAACAATAACACCTATAGTGGATGAAATTGGATTCCCCCATGAGCCATTATGGGACTGGTACTAGGTACTCTTCCAAGCATCCATGTTGTGTGTAATGGCCTTGTATAATTTGAGCAAGTGAATGTGCATGTGTGTATGATAAAGATAATGACATACAATATATCAATCTAGCATGTGTAATAAAGTTAACATATATGAGTAAATGTAAGCAAGAGTAAATGTAACCAAGATATGCAACATTCTCGTGGATGGATAGAATGGAATGCATAGTGAATAAATGGAGTTGCGTGCCTCAAATTGAATGGAATTCTATGTAGAGAGGTTAATTTGTTAATTCCCCTCGGTAGTCAAGGATGAACCATAAATGAGACTACGTCATCGAAAAATGGTCAAAATATGTGTTGTGCGTAGTGATGATATGTAACCTAGAGATGAGGTGTGATAATGTGTGATGATTTAGCCTAAAGCATATATCACAACAAGATAATAGAAGAAGTGATGATTTAGACTAAAGCATATATCACTAATGAATTCTAGGAGAAGTGATGATGTAGCCTATGACATATATCACTAATGGAGAAATGTTGCATGAAAAAAAAATTGAATGGTTGAATGTGTGAGTGTGATGAGGTCCATTCAATTTGTTTACCCTCAACATTCCAGTATGGACCGTGAGACTAGAGTGTGTCATCGGGTAGTGAGTGCAACATGTATAAATAGATGAGTAAAATGTGTAATATGTGTAGTAGATGTGGGGATGAGAATTCACCATGTGATGTGATGAGTTGTTTAAATCCCTTTTTAAATAACTCATCTTTTGTAGTTTTTGGAACCATTTGAATCCTTGTACTTGTATATCCCCTATTATACTACTCAGACATTTCATTATAACTTGAACTTATGACATGAATATTACTTAATATAGTTATTACTAGTTAACTTTATTTTGCGGTATGGTGAGTACACATTTATTATATTGATTATAATAATATGTTTGAATGATTCTTTATATGATGTCAGCTTTTTAGCTAGAAACTTGTTATATGCAAGTAACTCACATGCAGCCAAAGGATCCACACATAAAGAACCCATCTATAGCTAAAGGAACCATCTATAGCTAAGGGATCATCCACAATAACTTACATGCAACCAAAAGGCTTGTCTTCTCGTAAAGCATCGTAGCCAAAGGAAGCCACAAACATTAAATAATCCATGATCGTGAGGTTTCAACCCATATCCTTATCGCAACCTCCCATTCCACCCAAGACTTCTACATTACCTACGCCTACTCCACTACTCATGCCTTTACCTTTCCTTCAACCTACACTTTCTATATTGCCTCCTACCACTATCTTCTTTGCACCTCCACTCTAACCTTGGTTGACCCATCCACTTCCATCTTCTCGCATGCCCTTCTACTTCATGTACTACCCCAACACCTTTACCTAAGAAGGTGCAAACCAATCCCAAAACCACAGTATGTATATCACTAGTGGAGAAATGTCGCATGAAAAAAATAAATTGAATGGTTGAATGTGTGAGTGTGATGAGGTCCATTCGATTTGTATACCCTCAACATTCTAGTATGGACCATGAGACTAGAGTGTGTCATCGGGTAGTGAGTGCAACATGTATAAATAGATGAGTAAAATGTGTAATATGTGTAGTAGATGTGGGGATGATAAATCACCATGTGATGTGATGAGTTGTTTAAATCCCTTTTTAAACAACTCATCTTTTGTAATTTTTGGAACCATTTGAATCCTTGTACCTATATTCCCCTATTATACTACTCATACATTTCATTATAACTTAAACTTATGACATGAATATTAATTAATATAGTTATTACTAGTTAACTTTATTTTGTGGTATTGTGAGTACACATTTATTATATTGATTACAATAAGATGTTTGAATGATTCTTTGTATGATGTCAACTTTGTTTGCAAGAAACTTGTTATATGCAGTAACTCACATGCAACCAAAGGATCCACACGTAGCTAAAGGAATCATCTATAGTTAAGGGATCATCCACAATAACTTACATGCAACCAAAAGGCTTGTCTTCGCAAAGCGCCGTAGCCAAAAGAAGCCACAAACATTAAAGAATCCATGATCGTGAGAATATTATGGAATGTGAACATTACACTTGATTTTGCATGTGTCAATGGAAGAAGTAATTGCAATTAAAATATGAGAACCAAGAGATAAATGCAATAATTTTTTATGTGTTACAACTTAACAAGGAACTAACTAATTAAATATGTGATTTAGGAGCTGATTGGTTACTTAAGTTATGTGATTCACATATAAACACCTTCTGATTAATTCTATTGCATGCATCTAAGTCTCCGGATTATTTTTTTGATATATTTTACTTGATATGATTCAAACTTTGTTTCTTCAAACTTTTTTCTAATGAGATGTATAAAAAGAAAAGGATTAATGCTGAAGAGCAAATCAGTTAATGTATGTAGATCTAAATAGAGATTATAGAGTAGTAGATACACAAAATACATAGGTTGTTGTATTCCCAGTTGTAATCTTCATGCCAATATAATAAAAGTATGAGTTTTTTTAGTAGTTGTAGTCACAAGCCTTAGGAGGGATTAACACCCAAGGAAGGGCCCACTTGTGGTTTTCTATATAGTTTTTTGATTTGATTTATTGCATGATTAGATTAGCAAAAACTCATTTCTTTATCTACATTATGAGTTTACATGTTCTATCTTAGCTATAGTATTTTCTTCCAGTCTAAATTTAGTTTGTTTCCAAGCATTGTTATTTCCAAAATTGTAGTGACAACAATTTACTTATTTACCTCCTAAACACTTATAAATGTGCATACAACACTGGCACTATTGAAAGTCTACGTCCCTTGGTCTTATAATTAAATGATTGTAGATTAATGAACAACATATTAATTGTTGCAAGTTAATTTACACCACTATTCTTGGAATCGTTGTTAGGGTTACTGCCAAGTTATAAGGTTTTTCATTTCTTAGAAGTAGTTTAGGTTTTATGAAATTCACCTCCCACCAACCCCCTACTAATTTTCGTTGATTGAGTTGAGCTAGTTGATACATGCACCATTGTCCAAGAAATGCCCATTGTATGTTTTCACCCAATCCACAAGTAGCACAAATCTCTTCATATAATTCATAGGATTCTGGAATTGAAGAAGATATAATTTCCTCTGTACAAGGTTTTATTTTTAAAGATCCCTTTCCAAGTGAAATTTCATAATCTTCTCCTGAGAAACCATACATGGTAGAAGAAGTAGACCAAAATGCTGGAAATGGGGCAACTACCTTTGAGTTTCCCATTTCCAACAATGATGAGGTTGCTGTTATGAAGAATATTTCTCCCTATACTTTAATTAAACTTCATGGATCCATGACTGAAGACCCAGACACCTTTTTGTTCAAGTTTGATGTTTTGTGTGGGAGCTATGATTATACCACTGATGCACATAGACTGAAGTTATTCCTTGCTAGACTCAAGGATGTAACCTTGAGATGGTTCATAGGTTTATGAAAGGTTTCCATTACCACTTGGGCATAGATGAAGGAGAAGTTTCTAACAAAGTGCCAAGACTATTGTAGATTGAGTATGATGAAATCTACAAGATGGTACAAAAGGAGAATGAACCATTGGAAGACTATCTAGAAAGATTCTTGTTCTACATTTAGAAGACAAGGCACACAAGAATACCTCCTAAATCTTTCAAATTACTATTTTTGAAGGGACTCAGTGAGGAGGACATGGATGCTCTATATCTAATAGGATCTAGAAACATTTCAAAAGCTTCCTTTGAGGAGATTTCTGAAACCTGCAGGAATTACTCCAAAGCCACTATAAAGAGAATAAGACATGTAAAACCAAGATGTGGATCAACCTGGAAACAAGGAAAAATAACTATAATGTAAAGATAAACAAACACAAAGAAAACCTCCCTGTAAGCCTTTAATGAAAACCTTAGTAAGGTTGTAGAAACTTTATTTTTGAACCTTGTAAATGGATGTGGGTGTTAATGAATGTTCTCCAAACTTTGGATGAAATTGCTATGAGAATTTAGAAAGCTTCAGAATGTAAATTGATAGATTTTACTTGCAAAAATTTGAGGAGTATTTTTTATAAGACAAACCTACATTTTATAGAGGAAGAAGTGGTTGGAAGTTGGTTGAACATGGTTGAATTCACATGCTAAAAATAACATTGGAGGAGGTTGCAGAAATTCCATGGAATTTAGGGGTAATAATGGAATTAATTGTAGAAGTTGCATCCAGAAAGGTGGTTGTACGTGTAATTCAATTGCCCCCACATTTCTAGGATTCTAAAAGTTTAGTTAACTAGGATGAGGATGTGGAGTCCAAGTGGATTCCAAGTGGTAGTTGAATAGGATGTGCACACTTAATTAATTAATTTATTAATCATTTAATTAATAAAATGATGATTAATTGAGCTAAAGGGGTACTTGGGGTACATGGGATTAATTTAATTAATCTAAAGGGTGTAATATATGAATTAATCAATTTAATCAATTAATCAAAAATGGGTGAATTACAGGGTATATTATGATAGAATTAGGAATAGTTGAGTAATTTTGGGATGTCTACATTTTCCCCCTCTTTAAAGTTATATTGTGAAGTAATAATGCTTTAAAGATAGAAGACACATGCATATCAGCGAGTGGAAAATTTTGAAGCATTATGATTCCCCAGCAAGCAATGAAGCATTAGGATGGTAGAGGAATGCCCCCTCAAGCAGGTGGATGATGTAGCTAGCGGTGGACAACCGCTTGATAGGAAGGAAAACAAGGGATTGGAATAAGGATGGGAAAATTAATGTGCTTGTAGCATGAGCTTCATTTGGAGAATAATTTTATAGAAACCTTATTTTTGTTGTTACATAATAGATTTATCACCATGATTATAAAATAATCAAGATGGTTAACCCAAATGTGTGTAAACAAACACACACAACAAAGAAAATATAAAAGGAAAAAAAAACCCAATATACATAGTAGGTGCAGACATTAGGTTATAAAGGAACCAAGATATAATCACACTACTTGCAAGTGGTCCAAAAATAAAACACCAACAATGCAACAAAAATTAGAAATTTAAGACAATCAACTATGCCCCTAATGCATGCCATAATGGTGATTAAGTAGATGCAAATGTTCCCAAGTGGGAATATGATAAAATTGGAAGAATGAAGTTAAAGCAACTCCTTATGATACTTTTATTGGATCCATTATGAAAATGATCAGAGTTAAAATTTCCCCAAGCGAAGTTATATCATGAAGGATAAATAATTTTGTGACTTGCCCCAAATAGAGTTAGCATATCATGCAAAGGGAAGAAAGTGATAGTTGTAAGATTGGCATGATAACTAGGGTAATAGATAAAGGTGTGACGTTTATCAAAATTGTGCTACAATGTTGAAAAATTCACTTCAAGAGTTTTCCAATTGTAGTATTTCTATGATAAGTGAACATTTGTTCAAATTTTGTAATTTTGAAATATTGGATTTTTTTGCTAGTTTTGAAAATTTTGAAATACAAATACAAAGAAACAAAAGTAAACATGAATACACAAAAAAAAGTAAAATACTCCATGGCTTAAATAAACCAAGAGAAAAACACAACACATGTAAGTGACAAAAAGATATAAAACAAGCAATAGAAACAAACCCAATATGAACAGGAAGGATCCACACCAAAGTTATATGTGAACTAAGATGCAAATAAATTTCCTGCAATTGGTCTATAAGCGCATTCTAGATACACAGAGTACTGGTTATTCTAAGTAACAAAAAAGTAAAAGACTAAGCTCAGAATATACAAGACAACATTCTATAATTAAAAACATTAGACAAACAAATACAAAAAATAAGCCAATGAAAAATGCACACCAATGTTAAATACTAACAAGTAAGCAACATTATAACACAATTAACAAAAACTATGTCCAAAAAATTTCCTAGTGTTTTATACGATAAATAGATAGATGGATGTTAAGTTTCCCCAAGTGAAAGCCAAAGCCAAGTTATGTCCCTAAGCAAAGGTACATTGCAAAGAGTGGATTGATTGATTGAAAAATGCATATGATTGCAAACAATCAAATAAAGAAAGTTGCGAATGAAATTACATAGTTTCGAATGTTTTTTTGGAAATCATTTTTGAAATGTTTTGTATTTTTGAGAAAATTTATATTTTTTTGGGATTTTGAACAATTTTATATTGTTTTTTAAGTTTTGTGATACATTTGTGAATGTTTTTGGTTTTTTTGGAATTTTGGACCACATGCCAAAGAAGAGGGAAAAGGAAATTCCCAAGTCATAAAAAACATGATACATATGAAGGAAATGAATGAAAGCATAAGTGAAGGCAAACAAGAGTGGTAGAAAATGTACATGACAACCTAAAAAGGAGAACATGTGACATAAGGCGAGGTAGAAAGATACAAATGGAAAACAAGGTGAAATTATGAAATATGTGGATGTATTGATATGACCCCATCATAAGGGTTATTCTTTAAAGACTTGGGAGTAGAAATTATTTAGATGAATGACATGCATAGGCTCCTTCAACTCTTTTCCATCCTCAGTAGACAGTTTGTATGTGCCGGATATGAACTTGGAAATTATAACATAAGGAAGCTCGTCAATGGAAAAGTGACAAGCGAGCATGGGAATCTACAAGTAACTCTTCCTCACACCCGACCTCTCGAGGTCATGCCGAGACAGCCAGTGGGGATGGAATATGCATGGGATGCAGACAAACTAGTTAGGCAATCTGATGTCTTTGATGTGCACTAGTGGAAACTACAAATCTAAGGCAAAGAAGGCCCTCCTAACCTGAACTGGTGTGATAGATCGATCGAAAGGATGACTACTCGAAGGCTCCAATCAATATCAAGCTCTGGCGTGATTCGGTCTATGGGTTGTGGAATACGCGAAAAATAACCTGGGATAGTTTCGTGTATATCTCCAGATAGGGTCATAGGGTGGATGATGGGTATAGCAGACTCTACGGGTGATTATCTAGCCTAGTCCAGAATTCCCTAGCTTTATTAGCTGCTATGTCTAATAAGGATAACTGTTTGATGATGATAGGTGGAAGTGGAGTGGATCTAAATACTAATGTGCATAGGCCAACATCTATGTCTGATTCACCTATGGATTCGTTGGGCTGTGGGATTTTGGGTCATAAATCGTAGATTCGCGGTTGTTTTGGTCCTGCTATGGTCATGTGCGGAATCAGTCCCTAATCCCTAGTATCCAATAATCGTATGCTTTCTCAAGCCTCTATATTTAGGATTAACAGTTGTGTGATCTTCTCAGAGTATCTCACAGGCGTTCATGCAATCTGATTTCTTAAGCTAGTATCTATGTCTGTGAGAGTGTCTCCTGCGCCTGGATGTGGGACCAAATGATCAAAACCAAACGTTTTCTCTCTTTCAAGCCCCTCCACATCCATGAAGATATATATCTAGGGTAGTCTGTAGTTTGGTTGGCTTGACCAAAATGTGTGCGCTTGGTCGTCTTCTATGTTTAACACGTTTAACTAGAGGCTGATTTGTTGTAATTTTTCCGATGTTTAGAAGAATTGGATCCTAAGATTCTGATCTATATCAGTTATTGTTGTGACGAGATTGGGTTGGGGCATGACTGGCTCGAATACGTATTCTTTGGGTTCTCTAGGTCCCGTGATTGTCATACAAAAGAAACAATGTAAATCTAATTGCAGCAAAGTAAAATTGACTATGTGAAATATATCTATAACATATATAACTTCTCTATTTTTGTATTTTTCTGATGAATTTATATGAATGAAATTGAAGGAACAACTATTTTAATATATCTAGAAATTGGAAACTAATCTAATGACAAATTTTAAAATAAACAAAGCAACCGAGTATAGCTACTTTCTGTGCAGTTGTAAATCTATTCTAAATAATGAAATAACTAATCTGATCTATTTGAAAGACTCTCGATCCTACCTCAGAAGTGAGGAATGAATCATAGTTTCTCAGAAACTATCAATCCCCACAGCTTCCCTGGCAATATCGAAAGTAAAATTGACTGAAATAAAGTGATTGGCTACTCGATTTGATATGCTTCTAACTAGAACTTTGAACGCTAGAACCTGGATTTTGTAGAATAGCGGCGAATCCGATAGTGTGTGTGGTTTTGTCCCCTCAGTTTGATCTCCTCGTTCCTTCATGCTCACATGGATCTAGAAAAGCATGTAATGCTAGCATCAACAGGAGTAGATTTTGGAAAAAAGGCAGCTTAGAATGTAGACTGAATACAATGCGAGTAGGAGAGGGATAGCGCAAGAGTACAGAGCTTGGCTTATGCAATTCCTAGTGGGATTTATTGCGAGTCATGCAACATAAAACGTCTAGAACCTGAAACTATCCTATTTGACGAGCAAAACCTACAACTTTAATGGCTTCCTACTGAGAATTAAACTGCTCTATTTCAATGGATTGCATGAAGTAATGACAACATTTGCACAAGATGGATATGTGGCTTTCTAATAGCAAAATAACATTAACTAAGCATGCAATGAACTAAACTATGAATTCTAAGCAAAATAAAAGACTGAACTACTGAAATGAGAAATTGAGAGGTAAATTTGAGGGGCCATTTGCTTGAGCACAAGCCAACTATTTATAGCATTTGCATTCACCCAAAGGTAAAAACCAAATTGATCTCTTAAACCATAAACAAAGCCAAAACACTATTCCAGGGAACCAGAATCATTAATGCAAGCCAAAGGTAGTGAAAAAAGTTGGTAAACATTGAAATTTATGTGAGTCGCATTAAAAAGAACATTCTAGAAAATGCGTGAAGGACCGCCACCCTGAGCGGGGTGGCGGTTCTGAGATGGCCGCCCTTCCCGGGCGGCGGTTTCATCACTAAAGGATAAAACACAAAGAAAAGAGGGGAAAAGAGAACAACAAAGCACGTAGGGGCTAAGTGGGGCATGCGGGATGTTAACACACACTTGGGGAGATTTTCCGGATCCCGAACACCTTGCGAGGAGACCTATATCATCATTGGGGCACGTGTTACGTTGTTCCTGACGGTGCAGTACCTTACAATTTTGGGTACGTACATATTGCCCCCTCGGAGAAGTGTTTTAGCCATGAAGAGGCGTAAAACGGTGGGTCCGAGTATGGTGGTCCCGAAATGGGAAGTTAGAAGTTATACCTGATATGTCCATGTGTCGAAATGACACCATCCAAAATTCCTACCACCTGCAAAATGAAAAGAGGAATCAAGTGCAGATAGACAAAATAGATCGGAAAATAAATACTAAAATAATATGAAATGAGGATGTACCATTTGTGTGGGGGTAAGAACTTACCTCCGTCGGTGCTCCAAACCTGTGAAAAGGGGATTCAAAATGAGTCAGGTTGCTATATATATGAAAGTGGGCCCATTTTCCTATTCATTTGTGTGTGTTGATTTGGTTGGTTTTGAGCTCTGGGACCCACAGTGATGGTTTCTTACGAGAGTAGAGTCAAAACGTTCGTGACGAGATAGCGATCATGCCTCGTGAGCAGATCATCGACCCGCAAGATCACATGTTAGTTTTTCTCAATTTATCATTTTTACCCCCAAAATTTTAAAATGTTAAAATATTTGTCGTGGGGGTTATTTTTGAAAATGTTAGGTTCAAAAGGTCTATCTAGGGGGGGTGCCTACTAGGTAGGCTTTGTTTTAGTTAAAATAGTCCCTTTTTATGTTTTAAGGCTTTTTAAGGTATAAAACCCGTGTGGGTTTTCGGGACACGACCGCCACCCTGAACAGGGTGGCGGTCATGTGACCGCCGCCCTATTCAAGGCGGTGGTTACAAGACCGCCACTTTTAAGGTGGCGGTTACGAAACCGCCGCTCTGCTCAGGGTGGCGGTTCCTAACAGAATGCCAAAGGAACACTTGTTTAAAATTGTTTTTGCATTTTTAGCATCTTTATGTGTTTTCATGATTTTTCTAATGTCATTCGGATGCTAACTTGCTCTGTTTTGTGTGTTTTTGGGTGTATGCAGGCGAGGGAGGAGTACATTCGATGGAGTTGGGAGAGAGAGTGTGACTGGCTCCCAGCAGTGTTAGATGCCCTTTCACAGGATGAGGTGGACACTCTTCAGAGGGCTGGCATACTATGCGTATATCACGCATCCCACATGTTGCTCCATCCAGTCACATACTTTGTGACTTATTTTCTTATTGGGATGTTGATCGGAACACCTTCCAGTTACCAGGGGTCCGAGGTGAGTGGACCATCACTTTGGAGGATGTTTACCATATTCTGGGGGTCCCGATCATCGGGAGACGACTTACTCTTGAGACGGCAGGTTCACGGGCCCAGATAGCACAGTGGGCTTCTTACATGGGAGATGTAGTTATCTCCACTGGGTCGAAGAAGGGGGTGAGGGTCCGATCTATTCCTAGCCTGCCCATCCCCTTGATTCACTAGGCCATTATGGGGATCCTTGCCTCAAGATTGATCGGGGACAAGGGAGGAGACACACTACTATATTGCTGGTCCCCCATCATTGCACAGATCGAGGGACATGGCTAGATTTACACCTAGGGAGCTGATATACTTGGGACTACCTACCATGACTGACATGCAGGGGTAGATCTCATTTACAAGGGAAGTATTTGAGCCACCCGACCCCGGTTATGAGCTAGGTCTATAAGCGTTGGATCCCCTACGACAGAGGTGTAGAGCTAGCAGATCCCAGAGCTGTGAGGGTAGCCAGATGGATAGCTATGTCGGTGATCAGAGCACCTCACTAGCTAGTTACTTCCCTGACCACTGATGACATGGAGGCCACACTGTATCAGGCCATGGAAAGTTTATGGGGTGAGGAGGCTCTTACTTTGATCTCCTGCTCCACCACAGGGCAGCTTGTCGACAGAGTAGGGAGAGTAGAGATACACCCCTTTGGCTGAGTTCCGTAGCAGTTTGTCCTACCTTATGTGGGTATGCTTCCCCCGGTAGTGCCAGTATACAGGTCAGTTCGAGAGGCCAGAGGGGGTCCTAGAGGCCGGGGTTGGACAGTTGTTACCCCTGGTGTTCCCATTGCGGCTAGGCGGGTAGTACGTGCCCGAGGGAGAGCCGGTGCTCCTCAGGCACCCTTACTTCAGATTTCCGCTGGTCCCACTCACAGTAGTGACGACCCTATTGACATAGACTCCAAGTCTGAGGAGTTCACAGGGGAGGAGACTGAGGAGGACAGTGATCCTGAGTGGCATGATACTCAGGATATCATGCAGGCAGAGAGGGTAGAGCAGAGTGCAGAGAGGGTGACTCTGGTTTCAGAGGAGCCACTCTCCCAGGGCCATGGTGGGGAGGATGAGTCCATTGTGGGATGCTACGTCACTCCAGCCATGGGAGGAGTACCTCAGTCAGTGGCAGCATCTGTGGCAGGTGCTGACCCTAGAGATCCATCCTGGAGGCCCAGTGATCCGAGTAAGTTATCTTCCCTTTGCTTTAAGTTAGGATTTCTTTACTTGCCATATCTTTTTTTACATTTGTGTCTATCTCTTACTTTATTTCTAATTCATTTTCTCCTTTGTTTGTAGAGACCGCCGATGAGTGGCGAGACCTGATTCATAGGGTATGCACCGATACCCTAATGATCCCTATGGAGAGGACCCATGTAGAGCTGTCTGTGGATGTAGGGGAGCCCTCAGTAGTTGAAAAACATACCGACATCTTTGCCCTGTCTGGCATGTGGCCAGGATGGTATCTACCCTCCGTCTTGGTGAGCGGGGGTATAGGACATGACGAGCACTGATGAGGATTCATTCTCATGGTGAGACTGCAGCTGCCCCTCAAGATCTTGAGCCCTCCGTGCACTCAGAGTGCCGACATAGCCGGAGTTCTAAGTGTGGGCGTACACCCTCAGAGGTATCTTATAGGGGTTGAGAAGCCACTTGGCTCTCTTAGATTTTTGTATGATATGTTTGTATTTCCCGGGCTCTTTGAGCATTTTGATCATGCTTAGCACATGATGACATTGTATAGGAATTTTGATCATTTGTATATATATATATTCTTTTTGGATCAGACTCTTGGCATTTATGACCTTGCTTCCATTTTTGTTTCCACATGTAAACTATGATGTTATGCTTATATATTTTTTAGAATGTATGCAATGGAGAACAAATGATACAAGTGTTTACTTTCTTTCTGTATTCCATGATGCTGATATATGATAATGTAGATACAATGTGATTTTGAAATTTTAGTTTCTTTAAGAAATTTTGATACCTCATATCTGTTTTGGAAAAGTGGTGAAGATAAGCCGGTATGATGAGCAGATATACTTGCCCCACTCCTAACTCCATGCAACTAGTAAGATGCGAGGGCTCGTCACCGAGAGCTAGAAAGGGCACAAGTTATGAAATGTGTTGAAATGATAGTGATGAAAGATAGACAAAGCTTTGGTGGAACCAAATTAGGATGCTACAAGCCTACTCTACTCGAGTGACTCCATAGTTTGGGATGTAACTTGCTTTGCGGTTTATCTAGACTTAGATCCGTAGATGGCCACATGGTAGACAAAATCTGGGTTTTAGGATTTTTAACTCTCTTGGAATTTTGGACATCTGATTCATTTGTTTTTGACTCAAGACTTCAAGATTTGAATTGTTTGTTTATGACCTTTAACGTTTGTTTGTCAAGAGGACCCCCTACACCTTGCCCCATGCTACTAGTAAGAAGCGTGGGTTTATCACCATGGGCAAGGCATAGGTGAGTAAGGGAATTTCCATCCTTTCCCAACCCTATGTCACTAGTAAGAGACGCAAGCTCATCACCAAAGGTTGGTGGGGTAAGGAAATGTGTAAATTAAAAATTTTCTGTTTGATTTATATTTGACTTGTTTTTTTGAATAAAATGTTAGCATGCTCTTACTTCTAGAGAGATATACATACGGGATAGATGTGACATGATGAAGCTTCTAGAACAGACCATACACAAGACACCTGTCATAAGAAGAAACCAAAAGTGAGAACAAGTATGCAGACCTTGGTATGGTTACCGTTAAGACTTTGTCATATCCAGATTTATTTGATGAAATGATTCCAAAATAGTTAATGATATCATGGAAAGTATGATTAGAGTGTTTATGCCAATATCATCAGACGTTTGTAATGCGTTGATTTTAAGAATATATTCCTTGATCACAAAATTGTATGAAACAGGCAGACAAAATGATCCTAACTATATGAAGATGCAATGTAGTTATAATTATACAAACAATGCTAGTTGCTTATGCATAGAATCGTTTAAGGTGTAGGGAATTGACTGTTTCACCAAATTCCTCACCTTCTAGTGTGCATAAGAGATATGCACCATTTCCATAGTCCTTCATGACTCGGTATGGGCCCAACCATTTGGGCCAAAACTTCCTTCCTTTCGCTAGTATTTTTATCGATCCGGCTGTCTAGCCTGAGAACTAGATCACCTTCATATATGTCTCAT
The DNA here is from genome assembly GCA_018340775.1 of Taxus wallichiana var. yunnanensis. NCBI lineage: Eukaryota > Viridiplantae > Streptophyta > Pinopsida > Cupressales > Taxaceae > Taxus > Taxus wallichiana. Next base: position 404,500,213 of record CM031237.1, on the reverse strand, counting down.
TCATATACCTTCTTGTTATACTGTCGGCACATCCGGTCAGCATAGACTTTGTGTTGTTGTTCAGCATCTAACCTTGCTTCATCTAGAATTTCTAGTTGGGAGAGACGTGCTTCTCTGTAAGCATCTTCATCTAGGATCCCTTGTAATGAGATATGGAGACTGGGTATTTCAACCTCAAGCGGGAGAACTGCTTCTACTCTGAATACCAGCGAGAAAGGAGTCGCTCTTGTTGGTGTTCTTGTTGAGGTTCGGTGGGCCCATAAGGCCGGATATAACTTCAAATGCCAATATCATTTTTTTCTTTCACAGTTTTAAGAAGAATGGCTTTTAATGTTTTGTTTGTCGCTTCAGCTTGTCTCGTTGTCTTGAGGGTAATACAAGGAGGCCGTATGATGGCTTATTTTAAATTTATTGCACAATTCATGAACTTCGTCATTTTTAAAAGAAGTCCCATTATCTGAGATAATGATTTGCGGGACACCGTACCTGCAAATGATTTGGTTCAAAATGAACTTGGTGATTATAGAACCCAGTATAGTAGTAAGAGGCATAGCCTCTACCCACTTGGTAAAATATTCGGTGGCCGTGATTATGAAATTATGGCTGTCTGTGGATGAGGGAGAGAATTTCCCTATCAAATTGAGGCCCCACGTAGAAAAGGGCCATGGAGTAACGATTAGTTATAGAGCTTGTGCCAGCATGTAGATCTCGTGGGAGAATTCTTGGCACTTATGACATCTTCGTACAAACTCTCTTTGCGTCATGTTCTAGGGTAGGATATAAATAGCCCATCCGATATATTTTACGAGCAGTGGCATGGCCACCAAAGTGGCCTCCACATATCCCACTGTGAGATTCGTGGAGAATCTTCTTGGATTCTTCGGTGTCGACACATCTTAGAAACATTCCATTGAATGATTTTCGATAGAGCACTTGCTCTATAATGACGTATTTGGCTACGATAATGCGTAACCACCTTCTTTGTTGTGGTGTAGCACCTTCTAGATATGTATGATCCATGATATAATTAATAATATCAGCATACCAAGGACACTCAGAGATGGGAGGTATGGTTTCGACGTAGTATACACATTCATCAGGAAAGTCCAGATCTACTAGATTGCCTCCGTCTAGTGGGTTATCAGCTAACCAATCCGCGATGATTTTTCCTTTAACAGACTTTTGATTTACAAATGTTAATTCAAACTCCCCCATTAAGGTTATAAAGCGTCCAACCTTTTTAGACAAGGACCCTTGCGTGAGGAAAGTTTGTAAATGCTCTGTCTTTACAATGACCCTCGTTTCTTGATTTAGCATATAATGTCTTAAGCGTTTGGTTGCAAAGACTATGGCAAGGCATTCTCATTCTGCCTGTGTATAACATGTTTCATAGTCGAGCAACGTTCGGCTAATGAAATAGATTACACGTTCTCTCTTGTCATCGTCTTCTTGAGCTAGCATACAGGCTAGCGAGACATTGGTAGCTCGCGAATATAAAATTAACGGGCAGTCTGGCTTAGGTGGCATTAACATAGGTGGTGATAACAAGAAACGCTTAACTACGTCGAAAGCTTCATTGCAATCTTTGGTCCAATCAATACTATAATCTTTCTTGAGTAGATTGTTAATTGGATGAATGGCAAAGCTTAAATCTGGGATGAATCTCTGGATTACACCGAGTTTTCTAAGAAATGACCTGATTCCAGATTCATCCGAAGGTGGGACCATTTCGAGAACAACCCTAATTTTGGTTGGGTCAACATCGATCCCACGTGACGATACAATGTAACCTAGGAGCTTCCCTCCGTTACATTGAAGACACATTTTTCTGGATTTATGGTGACTCCGTATTCTATCAGACGTGAAATAATGACACGAAGCATTTCCGGATGGTCACAACACTTTTTGGCCTTGGCCAACAAGTCATCTATGTAGGATTCCATAATTTTATGAATAAGGTCATGAAATATATAAGTCATAGCACGCTGGTATGTAGCGCCAGCATTCTTGAGACCGAATGGCATAACAGCATAGCAATAGGTTCCTCAAGGAGTTATAAACATGGTTTTAGCTTGATCTTGTTCGGATATTCTGATTTGATTCTATCTTGAGAATCCATCCATGAGAGACAAAATCTCAAATCCAGTTGTTGCGTCAACAATGATGTCTATGGATGGTAGCGGGAAGTCATCCTTAGGATAGGCCTTGTTAATGTCTCAGAAGTCTATGAAAATCCGTATCTTCCCATTCTTTTTTAGAACGGGAACGATATTAGATACCCACTGAGAGTAATCGATTGGCTGATGAATCCTACTTGGAGGAGTTTCATTACCTCCTCTTTCACCATGAGAGCTACCTTAGGTTTCATTGGTCTTGATTTTTGTTTAATCGGCTTTGCATCTGATTTAGTGACGAGGTTATGTACCACAATGTGTGGTGCAACCCCTGTCATTTCCTTATAATTAAATGCAAAATCCTTCCGATGTTCTTTGAGGATTTGAGTGTGTATTTCTACTTCGATGGAGTTAACGAGGATCCTAACTTCAATATCCTTGGTTCATCCTCTGTTCTAATGTTAATATCGATTGTTTCTTTGATTAGAGAAGCGTTACCTTCTTCAAACTCAGGTGGGGCTGGAGGTAGTTTTAGATCGTCTCCATTCTCGACTGTGTATATGCTAAGTTCCTTTTGTGGGGGAAGCTCTGTCATGGGATTTCTGAAGTAGGAAGATGAATGCGGGATTAAGGATAAATCTACTACGTGATGGGTGAGATGTAATGCTGCATAGGTGTTTAAGTAATCCAGAGTGGTTGTATCACTATCAATGTGGTCTAGGATAGTAGATTTGTTCTCATTTCTGTTTGTTAAAAGAGGATTGACATTGTTTTTATCAATGGTTTGGTACGAAGGGATACCATGAAATGGGTATCTTCCAACTCACTGTTTGGAGTGAAGCGTGATGCCGAGGTCGCTATTGAATCGGCGAGAATATTTTCTCTCTCGGGATTGCTTCAATTGATATGAAGTCAAACTCTTTGCTTAAATTCAATACAGCTATTTTGTAGAGCTGCAAGTGCTCGGCTCTGGTTTCATACATCTCAGAGACTTGGTTTGCTACCAATTATGAGTCTCCTAACACCCTGATATTATTAACACTGATCCTCTTAGCTAGGATGAGGCCAAGGAGGAGGGCTTCATACTCAGCGCCATTGTTTGTACATTCAAAATTTAGTTTAAAGGAAAATGGTAGGAATTTTCCCTCGGGAGAAGTAAAGATTACACCTACCCCAGCTCCGTAACGACATCTAGCTCCATCGAAATGGAGAGTCCAATACTTAGCTGGGAATATGGGCGTTGGGATATTTGTTGTGTTAACATCTTCTACCTCTACCATGTAGAGATCTCTGCTGGAAGAGAACCAACACCTAGGGTGTATCCCATGCCTACAGAATCAAATGGTAGGAACATTGGTAGATCCTGTTCTAGTAATTCAACAATTTTTGCAGTAGTTCCTAATGATACTATTTCTACAATCTTAACCTCATCTTTGAGGGCTGGGATCATCTTGGCTAGGCTCATAGTCTCAAGATCTGTCGTAGGTACCAACTTTTCTTCCGGTTTCGCGTTGGTAGGTTTATTAAGTTGGTTTGTTGGGAGTTCAAACTCTGAGTGCATGCCTGGTCTTTTCTTTAGGTCAGCCAGGTGTACATCGAATGGTTTTGGATCACCTTTGGCTATGAACACCTTTCCTAAATGCAAGAATCTTACTTCTTGAAATAACGTAGAAGGGATTGCCTTCATATGGTGTATCCATGGTCGGCCGAGGATCATATTATAGTTAGTTTCCGATCTATAATATAAAAATCAGTTAGGATTGTTTTGGGTCCTAAGGTGACTGGTAGTATTATAGTTCCAACCGAGGTGGATTTAAGGCTATCATAGCCTCTTAGCGTATTTTGAGTTGTGGAATAATTCGTTTCTCCATACCCTATCTTTTGAAGGAAAGAGAAGGGGACTATGTTAACTGCTGCCCCATCATCAACCATCACGCATTTCACATAATTGTTATAAACCCATACTTGTAAATGTAAGGCTGGATCACCTCGACGTGCAATCTCAACGTCTCTTTGGAATTTTGTTTATTTCAAATATGAATTCGGTATCCCTATCCGGCTGCCCCGGAGGGTGGATATCAAAGTCTATATGGTTTACCTGTGTTTCGGGAGGTGGGGTGATGTTAATTAGATGGCCTAAACCTAATGCCTCTAAAAGAGCAGCCACGCAGGGGAAGAATTCTTTAGCAAGTCCAAAAAAGAAATGTGTGAGAAGGTTTTTGTTAGATCACTAATTAAATCATAGGCACCTACGGGTCTTACTAACATTTGTTGGATATTATCTGTCTCTGGTAGGTAACTTGGACTTGGCTGAGAGGAATACTCTCGTGTTCTTGTTACAGCCTCTATGGGTAGTTTGGTGTCTAACTCTACTAAACTATCTTGGGTCGCGGTTGACTCCCTAATTGTGGCGCAACTAATGGATTTAGTGAAGTCGAGGCTTCATGATCGTGGTTTCTTGTTATTACACCCTTGTTTGTCCCATTCGAATTTAACCCGTTGTTGTTGTGATTTGGGAGCGGATCATTGAAGATCTTAAGGGGTGCATTTTGAGGGGAAACTGCCCCTGTAAAAGTATTTGGTGCCGGTGACGTAGGATCTGCCAAGAACATATCTATGAAAAGTTGTCTTTGTTCTTCTGGCAAACGTTGCATGAATTTATCGTAGTCACGACATGTTCTAGTGTCATGGCCTCAGATTTTATGAAAACCACAATACGAGTTAGGATTGTAATTCCTAGTCTGCTAGTTTGGTGTATATTGTGGCCCAAAACTCTGATCAAACCATTTCCTATTAGGATTAAAGTTTTGCATTTGTTGTTTTTGGTTTTGGTTCTAGTTTTGATATCCAGTTGAGTTTTGGCTTGGACCCTGTGTAGGGTTTCGCCGTTGTCATTGTTGTTGTTGTGGATGATTAAAATCCACTGCATTGATTGTTGGGGTAAAGTTGTTATTTCGTTGGTTGTTTACTAGTGGTGGAGTATTTACAACATTTACCCTTTTGGGCTGATCAGTTACTCCATCTGTTGTCACTCGTGATTTTTATTAAGGATTTTAGGTCCTTGATTAGTATTTGTGGTGGTAGGATAAGCCGTGGTATTCTGGTTGGAGGTGATTAACCTCCCATTTGTTCCATACGTCTTATGACCGCTATCTATTGCCACTTGATCTATTCAAAGAGTGCTCTCAAGTACTTCATCATAAGTCCTTAGTGGGAACTTTTGGACTTCTTCCTTCACTTCTCTGCTGAGAGAATGAAGGAATAAATCACATAGTTCCATTTGGTCCATATTTGGAGCACTGGCTGAAGAATAAAGAATTGTACGCCACCTCTAGATGAAATGAGCAACATGATTCATTGTGTTCCTGCTTAATGTGCAAGAATTCCCTGATTCCTGTTCTTAATAGTTTGTTCATGTCAAACGCCTTAATGAACTCTGAAATGAGTTGTTTAAATGAATGGATGGAAGCCTCAAGTATTCTATAATACCAATCGAGAGCGACACCCTCCAAATTTTTGGGAATATTTTAGCAACAACCCCATCCCAAGGGAGTAGTTCTCGAATAGCTGTGGCGTAAGCCTTGATATGTGCATTCGGATCTCCCTCACCTTTGTATTTGGGAAAATCGGGAAGAGGTCTTGGAAGCATAATGCTTTGTATGGTGAAGTCTAAGGGTTCTTTCAAATATTCTGAATAAGTCCCTATTGCATAGGTTTCGACCATTGATGGTGCCTGTTGAGGGGGTGGCGGTGGAATGGGTTGTTGGTATGGCGTAGCGTATGTGTTGGCAGGGGCATAAGGAAGCCCCTGTGTTTGAGAAAACATACCGGGAGAGGAGAACATGTCCCCTTGTGGTGATTTGGAGTATATGTTTAAGTATGAAGGGGTGTTGTCTAGGAATGGATTATTTTGTACTAGACCGGGAGGTATCAGAACGATGTTAGAAATGGTGGTTCTTGTTGGCGTTAATTGTGAATACTGAGGAGTCATGCGTAATATTCCTATTCCTGTGAGGAGGTCTACTTGGCTAGGATGGCGTGGATGACTAGAACTTCCTGCCTATATGAATTGAGAATGGTGATTTGCTTGAGCAAGTTCCAACCCCCTAAATTTTTCTACTAGAGTTGAAATGACCTCATTTGGTGAAGTCATGATATTTTTCCTTAGTGGCATTTGTTGTATATCTTGATGTTGTATAGGCATGTGATATCCTGCTATGGATTGATCGTCACCCTACCAAGTTTCCCCGAGGGCATTTCCTATATGTAGTGGCATGGAGGTATTTTCTTGAGAAGAGATCTCGGGTTGTGTTTGTAAACCTCCTATAGGTGGGTACATACTCCAAGAGCATTGTTCATTTATGGCATGACGTACTGAATGTTCATCATCTAAAACCAGGTATGGATCTGATTGTCTACTAATTTGTGGTCTAAGTAGCACCTGAGGAGATGAACTGGATTCTCCTGTGAACGTCATATTGTTCGAGCCTGAAGGCTCTGTGTGTTACATTTGAGCAATCTGATTCAACTCCTCTGTTTGGAAAGATGAGCTATATCTGATCCTTAGAGATGGAGTTTGTGTTGGCAACTGGTTAGTCGAGTAGTTTTCACCCCATACTAAGAGTGAGGGTGATGATTGTCTATTCAGTTGAGCGTAGTATGCTTCAAGACCTAGGAGAGGTCTACCATATGCATCGAATCCCGACATATTCGGGGGGTATATGAATACCCGACCTCTCGAGGTCATGTTGAGACAACCGGTGGGGATGGAATATGTGTGGGATGTAAATAAACTAGTTAGGAAATCTGATGTCTTTGACGCGCACTAGTGGAAACTGCGAATCTAAGGCAAAGAAGGCCCTCCTAACCTAAACTGGTGTGATAGATCGATTGGCAGGGATGACTTCTCGAAGGCTCTAATAAATATCGAGCTCTGGCATGATTTGGTCTATGGGTTGTGGAATACACGGAAAATAACTGGGATAGTTTCGTGTATATCTCCAGATAGGGTCATAGGGTGGATGATGGGTATAGCGGACTCTACGGGTGATTATCTGGCCTAGTCCAAAATTCCCTAGATTTATTAGTTGCTATGTCTAATAAGTATAACTGTTTGATGATGATAGGTGGAAGTGGAGTGGATCTGAATACTACGTGCATAGGCCAGCATATATGTTTGATTCACCTATGAATTCGTTGGGCTGTGGGATTTGTGGGTCATAACCGTAGATTCGCGGTTATTGTGGTCCTGCTATGGTCATGTGTGGAATCAATCCCTAATCCCTAGTATCCAATAATCATATGCTTTCTCAGCCTCTATATTTAGAATTAACAGTTGTGCGATCTTCTTAGAGTATCTCACAGGCGTTCGTGCAACCTGAATTCTTAAGCTAGTATCTATGTCTGTGAGAGTGTCTCATGCGCCTAGCTGTGGGACCAAAGGATCACAACCGAATGTTTTCTCTCTTTCAAGCCCCTCCACAGTCATGCAGATATATATCTAGGGTAATCTGTAGTTTGGTTGATTTGACCAAAACGTGTGCGCTTGGTCATCTTCTATGTTTAACCCGCTTAACTGGAGGCTGATCTGTTGTAAGTTTTCCATTGTTTGGAAGACTTGGATCCTAAGATTCTGATCTATATCAGTTATTGTTGTGACGAGATTGGGTTGGGGCACGATTGGCTTGAATACGTATTATTTGGGTTCTCTAGGTCCCATGATTGTCATACAAAAGCAACAATGTAAATCTAATTGCAACAAAGTAAAATTGACTATGTGAAATATATCTATAACATATATAACTTCTCTATTTTTGTATTTTTCTGATGAATTTATATGAATGAAATTGAAGGAGAAACTATTTTAATATATCTAGAAATTGAAAACTAATCTAATGACAAATTTTAAAACAAACAAAGCAACCGAGTATAGCTACTTGCCTGTGCAGTTGTAAATCTATTCTAAATAATGAAATAACTAATCTAATCTATTTGAAAGACTCTCGATCCTACCTCAGAAGTGAGGAATGAATCATAGTTTCTCAGAAACTATCAATCCCCACAGCTTCCCTGGCAATATTGAAAGTAAAATTGACTGAAATAAAGTGATTGGCTACTCTATTTGATATGCTTCTAACTAGAACTTTGAAAGCTAGAACCTGGATTTTGTAGAACAGTGGCAAATCTGATGGTGTGTGTGGTTTTTTCCCTCAGTGTGATCTCCTCATTCCTTCGTGCTCACGTGGATCCAGAAAAGCATGTAATGCTAGCATCAACAAGAGTATATTTTGAGAAAAGGTTACTTTAGAATGTAGACTCGAATACAATGCGAGTAGGAGAGGGATAGTGTAAGAGTACAGAGCTTGGCTTATGTAATTCCTAGCAAGATTTATTACGAGTCATGCAACATAAAATGTCCAGAACCTAAAACTATCCTTTGTGAGAAAAACCTGCACCTTTAATGGCTTCCTACTAAGAATTAAACTACTCTATTTAAATGGATTGCATGAAGTAATGACAGCATTTGCACAAGATGGATATGTGGCTTTCTAATAGCAAAATAACATTAACTAAGCATGCAATGAACTAAACTATGAATTCTAAGCAAAATAAAAGACTGAACTACTGAAATGAGAAATTGAGAGGTAAATTTGAGGGGCCATTTGCTTGAGCACAAGCCAACTATTTATAGCATTTGCATTCACCCAAAGGTAAAAACCAAATTCATCTCTTAAACCATAAACAAAGCCAAAACACTATTCCAGGGAACCAAAATCATTAATGCAAGCCAAAGGTAGTGAAAAAAGCTGGTAAATGTTGAAATTTACGTGAGTCGCATTAAAAAGAACATTCTAGAAAATGCATGAAGGACCGCCACCACCGAGCGGGGGGTGGCGATTCTGAGGCGCCACCCTTCACGGGCGGCGGTCACGAGACCGCCACCCAGGCAAGGTGGTGGTTTTGTCACTGAAGGATAAAACACAAAGAAAAGAGGGGAAAATAGAACAACAAAGCACACAGGGGCTAAGCAGGTCATGTGGGATGTTAACGCACACTTTGGGAGCTTTTCCGGATCCCGAACACGTTGCGAGGAGACCTGTATCATCATTGGGGCTTGTGTTACTTTGTTCGTGAGTGCAGTACCTTTACAATTTTGGTACGTACGGGAACCAACCAATTAGGCTCAAATTTGCCCTATTTTTCTCTCGGGTTTAGTTTTTTTCTTTTGATTTTCTTTTAGAACTAAGTCATAGATTCCGAATTGTCAAGGTTTTATCTTGTGATTATAATTATGTCGGATTGTATTCTGATATACCTGTAGATGGTCTAAGTCACTAAGTCATCTCTCATCTAGTAATTTTAGCTCTACATGGCATGCAACATGGTAATCCTCTTCATGAATGAGGTTCTTGAAGGAGACACAAAGTAAAGGTAGTTTAAATTTGATAGGTAATATGGCTTCAATGCCATATACTAGGGAGAATGGAGTAGCTCATGTAGGAGTATGGAAGGAAGTGTAGTGGCCCCAGAGGGTAGGATACAATTGTGTATGCCAATTACATCCATGTTTATTGACTATCTTTTCCAGAATGGATTTGATAGTCTTTTTTGATGCTTCAGATTGGTCATTACATTGTGGATAGGAGGGTGTAGCCCATTTTAGTTGGATATTATATTTTGTAGCTAGGGCCTTGAGATCCTTATTTTTGAAGAAACCACCATTATCAGTGACAATAGCAGCGGGAATGCCAAAACGATAAATAATCTAGTTGAAAATGAAATTAGAAATATTGCACCTGGTAACAAAGGTAAGAGGCATAACCTCAACCCACTTGGTGAAATACTAAGTGGCGGTTATAATAAATGTGTGGCAATCAAAATATTTGGGATTTATTTTTCAAATTAAATCAACTCCCAATTTCGAAAAAGACTAAGGTAAAGTGATGGGATGCAAGGCTTAGGGTGGTGCATGAATGAGATAATCATGTTTTTGGAAAGCCTAACATTTCTTCACAAATTTACATGAATCTATCTCCATTGTGGGCCAATAGTATCAAACATGCAAGATCTTATTTGCAAGTACCATTCTAATAATATGGGCACTAAAAATACGAGAATGTACTTCAGCGAGCATTTGATTAGCTTCATCTTGATTGAGACGTATTAAGAGAGTCCCATCATAGCCTCTTTGATAAAAGGTGTCAACAAGAAGGGTGTAGCCTGAAACACATTATGCCAAGGCTCTTTTATTAGCTGAATTTAAATTAGGAGGATAGGCTTTGATTTGAATTAAAGCATATATATCTTGATCCCAGGGATGATCAGGACCAACAATCTTAAAAACCATGGTGGACTCTAGAATTTCATATGTGGGCACCAAAATATTTTCAAAAAGGAACTCGTTATGAGTTTGATTAATGTTGAATGAAATAAGGGATGTGATAGTTTCCATGGCATCCATTGTTTTATTTTGTACGCGAGGAACTTGTTCAAAATTGATAATCTAGAAATAACCTTTAAGGTTATCAACTATTTTTGTATAGGGTAAGAGCTTCTCATATTTGACTGTTAACTTGATTAATGATGAAAACATATTCTTTGAGAACTACCAGTTCTTATAGGCATCAAGAGATAGAAAATCCTAAGCCTTCTATCAATGCTTGATTCTCAGTTATGTTATTTGTGTAAGGGAAGATGATACGATAATATTTAGGTATAAGTTCCCCACTTGGTGTACGCAAGAAAATTCTTGCTCCAGAACCGTAGATGTTCCAAGATCCATCAAATAATAATGTCCATGAAGGGATTGATTCTATGTTTAAGAGGTATTCATCTGGAAATTCAAAATTTAATGGTTGTGAACCTGGCAATGTCATTGTAACTAATTGATCTATCAATGCTTGACCTTTTATAACCTTTTGATTGACAATTTCAATGTCAAATTCACTAAGGAGTGCAATCTAGCTAGACATCTATCTTGTTATGAATAGTCTTGAAAGTAGGTACTTAAGAGGTTCAACCTTGGAAATTATTTTGGTGGTATGATTTAGCAGAGATAGTGTCATAGCTTTCCAAAAGTATAAGCAAGCTGCTAAATAAGCCTTTTCAACCTGTGAGTGCTTGGCCTCATGTTCAAGGAGATTTTTTCTCAAATAATACACCACTTGTTCCTGACCCTTATCATTTTTTTGTGCCAATAATTCCCCAATGACACGTTCCATTGAAAAATTATACAAAAACATAGGCTTATCCTATATAAGTGGCATGAGCACTACAAAAGAAGATAGATATTGTTTCAATTTTTCAAAGAAGTCTTGACAATCTTATGTCTAGTTAAATTAGACATCCTTATTAAGAAAATATTTGAAGTGATGGCACTTATCTCGCTAGTTTAGAGATCAAGTGATGGATAGACTATTTTTCCTTGTAGGCCTCTTAGTTGTCAAATGTTCTGAGGAGACAGCATATCTATTATAGCTTTGACCTTGGTAAGGGCCACTTCAATTCCTCCTCATGAGTTAACGAATCCCAACCTTTTTCCTGAAGTCAAACCAAAGAGACATTTTTTTGGATTAAGGGGAACCTTTTATTCCCTTAATCGTTCAAATATATGCCTAAGAACTGTTGGATGATCCACTCTAGTCTTTGATTTAGAAATAATGTCATTTACATAATCCTTCATTATGTCATGAAGAAGGTCATGAAAAATAACAGTCATGGCACATTGATAAGTTGTGCCAACATTTTTAAGGTGAAAATACATGACCTTGTAAAAAACGGCCCCCATGGGATTGTAGAAGTTGTCTTATGCTAGTATTCTTGATAATTTGAATTTGGTTATACTTGGAAAATATGTCCATAAGAGATAACATCACATGACCAACAGTAGAATCGACAATCATGTCGATATTAGGCAAAAGGAAGTCATCCTTGGGACATTTCTAATTAATGTCATGGAAATCAGTACATATACAGATTCTGGGGGTCTTCTTTTCAGAATGGTACCATGTTAGATATCCACTCTGATTAGTCAATAGACCGTATGAAGCTTACATCCAATAATTTTTTTAGTTTAGCCTCAACGAGAAATACAACCTTGGGGTGCATCTTATGTAGTTTTTTCTTTACAAGCTTGACATTTGGGTGCACCAGAAGGTGAGAAACCACAAGAGAGGGATCAAATCCTAGCATATCTTTGTAATACGAAGTGAATACATCCTGAAAAATGATTATAAGCATTATGAAGACCTTGATTTTGGTTTCTGATAAATTGGCACCTATTTGTAATAGTTTTGGTTGGTATTTAGTCCCATTGTTGATGGTTGTCATCTCTTCTACCAATAAATTTGAAGTTTCATTATCTTGAAATGACATTGTAGGCTTGTTTAGGTTGTCTAATATTTTTGGACCCAAATCTCCTCTCTCTAGCGCCTCTAAAAGGTTTTGATTAGGAGATGCATCCTTCTTTTTATTTTTATTTTTCATTTTTTTGCTGCTCACAGAGCACCTCGTAAAGGTCTATTAATTACCTAAGACTAAGTCCCAACTTATCCTAACCAACTAGGACTTGTTCTAACCCTAAGAATTATGACCTATTATCTCTCTAACCACTCTCCTGCTACATTTAGCATTATCTCCCACTTTTGACCCAAACCTAAAACTTCAATCATGCCAAATATGGGAGTAATCAGACTAATTTTAGAAAAATTGACCATTTCTCCCTAATCGACATTGGTTATCCCTTAGTTGGCGCCAGTTCCTTAGCCACCACCGGTTACCTTAAATAAGAGTTTCTAACTCTTTGCATGGGTTCTTCAATTCATTCATTCACTTCAAGATTTGGCATTCTAACTCGAGCATTCAAGCTACTAGACGATGAACCAGAGCACATCAGGTCTTCACCAGTATCCAATCTCTTCCTCCATAGCCTTGGATCACCCACAATATATCACACAAGATTCATTTTTGTAGCACTAGACACAACCCCTTGTTTCATCTCCGAACGCTCATCAACCACCACCACCTTTAGATCTATAGGTTCTCAGATAAGTAACTCAATATTATTTGTTAGTTTCTGGTTTTTGATCTTAAGTCTTTTATTCATTTCTATTATCTAACTCTCCTTTGTCTTGAATACCACCCTTCACCATCTACCATCTATTCTACCAACCTAAACCATTTTTCCATCCTAGTACCTCTATCACCCTTGTTGAGTCTTTGTATAAATCATACCATCCTTCCCAAACTCCCTCAACTCTCTGTGTAACCACAAAGAGATCCAAAACACCTATTTTTAATATTTTGACCATATTTCCCCTACCGACACCGATCACCCAATCGCGTCGGTAATTTTCCAAGTACTGGGATCGGTTTCACCTAACCGATACTAATCTCTGTGACTAGTAATTTTTCCTAGAACAACGAGCTTATAAATTTCACCAAACAACCCATAACGTAACCAAACTTCACCTAGACCTTTCCTAACACCTCAATGACCTTTCCTAACTAGAACCATACCTTTCCTAATGCTAGATTAGTTTGTACTTCAATATTTTATTAATCTAGTGTGTTGATAATGTTTTGAGACACCTAAATCAAAGTGTTAGCAATAAGACCTCTATTTCTTGCATTTATTTTCATTAATTTGATAAAAAATAATGGATTGACAACCATCTAGGAAGTGTCACACTTCTCGGAACTAGAAATTGCTAGGTAGTCCACTTTGCCATTTTATATTTAATATCATTTGGTGGTCTTGTTGTGTTTCTTATACAGGTCATTCCTCCTAGCCAAAGGGAATATCTCACATTCAATCTGATCAAATTCTACAATTTTGCAACCTTCTCCTATTATTCATAGGTATTCCTCCTACACCCCTTACCCTTATCTATTTTATCACATACTTTGAGGTGAAACATTTTGGCACACCTAGTGGGACCCTTTTTGTGGGTTCTTTGCATTGTTCATTCTAGGGAATATTTGTGTGTTTCTTTCTTTTATGAAAAGTTCACATTAAATTTCTCTCTAGTAAATCTTCTCTTCTTCTATTTGTCTAAAGGAAATTTTTCATTTGGTGTTTAAAAATAATTCTTCTTCCTTTCTTTTGCACCTACATTTTAGTGAAAGAGCATTCTCTTTTCCTATTCATTTGCTACATCGAATTTCATTATCAATTTGGGTTTTAAAAATCTATGCATTTCATCCTTGTGATTTTTGCATTAGATCACCTAAATTTATTTGTAATCTATATACTAGAGGTCATGACCAGTTGATGATTGGGGAATTAATCATAGTTCACACTTTGTGCACACACCCCTATCCAAATCACTTTAACAATTTACTCATTTCTTAAACATCTTCCTTCCTAGTAGTTTACCAAAGGTTAATAACCTGATTGATGGTGGATCTAGCTAGTGTTTTGGCCAATCATCATATCAAAGTTAGACCTTGCATACTATGAAGTATATATTGGGGACACTTTAACCAAAAACACACTGATACCAGCCATAGACTACTTATAGGCACCCTCATTGACCAAAACTCTACTCTATTCATAGTTAGTTTTAAATGGCATAAGCCACATAACATTAAAATATGAAGCATAGGATTGACATGTTTTGTTAGCTTTTGACTATTAAATTGTGTTTTGAGGAGTGAGGTCATTTCTTCTTATTTTTATTTTCCTTCACACCCCACCATCATAACTGGTGTATTTTGGTTCATTTTGGGTGTGTTAGGACTCATCATTGCCATACTTAGTTTCTGGGTTGGTGTTTTATTTGGACTTAATCACTTTAAAATTCAAATTTTCATCATCTTCTTAGATTTCACAGTAATCGGCATCGGTCCAGAGACCGACATCGATTACCTCCTCATAGCGGCATCGGTTAACTGACTAACATCGGTTCCTATGTATTTTGGTTATTTTTCCCAAAATAGTATTCAATTCATATCCATTCATTTTTTGTGACTTGTTTATGTCATTTTACACATTTCTGAGTCTCTATTACCATCAAGAGTTCAAGTTCATCGATTTACACTCTTCATCTCTAGATTTCTAAATCTATCATTTATTCTCAAGTAACTAGCATCATCAGTCAAGTGACCACATCGGTTACCCCATCCTATCGGCATGGTTACCCTACCGACGCCGTCTCTCTATGTGTTTTGATTTTTCTGTCAAAACAACAACCAATTTTCATTTTCTATATTTCTTCTATCTTCTTTTCTTGTGTTTTTGCACCATCTATAGAGCTCAGACCACCTGTCCTACCACTATTCACATGGTTTTGACTCATGCACAACAAGTCAACACCCTAGTCTTTCATGCTAGCCATCAACCACTACCTCTAGTCCTTCACCACCTTCTATTTCTTCACCCATGGACCCCACTTCTTCTATCACTATATCTGTAGGTGACAAGAGTTCTCAAAAACTCCTTGATCACAATCCCTGACCTTGTAGTATTATCTTGCTCATTCCTCCACCCATGACTCATTAGGACATCCCTTATATGGGATGCATGTCTCCATTCCTCCTGCCCTTGCCCCCACTTTTGTATCGGCCACCACTAGTGTAGTGTTACCTACTTCCACCTTACCACATGTTATTTCTCATATCACCCCCACATCTTTGATATTTATTACACTATACGACATCTATCACACCTTCAACGTCCACCTCACCATCATCTATGACTCTTAGTGTAGGGATTCCCACATCATCATTCATTATTACCTCACAACCTCCAGTTACATTGACCCCTTTTTAGAGTTTGGTCATGTCTATACCTACTACTCTACCACCTATCGCTACGAGGGTCTCTACAAGTCCCTCCCACCTATACCTTATCTCAACCACCACCCCTCACCTACACTTCCCATTTAGGTATATATCCATCATCATATGCCACTACTTATATCCCCCCTTCTCATTTTTCTTACTTGGCACCTCCATATACTATGGGTGTACCTTCTACATCCTACTCATCGTATCCACCTCCTTATACCACAGAGGTGCTGACCTCAATCTAATCCAACCATGGATTGATCAAGATGATGATGGACAAGATGCAAACCCTAGAAGCATATGTTTTCAGCTCCCACAATCTTTGACTTATGACAAAATTTGTAATGAGCCTATTCATCCATCCATACCCATTCATTCTTATCCCCCACATTGGGAAATGCCAAAGTTTAACCAATTTAATAGCAAGGAGGATCCACAACAACATTTGTGATCTTTTAAACATGTATGTTATCTAATTTCCCATGATGATGCCTTGCTTCTTTAGAAATTTCCCAATGTCCTTGATAAGACCTACCTTAGACTAGTATAGTGCTTTACCTAGCACTCTATCTTTTCATTCAATCAATTAGCCTAGGCCTTTCTCGATCATTTCTCCATCAACATCACTAAGAAGGTCACCATGACTGATTTTTATTCGATGCGCCAATATGAAGATGAATCTATCACATATTTTTATCACATGTTGGTGGAGCCTTACCAATCAGCTCACCTTTCAACTTCCACAAACCGAGATGATAGAGTTGTTCACTAGGGCTTGCTTGTGCCAAGCACATCTCTCCAACTCTTCAAGTCAAACATTTCAAACATTTGACAAGTTGTTCACCATGGCTCGGAATTTATAATTTCATGTTATTAAAGAAAAGAAGCTAAATTACAATTACACAACAAGAGTGCTCCATTCAAATCAAATGACTCTTCTTCTTCTTCCAAACCACAAACCAATCATTCAAAACCCAAAGGATCACCACATGCGGTGGTCCTATGAAAGCTGGTCCATCTCATCCATCCAACCAACCAAAACCACCTTCCACTCTTTCTCCTGTTTAGAACTTTCAATACAAGCATGAACAACGATGATATACTCCCATAGGAGAACCTTACTCCTTGGTTTTGGAAAATCTTCTAAATGCAAGATCCATAACTCTTCCACCCATCAAACCACATACTTGGTTTTGACCCTTCCCATCATGTGCTACATGGTATAAGGAGAATGATTACTACAATTATCACCGTGTCAGAGGTCATAGTGATGGTAATTGTAAAACATTTAAAAATATCATCCAGAGATGTTGGATAATAGAGATCTTGTCTTGGATAACCCCAATGCACTCGGCTAACCAAAACCTCCACATCTTTAAAAATTATTTCCAAATCACACTCCATCATCCAACCAATCGGGAAACCTCAACCAATGATACCAACATTTGAGAGGTTCATGTCATTTTTGATACCATACCACCCCTTCTACTCAATTTCCTCCCATCCCATCAGTTGAGGAAATCCTTGTGCATGTTCTTCCACCCACAAGGATTCCACCTCATCCTCTCCTCTACCCATGGAGGAGTCAGACCTTATCTACCATTTCATCTACCGAGTAATCCCACTTCATCTATCCCTTCATCTACATGGAGGCATCTACCCCACTCATCTCTCTACCTGTCCAGTAACCCACATTACTCACTCTTCTACCCATGGAGGATCCCAACTTACCCTTTTCTTCACCAATCAAAGATTCTACACCATCCACCTTTCACCCTCCTCCTCTGCCCATAGAGGATCCACTTTTAGCATCTCTTCCTATTGGCAAAAAACTCCCTAATGGCTTTTAAAGACCCTGTCGATTTTACTATCATCTCTTCTACCCAAAGTCTAAAGCCAACCATTTCCCTATCTCACAGATGTCAAATTTCTTTATAGGGATTACTACCAAATCATCATCATCCCCCTCCACTTCTACGCCATTCTCCTATTTGGTTGATCACTTGGAGTATGTTGACTACTCCATGCTTTGGGATGCCTTCGACTTCCCATATCGACTCAAATGCAAATATTTATCCACAGACACTTCAAATGATTTATCCTAAAGTGTTCAAGACAACTAAATTCTATGTTCACACCTAAGTTGGTTATAGTATCCTCTTCTACATCATCCTCACCTACACCCAAACCTTTACAGTTACCCCAACAACCACCTGCACCCAACCTTCACCTACACCCAAACCTATCACTACATACATTGGGGTTTGTCAACACCAAGTCTAGTCCATCCTCCCATGAAGATCAATTTAGCCACCTCTTCCCAAACTATCACCAGGCCTATCCCCCCACCTAAGAGGAAGACCCAACCTCTTAGGCCTCATACCCCAGTTTCTCCCACTCCTCCTCTTTCACCTTCGCCACTTCCATCCATCTTAGGTCCCCATCCATCAACCTTGGTCAAGCAACCTCCTACCCAAGGTAAAACTAAAACAAAGCAACCTACATCCTTATCACAACCTCCCATTCCACCCAAGCCTTCTACATTACCTACGCCTACTCCACTACCCATGCCTTTACCTTCCCTTCAACCTACACTTTTATATTTCCTCCTACTACTATCTTCACCGCACCTCCACTCTCACCTTGGTTGACCCGTCCACTTCCATCTTCTACATTCCCTTCTACTTCACACACTACCCCAACACCTTTACCCAAGAAGGTGTAACCCAATCCAAAAACCACACTACCTACCAAAAAGGTAGTTAAACCTATTCAAACTCCTCCAACTAACTCCTCTTCCACAAAATCCACCCACACCTCCATCCAAACCAACTCCACCTCCAACAACACCTTCCACAAAAGTCACCCAAACCTCCATCCAAACCTACTCTCACTTCTCATTGTGATCCCTTGGTAGGGTCTTATGCTAACATCCTCACTCGGTTGTTAGAAACTTCCACCATTACATTTCCACCTCTCAGGCCTTATGACCCACTCAAACCTAAACTAAAAAGGGTTTGATGATACCAAGATTTGTGCTATCATCGTGTGTCAGGGCATGATGTTGAAAATTTTAAGGCCCTTAAAAATATTCTTCTTCAATTGTGTTCTCTAAAGAGCTCTTTGATGAAGATGACCTTTTGGATGAAGATCCCATTCCACCTTTTCACCTGTCGCCACACGTAGCCTGCCCCATATCTATTCAGTGGCCTTCACCTCCACCTCCACAACCCTCTTTTCCTCCTCGACCTTTGAGATCAATATGGTATAGATTAGGAGCTAGCCCAACCCCCTCCAAAATTCCAATGTGCACCATACTCATTTCACAAGGCTCTTATCCCACACTAGGTTTTTTTCCCTCCTATCATTATACCTTTCATGACACATCTCCCTCTTTTCCTCAAATCAATATGGTTTGAGTTTCCACTAGAGCACATAAAATACAAAGGAAAAGAGAAGATAGGAAACCCATCCACTACACCTTTACCCAACATTCCATCACACACCCAAGGTAACCATCATGGGTTAGACATATCCCATTTCTGATGGAGTTGCACACATCATACCATGATCAAACAACTTCACCAATCCCCCTCAAAATGTCTTTTGTACGACCTCATCCAAACCTCTTGAGTCTCATCATCGTCAGGCCCTCATCGAGGTCCTACAATCTATTGAGGTTCCACCTAATGACCCCACACCCATTTGCCATCATTACCCCACATCATGTGGCTCCCTCACTACTCCCTCCATCTTCTACTCCTGTTACCTTTCATCAAGTCTCTATTATTAGTTTCTCGACGATGAAGAGATTTTCCCTCTCCAATCAGATGATCCTAACCCACCCTATTCATTTACACCTACATTGATAACACACACATTCAACATTATGATTGATGGAGGTGTCAGTATCAACATCATTTCTTCCCATGCATACAAGAAAATGTGCATCCCTACCAATTGCATGCATAATAACCAATTATGTTGCATTCATTTAATGATGCCATGACTTCCACCCTCGGCACCATCATCCTCCACATTCATGTGGGCCCCCATACCATTCCTAAATTATTCTATGTCCTAGAGGGGGAATTCTACAATACAACATGCTACTGGCTGACCTAGATTCATGTCATGGGTTGTGTACCTTCAACCTTACACCGTTGTTTAAAATTTGAACATGAAGGGCACAACTACACCATTCTAGTAGATCCTTCACCATTCAAAACTTGTAATATGCTCTATCGACCTAATGATGTCCTTATACCAGTTAAGGCATCTACCACCACTACTACTTCTTCTTCAACCATTATCCCATCTACCACCACTACTGCTTCTTCTTTAGCCACTACCTCATCCACCACTTCTATACTACATCTTCCACAACCAACTCCTCTATTCCCACTTATTTCGCAGCTTCCATAGTTGGCCCATCAACTAACCCATCTACTTCACAAACACCTGATGCTTCCCCTTCTCAGGATTCTGGTGATTCTTCCATTCCCACTAACCAAATACCAACTTTGATCCTTGGTAGGTGTTTTTCAATGCCTTACCTTAGGGAGTATCACCTCTACAACATCAACACCTTTCTTACTCCTCAAGAGTATGGAAGCCTCCATCAACACCCACATTACAACCATCATGTAGGTGAGGTCTTTCCATATGGTCACCCCACCTTCACACCAACTTGACGTATGGGGGACTTGATACTTCTTCATATACTCTAGAACCACCCACTCAAACCCATCCATTTAATTTTGATTTCCAATATCTTACCAATCACCACTTTTCCCACACTTTTCTTCATCGATGTGCTTGGAAAGGCTTTGGCTTTGGTCTTTACAAATAGGGTCATCACACAGTCATACCTTGCACCACTCAGAAACATAAAGACCGATAACGGTATTGGATTTTTTGAGGAACCTTCTTCTAAGAAATCCCATGTATCAACCTCATAGAGGAAGATACACCTTCCCCACCTCACTCACCTACTACACCACCTTCCCCATGGAGTCCATGGATCCATAATCCATCCCTCCTAAATTTTTTTTTCATGAACACTGTTTCCTTGGGACCTCTGACCTATCAACATGCGATGGTGAGGCTCCTTCTTCCCTTCCCTTCATGTATCCTAACATGATCGATGATGACACACCTTCTATAAATGTTGTTCAATGTCAAGATGATGATTCTATTCTCACCTATCTAGGTGTGGAAGATTCTTACATTCACCAATTGTTACCTTCTGAGACACAAACCATGTTGAATGAATCGACCATAGAGATCAACATTCACACTCAGGATGACCCTCGAATTCTAAAGATAGGTCAATCTTTAGATCCACTAAACAAGAAGCCTTCACCTCTTTCCTTCGAGATCATAACAATGCTTTTTCTTGGTCTTATGTCGATATGCCCGTATTGACCCTAATATCATGGTCCACAATATCGTAACTATTCTGATGCTAAACCTATGAAACAAAGCTGTGAAAAATGCATCCCCACATTTCCCTTCTTATGAAAAAAGAAGAACTCCTACCTCCTTTCTATTTCTTTTATTTCTACCATTGACTATCCCAATGGATTTTAACATCGTTCCTATCACCAAAGTGACAAGGGGACTCCACATTTGCATGGATTTCTATGACCTTAACCTTTCTTTCCCTAAGGATGACTTTCCTTTCTACCTAGTATCGACCAAATTTTTGATCTTATAGCTGGCCATGAGATGTTATCACTCATGGACGGGTTTTTGGGTTATAATAAAATATTACTCACTCTAAAGATCAACACAAAACCACCTTCATCACCCTTGGGGACTTTTATTATCATGTAATGCCCTTTGGCCTTAAAAAATTGGTGCCATATATCAATGTGTTATGACCTATATCTTCCATGACATCATGCATAACATATTAGAATATTATGTGAAGACCTTCTTGCCAAGTCTAAGCATCACACCAAACATCTCATAGTTCTTAAAGTCATCTTTGATCACCTCATCAAATATTGTGTTCACCTTCAACCAAAGAAATGCATCTTTTCATTCTCTCTAGAAAACTCCTTGGTTTCATCATCTCTTTATGTGGTATCAAAGTTGATCTTGCTAAAATCAAGGCTATTCTTGAGATGCCTCCACCTACTAACCTTCGATAGCTTCGTAGTTTGCAAGGAAAGTTGCAATCTATTCGACACTTTATTTCCCAAATTTTTGACCGATGTCACCCTTTTCATCATCTTCTTAAAAAGGATGTTTCCTTCAATTGGGATGATGAGTGCCACAAATATTTTGAAGTGTTAAAGGAATACCTTCTTCAACCACCTGTGCTCATCCCACCAAAGGATGACAAACCCTTTTACCTCTACATTTATGCCATTGATCATTCCTTGGGTTTCATGCTCACTCATCATGATGAGAAACATAGGGATAAAGTGGTTTATTATATAATCATACTATTTTAGACTATGGGACTAGATATACCACATGCTGAAAAGTTTTTTTCTTATCCTAGTCTTTGTCACCACTAAACTTTGCCACTACCTACTCAACCACAAAACCTTTGTCATCACCAACACCGACCCCCTTGCATTACATGTATGCTAAACCTTACCAACACCAACATGTCACATGTTGGCTAATGCTCCTTGTAGACCCTATCTCAAATTCATCCATCAAAATTTGGTTAAAGGACAAACCATTTCATATCAGCTTGTCAACACACCTCTTTTAAATCAATCTTCTAACTTCAATTTTCCTGATGAATCCATTGTTACACTCTCCCTTGATGACACCATTTATCAGATGACCCTATTCTTTGATGGTTCTAAATGTCAACGTGGGGGGGTGGTGCAGGGTTATCCTCATTCCTCTTGATGGTGAACCTATGCCTTTATCTTTCAAACTTGATTTTGATTGTACTAATAACAATAATGTGGTTGAATACGAAGCACTCGTGTTAGGTCTTCAAACCTACCATAACCTTAGATGTTAAAACCATTAATATCTTTGGTGATTCTCAACTAGTTGTCAACTAAGTCAATGGTTTATACTAATTTGTAACAAAATACTTCAAAAGTATAAGCATCATCATTCGACATGCTTTTGACTACCTTTGATAATTATGACATTCAAACCACTCCATGATCCACTAACAAATTCATGGATACCATGGCTTGCCTTGCTTCTCAAATACCCTCTTCACCTTTGGACTCTAAAATATTTTCACAAGTACAATGATTGTAGTCACCTTCTTATCTCATCGTGACATAAATTTTGTGGGAAGAATTGAAACCGACCCACGTGACATTTGGTATAAGTAGTTTTTGACTACCTTTCCCTTTCAATTCCTATTCTAAGATCTCACTCGCAATGGTAAATAAGCCTTCCTCCAAAAGTGTCTCTCATTATGTCATCATGGGGGGTCTTCTCTACAAGCGTGGCTTTGACGGTATCCTCTTACAATGCCTCACTAATTTGAAATCCATACACCATTAAAGAAATCCATGATGGGATTTGTGGTGGACATTTTAGTGGTCTCTGTTATCACTAAATGCATCCTTCACCTTGGATATTACTGGCCAACCCTTAACCAAGATTGTTGTGATATGTCAAACATTGTGTGAAGTGTCAGCAACACACTAACCTTCACCACACCCAAGTCATGCCTTACAAGTCACTAGAGACTTTTGGCCTTTCTCTCAATGGGGTTTGGATCTCATCAGAGAGATTAACCCTCATTCTTCTCAACGTCATCAATGGATCATCACAACAACCAAATATTACACTAAATGGGTGGAATTCATCCCTCTCATTTCTACCAAAGCTAAGAAAATATGTGAATTCATTAACCATCACATCATTTTTCATTTTGGTGTTCCTCATTGCCTCATCACTAATAATGGTAAACAATTCAAAAAAACAAGACCCTACACAAACTCTGTGATACCTTTGGCATTCAACTTAGTTTTCTTCACCTTATTATCCTCAAACAAATGGTCAAGTTGAATCAAATAACAAAATTCTTAACAAAATTCTTATGAAATTTGTCGATGATATTGGTAAGGATTGGCACACGCACATTCCTTTCACCTTATGGGCTTATCACACTAGCATTCACACCTCAACCACTACCACACCTTTCTCTTTGGTCTATGGTATAGAGGTTGTCTTGCCTCTTGAATTTAAAATTCCATCTCTTTGTATCTCACTCAAAGATATTCTCAATGATGATGAATTTCACCAAGACCGTTTGGCACAACTTGAGTTATTAGATGAACATCATTTAAATTCTCTCGACCACCTTCAAATCTACCAAAATGTATCAAATGTGCCTATGAAAAATGTGTTCATGAATGAAATTTCAAGGTTGGTGATCTTGTCCTAAAGGAAAATCAACATGTAACCAAAGCGAGAAAAATTAAATGAGGAAATTTTTCTCCTAATTGGCTTGGACCTTACATTTCACCCATACCTATGGATCAGAGTGCTTATCATTTATCTTCTCTTGAAGGTAAACCAAACTGAGCCCCTTAATGCCTTACATCTTGACCATTCTATTATTGAATAAAGTACTACATCACTTTATGTCACTTATGCTCATCCCTTGAGTGAACCTCTCCTTCCATCTACCTATTTTAAGGACCAATGACTAACCATAATTGTGTGATTATATGTCACCTTTTTATCCTTATCTTCAATATGAGTATCACGGCTCTACTCATGGCATGATTCTCATGGATACTTTTCATTCTTTTTAGGATGGAATCCCATGGTTTTCATCACTTGAAACCCCTCTTTCATAGCTAACCTATTTTCGTGTTATGGTTTTCCTTCATACAAGAGGCCTATACTCCTTTATAGTCTTGTCCATGACTTAAAGTTCAAAAAAAAAAACAAAATATATATGGGATACTAAAAATTCAACTCCTTGAGTCAAAATTCTTGTAAATAGATGATTCCCTCAAAAGGACATCTTTTTCTCTCTTTCTTCTATAAATAGACTACTCCCTCGAAGGATAACTATAAAAAGTTAGCTATATTGTACAAAGTCTATCAAAAAAGAAGACTATTTCTAAAAATGCAAAATAAAAATTATCCTGAAGCTTCCGCATCGATCAGCTTCACATGAAGACCTCAAGGAGATATTCTATTTATCCCACATAGACTTCCTCATCGATTAGTCTATGAAAGAAAAAAAAAAAAAAAAATCAAGAAAAAAATAAAAAATTGGTCATGGTCTTTCCTATTCTAGTTTTGGGTATCTTGTAGAAGGGGCATTTGTCCCACAATAAGGTTACACTAAACAAATCCCTCCACCTTACCTCTTTTTATTATCAACTTTGTGTAGGATTTCTCAAGGTTTGATGTTCATAAGTACTTTACACATTGTGATCACTATTATTCTTTCACCTATAGACCTATCTCATCGGTTCTCCCCTTTGCTTACTTATTCATTCTTCAATATAAGTCTAAGGATGTCAAATATTTATGGTCTTTCTTCTTGGGGCATTTACCTTCTTTTCATTCACCTATTTCCAATCTGTTTTTTACCTTTGAATATTCAAATCCAATAACATATTTAACCTACCCTACCTCATCAAATTAAAAACAATCTACCTGACCTAATTCAACTATTACCTTACCCATTCACCTTCACCACAATCCAACCTAATTTAAATTTCACATTCAACCTAAACCAATATACCCTACCTACCTATTCACCAACTTACCCAACCATCATTCTTCCCTAGTTTATGGGAGAACTACATCGGCCTGAGGCCCCTTTTGCAAGGGCTATATAGGCAACACTCTTAGGGCATGGGGCCCTTGGAGGTTAGCTCGGCCACTCTTTTCCTTTCCTCATTTTCCACTCTTTCACCATCATCATTTTCCCCATCAAAAAACACTTAGTTAGTTTCCATAAAAACAATAATTTGGAAGTTAGTTTAAAAAAAAAACCATACATCACTCATATACATCATCATTTTATTTTCCATAATACCAATAAACTTGGAAATTAAATCAAAATAATCAACACCAAACCATGCCTACATCTAATTTCCCTAACATCCATAAACATTGAAAATGGGAATGAACTCACATCATGACCACATCGACTCAACCATGCCTAATCATCTAGTTTCCATAACATCATTAACAATGGAAATTAAACCAAACCATGTCCATCATCTATAAATGTCATCACCATCTAACATCAAATTTTGTATATCAATACAATGAAATTAAACCATATAAATACAAGTATCTCAAAACTCATGCCTACATCTAGTTTCCATGACATCAATACAATGGAAATAATATTAATCATCAAAACTACAAAATGACCATAATCATCTAATATCAAATCTAGTAAGGATAAACATCTAATACAATCATATAGTACCCTCACCTATCTCTATTGCCATGAGCTGGTAACCTAATTCATCAAAGTTTCATATGGCATGAATCTCTAAATATAAATATCCATCAAATAAAAAAAAATGTATATTATCCTTGCATAAATAGATATCAATGCATGCCTATAATCTCAATAGATCACATACTAGATACTAGCCTCCATTGGTTGGTCCTAATAATACGAAGCCTCGACATGACATCTTTCACTAACCATAGAAATCACAGCTCAAACTGTCATGAGCACCTCTAACACCTACACCTGTAGACCCTCTACATGTACCATTAGTCCTTATTCTCCTATCTATAACATGAGACCCTATCCTAGTGTCTCGTGCCTATAATGGGACCTGTCCCCTTGTTGAGTGCTTATACCTTAGTGAAATTAGTAGTATAATCAGATTATGATATAGCAATATAACACCAAATAACAAAATATTTGAATAATGATCTCAATATGCAATTGTAATAACTTTGCCACTTCGAGGGGGAAACCTCCAAACCATATAATAAGACTCAAATGCTCAAATGATAATGAACAAATATCTACAATCCTCTATATATACTATCTATCATATGTTATGGCCATCACCTAGGTCGACCTATTAAGCATGAGAAAGTATAAATCATATGATAAAATGATATGGTAAGCCCACAAGTCGGCTACTCATATCCTAATACAAGTAATATGTGCCTGTAAGGGTGTAGCAATACCTATGTCTAATCATGTGCCAAATGGTCTGTAAAGTGGCAACATGTGACTTTAATGTTGAAACTTGTGCCTGCAACCCTATAACCTACCCCTCATTATCCTACATGCACCTGTGTCTATGTTTCTGCCAACTTTCCCTGTAGATTCGCAATCTAAGCTTGTAAAGTGGATACCTATCCCCCATCCCTTATTAGTGGTTGTGTAGGAGCTTGTCCCTAAAGTGGTCACTACGCCTATGCCGAGTAATATAGTTGTAACATTAATCCAACCACCTGTGTAATGGTCCCTATGTACTATAACTGTGACTAGATCAGGCCATCATGGCCTTAGTGGTGCTTCCTGTAGTTGGGCTATCCACCAACACATGTATCCATCAGTAATACCAGCTTCGTCTATCTGAATATTGTCCACACGCTCCTCTTGTCTTATCGGATCTATTGGATGTGGTGGAGATAATGGTCTCTCCACATCATCATCCTTACGATCTTGTGGAAATGGTTAAGGCACACATCTCTTGAAGCCTAAACTACCTTCTAACCTAGTCCATGGAATCATCTCATGCTCCCTATCCCTCATCCCTGTATCCCCGACCATTTATAATCATCCTCAACTCCTTGGCCATGCCCCATAAGGATGGAAAATCAAACATATGGCTGCCATATAATATCTAAAGCATATAGCTCCTCTAGTTTTCGTCGATAGTATGTCACATCTTGTGACGCCTCCTCCACTCATGCAAATGTGCCCCTACTGGCACCCATCTCTTGTATCCATATCTATATACACCTCTATGTCAATTTTGTCATGGAAGTCCACATGAGGACACACATACAATGTGCTCATATGCCCAACAATGCAAGTAGATACGTGAAAAATACCAACCACCATTGAATCCTCGATATGCCCACAACTCTCTATACAATTGTACCAAATAGGTCGGCACCCATAAAAACAACACTCGCTCCTCAATCATGTCCTCTAATACACCCATCAAGGCTCAGGGAAATATCCCACCCTCTAAATCTGGGAGAGCATAACATCCAATAGCTACCATCATCAGAACTACCAATCTCGTCTCCTGAGGATGTGTCAACGTACATATCCCCGTAATTGATACTAGCACTATGATATCTCAAGTCACCCATCACCTCACCAAATACTATCACTATCGGCTCAACCGATGCCTCTAAAGAAATATGATATAATGGCTCCCCCAACAATCGGTAGCCGCAAAATCTTGTAGACATCCTCTAGCATGATGGTCATCTCGTCGGTAGGTAAATGAAAGGTGTTGGTCATTAAATCCCATCTATCAATGAGAGAACATCAAACTTTGATCTCATATGATGTATCGATAATGCCTCACAGTGTCGAGCCCAACATCCTGCATATTCCTCCACTCCTCATCTATAACACTAGGCCACATCTGTACCAAAAGAGGTGGCACCCTATCTCGCATATAGTTAGTTACTAATGTTGCGCATCATTCTCATTTCAACTAGTCAACCAACTAGCCCTTTTGATCATTTTATTTTATCCTACCTAGTTACACCCCACATACGATTTTCCTAACCTAGCTACCTTTTATCCCATTCACTTACTTACCATATATTCTACCTTTCCTAGACATTTACAATTATTCTGATTCACTCTTTTCACTAAATTACCCAAATTTCACCTATTTACCCAAATTTCACCTAAAATCACCCATTCATACATATAATAACCCTAAATCTCACCTAAATCTATTTCTCCCAAACTCCTAACCTATCCACACCTATTTCACTACACATTTACCCACCTTACCCTTACCTTTTTTCCATCCAACCCCCATTTTAGGCCTTAGTCACTTTTAAAAGGATAGTGGTCAGTCGTATTCGATCACCTTGACCTTAGTGTATCATTTCCCATTTTCCCCATCGATGTCGCCCAAATGTCCGAACAAACCCCAATCGACGACGGCGTTGGTCACTAACTTTAGGCCTTAGGCTAAACCCCGACACCCCATTTTGCAATTTAAAAATTACCCAAATTTCAAAATCAAAAAATTTTTCACTTTAGATTTGACAACAAAAAACCTAAAAACCTACCCAAAACCCCTAAATTACACCTTCATTCCTTTTACCACCTATTTAACTAACATTTTACCCCTCCCCCCTACCATTTTACACCTTCAAATTCCTTTTGTTTTTCCTACTTTAGTTTTACCAAAAACACAAATCTGTCCATGGCTCACTCACCTCCTACTATCACCAATATCTCACTGGGAAATTGGTCTCTCCATTAGGTCCACCCCTCTCTCAACTCTCTCGCCATGGGCTCACCTCACCCTCCTCAGCTATCAATCTCATCCTTTGATCTATTGGGTCTCTCGACTCAACTCTCTCCAAATGCTATCTCTCTTACATTTTCCAAATATAGAAAAGCACAAATTAAATATTTTCCAAAAGTTTTAATTTTCACAAATGAATTTATTTATAAATTTAGACATCCCAAATCGACATGTCGGTCTCATGTCTCTATGCCCAAAATGACTGAATCGGCATCGGTTATCTCTTTCGGCATCGGTTCACCCTCAACTAGTATCGGTCACCTTGCCAACCACTTATACCTAATTTACCCAAAATTTTGATACCAGATGCCAATTTCTTGTAACCAAGCCTTACCCCAACCCTACAATCCCACCTAATTTCCTTATTACCTCACACCTAACCTCACTATCATTTGGGGCATGTTTTTTCCTATACCTTGGCCTTACCCACGGCCTCACCTATACACCAATCCTAAAACCTCCCATTGGACACTCAAATTCTTACCTACTCATTTATACCTTGTGATGACACTACTTGTGTTTTTAGCCTACCGACCTTGCCTTTCCTAATGCCATGATGTTTATCTTGACTAGACCAAACCTATTAGTTTTTTGAACACACCTAATGCCTTTATGGCACCTAGCCTTTTTATTTCGAGACCATATCCTATACCTTGGATACTTGGACCACATCAACTTTGTTTGGATAAACTATCAACCTTTGATGATGTAGATTTTGTGAGCTCTTAAACCTAGTGCCTTGTCACATTATATACATGTACATCCATTTTAATTCCCCCACCTACTACCTACAACCAACATTACCATTTCATGTGCCCATACCTTACCTTATTTTTCACCACCTACCACCTTATCAAACCCATCACCAATTTTTCCTACACCTCTATCACTTTTAGCTAGTTTGAGGGGGATCACCTCCACCCATATCTGGGGCAACGAATCTTCTACCCTTTTCTCTGGGCAACCACCTCACTTATCAATACAAGCTACGTGAAAAAGGGGAAAATGTAGACACCCAAAATTGGGTCATGACCCTTTAACCCCTTCGATTAATTAATTCAATATTATCCCATCACCATGCCCATTTGCACACATTTTAATTAATTTAATTACCCATAATTAAATTAATCCCCACCTCACCTCACAATTAATTTAATCACCTTAATTAAGTTAATTTCCACCTCACCTAGCCACATCATCCCTCCACCTCATCCCAAGACCTATTCCTAGCCTATTAATGAACTTAGACCAAGTCCCTACTTATCCTAACCAACTAGGACTTGTTCTAACCCTAATCATTATGACCTATTATCTCTCTAACCACTCTCCCACTACATTTAGTGTTATCTCCCACTTCTAACCTAGACCTAAAACTTCAATCACCAAATCTGGGAGCAATCAAGCTAATTTTAGCAAAATTGACCATTTTCTCCCTAACCAACATTCGGTTATCCCTCGGTCGGACGTCGGTTCCCTAACCATCATCGGTTACCTTAAATAAGAGTTTCTAACTCTTTGCATGGGTTCTTCAATTCATTCATTCACTCAAGCTTTGGCATTCTAACTCTCGAGCATTCAAATTACCAAACAACGAACTAGAGCACATCAAGTCTTCACCAGTAGCCAATCTCTTCCTCCACATCCTTGGATCACACACATCATAGCACACATAGGATCCATTGTTGCTGCAGCATTAGAAACAACCTGTTTCATCTCAAATGCTCATCAACCACCACCACCTTTAGATCTACAGGTTCTTAGATAAGTAACTCACTCTTATTTGTTAGTTCTAGTTTTTATCTTAATTCTTTTATTCATTTCTATTATCCGACTCTCTCTATCTCGAATACCACCCTTCACCCATCTACCATCTATTCAACCTAAACCATTTTTCCCATCCTAGTGCCTCTATCACCCTTGTTGAGTCTTCGTATAAATCATACCATCCTTCCCAAACTCCCTCAACTTTCTGTGCAACCACAGAGAGATCCAAAACACATATTTTTAATATTTTGACCATATTTCCCCTACCAAAACCGGTCACCCAACCGGTATTGGTCATTTTCAGTATTGGCATCGTTTTCCTAACCGATATCGGTCTCTGTGATTGGTAATTTTTCCTAGAACAAAGCTTATAACTTTCACCAAACAACCCAGAACGTAACCAAACTTCACCCAGACCTTTCTAACACCTCAGTGACCTTTCCCAACTAGAACCATACCTTTCCTAATGCTAGATTAGTTTGTACTTCAATACTTTTCTTAATATAGTGTGTTGATAATGTTTTGAGACACCTAAATCAAAGTGTTAGCAATATGACCTCTATTTCTCACATTTATTTTCATTAATTTGATAAAAATAGTGGATTGAAAGCCATCTAAGAAGTGTCACACTTCCCAGAAATATAAATTTCTAGGCATTCCACTGTCATTTTCTATTTAATATCATTTGGTGGTATTTTTGTGTTTCTTCTTTAGGTCATTCCTCCTAGCCAAAGGGAAGCTCTCACATTCAATTGATCAAATTCAAAAATGCACACAACCTTCTCATGAATATTCATAGGTATTCCTCCTACGCCTCTTACCCTTATCTGTTTTAGCACATACGTTGAGGTGAAACATTTTATATCGAAACCCTTCTTGTGATCGACAAGGGCAAATGGTCTCAAG
Source organism: Taxus wallichiana var. yunnanensis (assembly GCA_018340775.1). NCBI lineage: Eukaryota > Viridiplantae > Streptophyta > Pinopsida > Cupressales > Taxaceae > Taxus > Taxus wallichiana. The sequence continues at coordinate 404,468,181 of CM031237.1, read as the reverse complement.
CCTCGAGGAACTCTGGATGGCCTCATCATTTTGAAATAGGTCCATGGAAACATGACACTATTATTCCTAATCAATTAGGGAAGGATAAACAACATCAAGGGTTTGAATGGATAATTATTCGAGGAAAATCATAGTTTTAGCATGGTCTTCAAAGAGGCTATGTGTGGAACTGATCTCAACTTTAGAATCTAAGCCCTCACTGCTAGTCAATACATCAAATACAATTGGTCTCTTCTCAAATGTCTCATATCCTATACCATATGTGTAAAGATTAGACTTGATCTCCATAGTTTCAATAATGCCATGTCCTTTTGGGCTAAGGCCTCTTCCTTTCCAGTTCATGTTTTTCATCATTCTATGGGCCTTGGTGTAGTTAGTGGATTCATAGCATTCTTCCATCTTGTTTTCATCATACAACTAAGAGCCCTCAAAGATTTAAACATGTTCATCTTCTAGATATCCATATCATCTCCAAAGAGTGTTTCTGAGATAGTAAGTTGGATGTTCTCGTAATTTTGTAGCTTTAGGAAACCCATAGCATTTGTGAGGAAATAATGGGATTTTGCCAATAAGAAATGCATTTTTGAGTGTGTAATCACCTACAACTTTATGGGAGAATATAGCCTCAGGTAATGATTTAGATTTATACGTTTTATAAGAATACGTAGAAATATGAGGGGTAACTATACAAATGAAAATCAACAAGCAACCTTTAACCGCACTCAACCTCCTAAGGTCATCTTTGGGACAATCGATGTGGAAAGTGTGGATGGATAGCTATAAAAATATAGTGATTACGTGGTACGTGGAAAATATAAGCAAAAATGGGATGAAAAAGTTATCAAGGAAAAATAATGTCCTTGACTCGCAATATTGGGATCTACTTGTCAAGTGCAAGGAAGGCCCTTCTAACCTGAACTAGTCTAATGGATGGATCGGAAATAATAGCCACACAAAGACTCTAATCAATATCAAGCTCCGTGGAAATCCTTTCTACGGGTTGTGGGATGCGTGGAAAACCAATCGATATCTTGTAATGATTTCAAGACAATGTAATTAAATTAATGAAAGGGAGATTTGGTTCCATTGGCTCTATGATCAGTTAGCTGGAGTGGTCCAAGCCTTCTCGTTCAAACCATTCAGCTATCTAATGATGTCTGGTGGAAGTGGGGACAACCTAAAGACTAATGAGCGTAATCGGTGTCAAGGTCTAACTAGTCTTCGACCCTTGTAGTTGAGGAACCCACAGATCACAACCATAAACTCTTGGTGGTTGTGGTCCTTGTATATTAATACACATTTAAACTCTGTTGCTAGGGGTAGTCTAGTACTCGTAAGATTTTTCAACTGCAATGTTAAAAATGTTTAATTGTTCAATTTTCTCAATGTATCATGTTGATGTTCAAAGGATAGCGGACATATTCCTGTATCTATGTTTGTAACTAGCTCGGGACCATTCGGTTATGGTACCCATGGATCACTTCCGTATGTGCATTCTTGTTGAGGATTGTTGATGGTCATGTATTGCAATGATCTAATTTAATTAAGAAAATAACAACTAATTAATTGAATTAAAGCTATTCTATGTTTTCACTATTTTACTGAGATATAAATGAAATTAAAAAATACTAAGCAAGTACTCTAATAAACTAATTTTTTTTTGCTTTTCTAGTAGTCTTTGTAAATAAATAAGAAATGAAGAAATGAAAGCTTCTAATCCTAAATCTAAATAGGAAAATAACCAGATGTAGTTATTTGTCTATGCAACAGTGTATTTAATCTAATTTAATTAAACAAATATCTTTTCCAATAAGTAATTATGGATTTGTTAAATCCTCTCCTATCTCAGATACACGAGAAGATTGAAAGCTTTAGAATATTTTCTTCCCCTGTAACCTCCGGATAGAATTTGTGATAATCTAAGAGAAACCACAATATATTACATATTTATGATCTCTATGTTGGTATAGAAAGCTTCCTCCAAATATACTTCCCTCCAAATCCACAAGGATAGGGAAGGAAGAATCTATCAACAAAAACTCCTATGGAAGATGTAAATCTTCTTTGAAATTGAATTAACTATTTGTAATGAAGAAATTAACTTTTTCTACTCTATTTGATATATATATGCATACGATTTAGAAATAATAATATAAAGAAATGAAGAAAAATAACATCAACCCCAACCTAGAAATATAGATCAGAAGAAAATCCCATTGTGTTATACTTTGTCCTCTCAATGTTTCTTTTCAATCTCCTATGTTCGTGTGAGTATAAGGGATTGGGAATGCAGTAGAACCAATAGTGAGAAGGTGTTGGAGCAATGGAAACTTGATAGCAGTTTAGTAGCAATGTAGGTGGAAGAGAGATAACATAAGTGAATAGAGCTTGGCTATAAAATTTCTAGTAAGAATGTGGCAGCCCAACAATACAAGAATACACAAAATAATCTCCAGGCATTTGTTTGAGAACAAGCAATGGTTTTATAGAAGGTTGGCTAGGAAATGGTCCAACCATTTGGCAGCAATAGAGTTCCAAATCACAGCATGAAGGGGGAGTTAAACACTCAATCAATAATTACAAGTGGAAGAGGATGAAAACACGAACATATCAAGCAAAAAATAAGCTAAATTGACTCACAAACGTGCGTTAAAAGTGAACTAGAGTGAAACATCATGAGTCCAATTCATGGGTAAATAATTCTATAAAAAGTGCACAAGACTCCCGCCTAGGTGGCGGTTATAGAATCACCACCTAGGAAGGGTGGCAGTTTTGTAAATAAAGGCAAAAAAAGTGGGAAAATGATGTTGGAAGTTGTTGACAATTTTTGCACTTGTGCAAAAATGGGCAACTCAAAACTTCGTTACGATGGATAACATTGGTGAAGTATACCTAAGCTAGGGAGGTTCTTTCAGACAATATTGTTACTATTGAATTAATTAATGATTACCTAATATTTGCAGCTATGTTTGGTGTTGCAAAACATAACAGATCACATAGCTTGTAATTTCATGCTATCTTCAACAAAAGAACACAAGGCCCCAAAGGAAAGTTGTGTTGCCTTGATGAAGACATCGAATTGTAAAATAGATGAAGTGTTAGGTTTTGAAGCAGCAATCATGACTACAGATTACAGAAATTATAGTTCATTATTGAATGTTACAGGTATTCTTTAATGATCTTTCCTTCATGATTAAGACATTCAATTATATTATTGGGTTGTTTAGCTCATCATACAATCCATATCGAAAGCATAAGCTGTTATCCAATTTTGCACACTGGCAAGATTGGACAACGGGTCCTATCACGTTCAAAATAAAATAATAGTCCGGGAACCCACCTTCGGTTATTATCGAGATGCAATAATTAAAAAATAATTCCTAAATTGCATATGAAGAGATCACCTAGCATCGAAAGGCACCCAGTTGATCTCGACTCAGTGAAGAGTTCAGGGTCGAGTTGATAAAGAACCCGGTGTCAAATTGATAGTCATCTCAGAAATCATCTCAGTGGAGACTCTCAGTTGTAAGAGCTCGACGATGGTCTTGTTAATGCAAAATATAGCTCGTTGAAAATTGACGAATGAAAGGAATCGCATGCACAAGGATCTCGGTGGAGATCGATGCAAAAAGCTCTGAAGGCCAAGTCAGGGAGAGTCAAAGTCAACATGATGCCAGGTTTAATCCATTGAGACAGTGCTCGACCAACCACTTGGGAGAATTATCTTGTTTGACCGAGATGATATGAAATTATGCAGATATGGGAGGTTCAACATCATTGAATCTCGGGTTTGTAATTACATAATGGAAGGACTTCTATCAACCCAGGAAGAAAGTATAAGCACCATCGAATACCAATGTAAAATTGAGTCAAACCGACATCTTAAAAAGAGCTGTGAATTATAATGGTGTTCAGACCTTCCTCGGCCAAGCATTTGGTGCACAGGCAGTTGACATGTTGCAGTATAGCAGAAGCCTTTTTGAGCGCTTCCAACAAGCGGGTCATCCAACTATGTATTTATCTGATCAGCATCGAATGCATCCTCAAATTCGGGATTTTCCTTCAAGATATTTTTATGAAAATCGATTAAGTGACAGTGAGAGTGTTACCAGGAAACCTGAGGAAATTTATTACAAAAATTCTCTATCGAGATCTTACTCGTTTTACGATGTAGTTCATGGAAGCGGATCTCATAGAGGTATAACTGTTTCATATCAGAATATTCATGAGGCACAATTTGCTTTGCAATTATATGAGCATCTTCAACAAGTCACTAAGTTGGCAGGCATAAATGATTCTGTTGAAATTATCACACCTTACAAGCTACAGCTTAAATGTTTGCAGTGAGAGTTAATGTTATCCTCAAATCTGATGAATCAAAACTCGGCAGGAGGAAAAATCGGGAGCACGATCATGGCAGACTGAGTAGGTAATCCCGCAAATGGGAAATATTTTACTATCTTGCCAAGGTTGCGTGGCAAAGCTAAGGCCGGGGCCCGTGAAGTAATTTGGCCGATTCCGGACGTGGGAAATAAGGAGCAGCACCGCCAAGTGGAAATTTCGGGATGGAGAGCCATGCTGTTCACTCCGCGTAGGGGAGAAATTGGATCAAACTGCCAAAAAAGGGGAGAAATCCGGTCAAACTGCCAAGCGTGGAAATATTGGTTTGGCAAACCATGATCAAACCTCCACGTAGGGGAGAAATCGGATCAATTGCCAAGCGGAAATATTACAATGGCAATCCGTCATGAGATTTCCGCACAGGCCGTTTAAACAGGTCCGAGTCTTTGTGCGGGTCGCCAGGAGGAACGAGTCAAATGCCGAGTGGAGCGGCGAGTGCATGGAGATCACAGGCAGCATGCATGTTGCAATACAGTAGAAGCCGTTTTCAGCGCCTCCAGCGGGCAGTTGCAGGAAACAAACATTCACTGCCGTGTATGATAGATTGGAGTCACGCCATTCAAGGCTTCATAAAGTTTGCCCGAACCAGGAGATGAAGTTTTGAAACGGTGCAGAATGAAACGATTCATATTGCTCAGCATTCCTTCTCCTAGAAACGAAATGAATGCGAAGGTCAACTCTGAAATACCTGGTCAGCCGTTTTGCCTGCTACATCCTTGTTACTCGTAAATGGTCTCTTCGAGAAAATCCGAGAGCAGAGGCAATATTTATACCTTTCCATTATGTGCGTTCAATCAGACAATAAAATATTCTTTTACCAGGTTCAGAGAAGCTCGTTTTTAACAATGGACGATTATACTGTAGTTTCGAGCCGGTTTTATCGGCTTATTAGCTTTGATCCACGACTAAGGAAGAATTCATATAGTTGTTACTGTACATTTTTTCCAAGGTCCTCTTGGCTGCCCCAGCTGTTCAATGTATTTTTTGAAGGACTCCTTTTATGTGTTGCAAATTGTAACATGAAGGATCTTTTTAGTTTCTGAAAAAATGAGTATATTGTATAGCTCACGGCTACCTATGCCATAGGTTCCAATAGTAGCATAATTGTCGATTGGAGCTGAGATTTCCGGGTGCACTGCCAAAATACCAAGGGGCTCTTTGGCCAAAAAATCAGTCTTAGGGTGTCTATCAGACATGTTATGGGCATGAGACTGTGTCATCATCATGGCAGCATTAGGTCTTTATTAATAATGGCATTTTCTCATCGTTTGGAAGGTACAAATTGTGCTTATTATGGCAAAGCTAAACATTCTTACTACAAGTGTTATATGATAAGGAAGAACCGTGAGCATTGTGGTAAAACCATTCTTAGAGGCGTGAAAATGTGAACATGATCGAACAAATCTTGATATTTCCCGCAGATACAAAGCACAGAATAGCTCAAGAGATCGACCGAATCAAAGAAGAGCTCAATGCATGAGCTAGTGCTTGAGTTTATAACCAATGAGCATAGACCCATTGTTGTTCAGGGAGTAAGGAAATCAGATGTGCAGGATGGTAAATATGAGCTCGGTACATAGACATGTGAGAGTCCGAGTTGAGACCGGGTGCTCGGGTTGATATGCAAAACAAAGCCAGGTCGAATCAGTTGGGAGCTCGTGGTGATGTTTCATGAAGTTTGAACGAGGAATGCATAAATGGTTTCGAGTTAACAGAGCGAAATGATAAGAATCAAGTTTGATAGTCCACCATTCGGAGGACTCAATGCAAAAGGGCCCGATTGCCAAGCGAGGAAAGAGTTGGTGCGGGGTCAAAATCGAGTGCAATACCGAGTTAGAGGATTCGAAGCTCATCAAATTTGGCTATGTGCAGATTCTATCCACATGGACCCCCCTCCTCTTCAAGTCAAACGGGTCAACGGGGGGTCCCAACATTATGTTAATTAAATTAATATTTTTATTTAAATATTTTAATAATAATATTTATTATTATTATTTAAATATTTTATTTAAATATTCTTTTAATTAATTGAGAAGACTTGGTCATCAGGCAATTAATGACCCATGATGGAACCTTCTCGGGTAGTTCAACTAAGCTATGCAATAAATACATCATGGGCCTTCATTTTAGGAATGTAATTATGACCATTTCCTCTTCTTTTTCACATATTCTTCTATAAATGTAAGTTGGAAGCTCATTTCAAAGGGTTCCAACAGTTGACATAAGTTAGACAGTTAGATATCTCGGGCAAGAGTGTATACTTTTCAAGGGTCCTCTCTCTTACGCAAGTTGTTCTTGTGTGTTGAGAGAACTTTCAAGCCTCCTCTTCAAGACCGTAATGGCAACTATTGCCTCTTCGAATGTATGATGCATTGTGCATGTTGTTGAAGCAATAAAAGTGTGTGTTTTGTGACTAATCTCGTTCCTTTCATCCTTCTATGCTTCATTGTGCCTTTTCTCATGCTTGCAGGTAAACTTTGTGCAAGTTTAAGTTTCTATTGCGGAGTTCTTAGAGTTACGTGCTTATCAAGTGGTGAGGTATTGCATGCAGTTGAGTTGTGGTGTCTGTTCACCCTTCTTGAGTTCATCCTTCTTCACTGGGAAAGCTGGTATATTTCTCGGTCGATAAAGTTTAACAAAAGGAACGCGTGTCTCTTAGCTTTGTGGTATCCTGTACCCTCTCTAAGTTGCGGTAGGTGAAGTTGACTGTGGTGCACACACCCTCTTCAAATTAACCCTTCCTAAATTTGAAGACACCCTTTATTCGGTGCATCACCATCCCTAGTATAGTTTCATTTCGTAAAACTCTTTCCCTAAAACCCCATGAAAATGTTAGCATAGGACTAGATAGTCGTTTTTGTTACACTAGGAGTAGTACAACACTTAGTTTAGGAAGAGGAAGCCGGCCTTCTCGGAGGTTCACCTCGAGCCCAAGTCCCACTGACTTGAGAGGTGATCCCATGTGTCCCAATCACACCGAACGTCCTATTCACATCCGGCCATTCGGAGGGTGCGGTGATTTGCGACAACATGATTTTGCACGCCGGTGGGACAGAGTTGGTACTTCTCTTCTCACTTACACAAGTCAAAGTACCTGGCGACTCCATATCTCTGGATTCCGAATCTCAGTGCAGTAACTTATGCGAAGAATTCAGACAAGAGCTTCTTCAAAGAAAGGAAATTATCAGCATATCGAACTTTCCTTGTCTCCTCCAAAGAGAAGAAGAAGAGGCATTTCCACATCCCCAGTTGCAGATTTACCTAGTAGGGGTCATTCAACTCCTCCTTACGGAAGATTTCCTCCACCCAAGAACAATCAACCTTTCGTCGCTATGGCGAGGAACCAAGTTTTTCCCCCTTTCAATGCAAGCAGTCCTCTTATGTTGGCTCAACGTGATCCGATACCTGTTGCGGCACTCAAAAGTTTACCCTTCTACATGGGGGAAACTCACGTTACTCCAGTGGAGCATATCTTTGATGTAGCCAGCATCTGCGCAGTACATAATATCACCGAAGACAATGTTGCAGTTAGACTTCTTGCTACCTCTTTCAAGGGAAAAGCACTTCAATGGTTTCGCGGGTTAGGTGTTGGCACTATAACCACTTGGGACGTGTTGGGAGAAAAGCTATGTAAACAATTCGAAGACAAAAGTGATCACCTATCACTTTTGGAACAACTTACTACCATAAAGAGAGCTCCCCAAGAATACATGAGTGATTTCAACTTCCGATTCCACAGGACTTGGAATAGGATTCCGGCGCTCATAAAGCCTTCTGCACATAATGCATTCTTGTACTATTTGCGAGCCTTGAATAGCGATGTAGCAGTTATGATCCAGTCTATGGGAGGGACTACACTTCCTGATGCTTACGAAGTTGCCATAAGTGCAGAGAATTCTTTGATTCAAGCTGGAAAGATAGCTCCACGACCACCAATGCCCTTTTCTCCAGATCTTACGAATCATCAGCCTATCATTGCTCCTCTTCCAGTGGACTCCAAGCAACCATCTCAATCTTCCCCTGCCTCTTCAAATGACCTATTTGAAGTCAAGTCACTACTGCAAAATTTTGGAAATGAGCTCGTTGCACTCAAAAGGCAACAATTTCAATACAATCGTCCGTATCAGCCACAAAATCAGCAGTATCAGGCTAGCCGTCCTCCCTTTCAAGGAAACAATCAGCCCCAAAATCAAACTACGAGTCAAGTTGCAAATGTCAGGCCCTTGAACTTCCGGAACCCTCTTGCAGCTAGCTCATCTAGAGCTATAGTACCTGTTCAGAATAATCTAGTTCAAGACTACGAATGGTGCTATCCTTGCTCTCAACCTCACAATCAAAATCTTTGTCCCAATGGGGTTCTTAGCCAGGCCCTTATGGTTCAAAGTGTATCTTCCCCTTCAGATTTAACAAATAATTCATCTACACAAGAAGCGGCAGATCAACCACAGGCACCTGAAGAATCCACTTTACTAAACTGGCAAGAAGAAGATTTTTGTGGGTTGAATACCGATTCTTCATCAGTGGCAGCAAACACTCGTTCCAAGAAGAGAGCAATGGAGCCTCAAGCTCCCGAATCTGATCTAGCATCCACTTCTCAACATGGATTACAAATGGCGGTTGATAGAAATGAGGGAAAGAAATCACCAGAAACATCGACTAGCCACACCGCAGGGAAAGATGGTTCTCCAGGCATCACGGTACCCAACAAACATTTTCCAAAGGAGGACCCCAATGCCCAAAAAGGTTTCAATAAAGTTGGAGCGATTCCCTTCAGCATAGTAGAACAAATGAAGAAAACCAATCTAAGCGTTACCATGTGGGATGCACTCTCGATTCCTTCTCAAAGAAACCTGTTGCGAGAAGCTCTGAACAGTTTTAGTAAAACCAGCGGATCACCAAGCCATGGAGTGACAAATGCTACAAATTTGTGTCAACCGGAAGGGAAAATCATTCCTACGGCAAACAAACCACCACCATTCTACATTTCCCTGATCATTGGCGACCACCTGGTACATAATTGTATGATCGATTCTGGTGCCAGTAGCTCTGTCATGCCTAAACAAATTGCAGATGTACTAGGCATACAATATGCACCAGTTGCAAGAGGGGTTGTTCAGCTGGATGGCACAGCTGTTAAGACTGTTGGGGTTATCAAAGGACTTCAACTTACCATCCACGCATGCCCAAGCTTGTCATTCACCCAAGATATATCAGTCATTGATCTCCCTCCCCTCTTTGCCATCTGCCTATCACGGGATTTCACCGCCAAGATGGGTGGTTACCTATCAGCCGATTGGTCGCATATGATTCTCAGGACTCGATATGGAACCAAAGTAACTATAAGGGCAGAACCAATCTGCCATAATCATGTAGAACCCTACACTTCTAATCCCATAAATGGAAATTACACCATCGGTGATCCAGAAGAGGAAGGTGCCGATCATGAACCAACCACCCTTGTTGAGGAAGTCCCTGATACTCTGCTAGATGAAGCAAGTAGAGATCATCAGTACGATCCCTACGCCGATGTATTGGCAGAAGAAGAAGCTGGTTTGCTGGTCTTGGAAGAAACAGGATTAGGTACCTACTGTATCCATGAAGAAGATACGATCATACCACAACTTGTCAAAACACCAAATGATTCTAAAGGACTATGGCAATTGTTCTTCGATGGCTCAAGAAGTAAGAATGGATCCGGTGCTGGTGTTATGTTAATTTCTCCAGAGGGAGATAAGTACTTCTCATCTTTCCGGTTGCAGTTCAGTTGCACTAACAATGTTGCAGAATACGAGGCTCTTGTGCAAGGAATTCAGCTAGCCCAAAGGAAGGGAATCAAGGCCCTGACTGTTTTTGGAGATAGTGAGTTAGTTGTTCATCAAGTTTCAGCACGTAGTGCATCCAAAAATGATCTTTTAAGATCATACAAGAACCGAGTCTGGGACCTGATTGAAGATTTCGAAGCTTTTGGAATTCATGCAGTTCCTAGAGGTCAAAATCAAGATGCGGATAGGCTTGCTACAATTGGTTCACAATACAACATACCAGTTGATATCATGAAAGAAGGGCAGCAATTTGTTAAAATGGTGGTTCGACCAGCAGTCCCTGATAATGTGAGTAGTTGGCAAGTGTTCGATAGTGACAACCAAATTGTCCTCTTCCTACAAGAAGAGGCGGAGTTTGCTGCAAAAATCAAGATAAGTTGCAAGATTCATATGGTGAACAAATTATCCAATTGAAAAGCAACAAGTTACCAAAAGGTTTAGTCACTCTGGAATCCATTTTTAATTCAGATGACCAAGCCACGAGACAAAGCCCTAACATGGTGGTCAAAGAAGAATATTTCGAGGAAGTCGAAGTATCAAATGAAAAATTTCTTAAGATTGGAAAAGTGTGTACTTCTGAGGAGAAAGAAACTTTCATCAAACTTTTTCGAGAGTATCATGACATCTTTGCATGGAGCTATAAAGATCTACGTGGTTTTGATCCAGGTCTTGCGCAACATACCATCGAACTGGATCCTAATGCTAAGCCGGTTCGTCGTAAGCTTGAGAGACCAATTAATCCCAAAATTGAGCCACTAATGAGAAAGGAGCTAACCAAGCTCATCGAGGCTTGTATAATTTTTCCCATCAAGCATTCCTCATGGGTAGCCAATTTGGTGCCCGTGAGGAAGAAGAACGGAGAGATCCGGTTATGCGAAGATTTCGAGGATTTGAATCGTGCGTCATTGAAAGACCATTATCCTCTTCCATCGATGGAGCAGATCCTTCAAGCGGTGGCGAGGAGCTCAAAGATTTTCTTTGCTCGATGGATATTCGATTGTTACAATCAAATCCTAGTCCAAGAATCTGACCAATTCAAAACGGCTTTCACTACCAAGTGGGGCACATATGCCTACGATAAAATGCCATTCGGATTGTCCAATGCCGGGGCTACTTTCCAAAGAGCCATGGACATGGCATTTAAGGGACTGATCAACGATATTATTTTGGTTTACCTTGATGATATAACTGTATACTCTAAGCATGCAGAAGATCACATCACACATCTAAGGAAAGTTTTCCAAAGGTGTAGGGAATTTGGGGTTTCACTTAACCCCAAGAAATGTATTTTCGCAGTGCACGAGGGAAAATTGTTGGGGCATGTTGTTTCAGCGGAAGGATTATCAATCGATCCAGCCAGGATTCATTCAATTATGTCCTTATCTCTCCCGAGTCACAAGAAGGGCCTCCAGAGCTTCCTGGGAACCATAAATTTCGTGCGGAGATTCATCCCCCAATTCGCGACATTGGCTAAACCACTGACAGCCATGCTAAGGAAAAACATGCCATTCTCATGGACAAAGGAAGGACAAGAAAGCTTGAAGCCATCAAAACAGCCATTTCCCAAGCTCCCACGCTTGTGAACCCCAGGTTTGACAAAGATTTTATCCTTTATGCTTTTGCGAGTCAAGAGAGCATTTCAGGGATCCTCACCCAACAAAACGACAACCTGATGGAGCAACCAATCGCTTTCTTGAGTCAGTCCCTCAAAGACTACGAGTTCAAATACTCATTCATTGAAAAACAAGTCTTTGCAGTTATTCGAGCTTTGAAGAAATTCAAACACATGTTGTCCAACAACAAGATTCATCGATGGTGTCTCATCCAGGTGTCGAGGAGTTTTCTTGAACAAAGAAATGAGCGAAAAGCGTCTTTGGATGGATCACGAAGGTAATGGAGTATGACGTGCATATCAAAGTCACTAAACTTGTCAGAGGTAAGGGTTTATGTGAGCAACTTGCTGCAAACATGGAATCAAAAGGTAATGAGGACGTGACACTCCTAAATACTGATGAGGATGTTTATCAAGCTGACTGGTTATCCAAAATGAAGAATTTCATCTTCTCAGGAGCATACCCAACAAACATGGATAAAAACCAAAGACGAACTTTTCGTCTTCAATCTATCCCATATGTTTTGGTAGATAGCGTTCTCTTTCGAAAAGATTTGAACGGTGTTCTCCTTCGGTGCATAGGACCGGAACAGGTAAGTAAGATACTAGAAGAATTTCATAATGGCCTATCTGGAGGACATTATTGCACTTTGAACAATGACTACCAAGATCATGCGAGCCGGCTACTATTGGCGGATTTATTCAAGAGATGCCCATCTCTGGGTAAGGAAATGCAAGGAATGTGCCTTTTTCACAGGTAAGGTAAGTGGCAGCTCTTCCACGCGCATCCGGTTCAAGTGGATCAACCCTTTGTTCAATGGGGTTGGACTTCATCGGAATGATTAATCCTCCATCCGGTGACGGACATAAGTGGGTCCTTACCGCAATGTGAGACTATTTTACTCGATGGACGAGGCGGTAGCATTAAAAGAGAGCAATGAAAAGGCGGTTCTAGATTTTTGGAGGGTATAATGATGAGGTTTGGTGTTCCATTTACAATCATTTCGCAGACAACGCGCTAGCTTTCTTGGTATGGCGAGTGAATGGGCTGTTAAAAATGGGGTATACCTCAAAACTTCATCCAATTACTATCCGCAAGGAAACGGATTGGTGAGTCTAGCAAAAAACCTCATAAGGATTATTAAGTGCACAATGGAGACTAACAAGAGGACTTGGCATACACAGCTTAAGACCACCTTATGGGCGGATCGAATCACACCTAAAAGGGCCATCGGAAATTCTCCTTTTGTTCTTGTATATGGAAGAGAGGCAAAACTCCCACTCTCATTGGAGTTACCTTCTTTGGAGTTAGCTCATCAACTTGAAGTTATAGAGAGTGATCCTCTGACAGTAAGGTTTGCTGAACTCATGGAGTTAGAGGAAGTACGAGACAAGGCTATGAAAACTTTGGAGCAAAGATATCGAGGCTCAAGTTAAGAAATCTTTTGACAAGAAGGCATCCGACAGACATTTTCAAGAGGGAGATTTAGTTCTCAAATGGGATGAAGACAGGGCCAAACCAGGCAAGCATGCCAAGTTTGACGCTCTCTGGAGTGGACCATACATCATCACAAGTTGCAAAGAGGCAAATTCATTTCATCTATCTAGGCTCAATGGAGAAGAACTGCCCATTCATGTGAATGGGATACATCTCAAAGCTTGTTTTTGAGAAGCGTTCCACCCCCTGTACAGTTAAATTAGGTGTTTTCCTCCAAGTGCTTATGCACATTGTTGTGTGTTGTTGTTTTGCTTTCCTTGTTGTTGTGTTTTGTGTCGTTCTGCACTTTGTTTCATCATTGGAAGGTGTCAAGGAGAAGAAGGTTCAAGGTTTCCATAACAGTTCAAAATCTGCTTCATTAAATTTTTTGCAGTGTTCCATGGATGTCAAGCGTTCAACAGATTCAGTATACTTCATGCTTAGCATTCCAGGGAGATCCAGGATATCAACAATACTCAAGGAGATTTCGGGATGTGTCAAAGAAAATCATACTACTTTCAAGATTCCAACATAGACTCCATGCCCAATGGATGACTTAAGGCTACTGGAATCATGCTTAGCAGGCAATCATCCCCGAGAGGTCGCCAAAAATGTTATCCAATTTTGCACACCTGGCAAGATTGGACAACGGGGTCCTATCACGTTCAAAATAAAATAATAGTCCCAGGAACCCACCTTCGGTTATTATCGAGATGCAATAATTAAAAATAATTCCTAAATTGCATATGAAGAGATCACCTAGCATCGAAAGGCACCCAGTTGATCTCGACTCAGTGAAGAGTTCAGGGTCGAGTTGATAAAGAACCCGGTGTCAAATTGATAGTCATCTCAGAAATCATCTCAGTGGAGACTCTCAGTTGTAAGAGCTCGACGATGGTCTTGTTAATGCAAAATATAGCTCGTTGAAAATTGACGAATGAAAGGAACTGTACAAGGATCTCGGTGGAGATCGATGCAAAAAGCTCTGAAGGCCAAGTCAGGGAGAGTCAAAGTCAACATGATGCCAGGTTTAATCCATTGAGACAGTGCTCGACCAACCACTTGGGAGAATTATCTTGTTTGACCGAGATGATATGAAATTATGCAGATATGGGAGGTTCAACATCATTGAATCTCGGGTTTGTAATTACATAATGGAAGGACTTCTATCAACCCAGGAAGAAAGTATAAGCACCATCGAATACCAATGTAAAATTGAGTCAAACCGACATCTTAAAAAGAGCTGTGAATTATAATGGTGTTCAGACCTTCCTCGGCCAAGCATTTGGTGCATAGGCAGTTGACATGTTGCAGTATAGCAGAAGCCTTTTTGAGCGCTTCCAACAAGCGGGTCATCCAACTATGTATTTATCTGATCAGCATCGAATGCATCCTCAAATTCGGGATTTTCCTTCAAGATATTTTTATGAAAATCGATTAAGTGACAGTGAGAGTGTTACCAGGAAACCTGAGGAAATTTATTACAAAAATTCTCTATCGAGATCTTACTCGTTTTACGATGTAGTTCATGGAAGCGGATCTCATAGAGGTATAACTGTTTCATATCAGAATATTCATGAGGCACAATTTGCTTTGTAATTATATGAGCATCTTCAACAAGTCACTAAGTTGGCAAGCATAAATGATTCTGTTGAAATTATCACACCTTACAAGCTACTGACTTAAATGTTTGCAGTGAGAGTTAATGTTATCCTCAAATCGATGAATCAAAACTCGGCGGGAGGAAAAATCGGGAGCACGATCATGGCAGATCGAGTAGGTAATCCCGCAAATGGGAAATATTTTACTATCTTGCCAAGGTTGCGTGGCAAAGCTAAGGCCGGGCCCGTGAAGTAATTTGGCGATTCCGGACGTGGGAAATAAGGAGCAAGCACCGCCAAGTGGAAATTTTGGGATGGAGAGCCATCTTTGTTCACTCCGCGTAGGGAGAAATTGGATCAAACTGCCAAAAAAGGGGAGAAATCCGGTCAAAGCGCAAGCGGGAAATATTGGTTTGGCAAACCATGATCAAACCTCCACGTAGGGGAGAAATCGGATCAATTGCCAAGCGGAAATATTACAATGGCAATCCGTCATGAGATTTCCGCGCAGCCGTTTAAACAGTCCGAGTCTTTGTGCGGGTCGCCGGGAGGAGCGAGTCAAATGCCGAGTGGAGCGGCGAGTGCATGGAGATCACAAGCAAGCATGCATGTTGCAATACTGATAGAAGCCGTTTCGGGCGCCTCGGTGGCGATTTGCGGGAAACAAACATTCACCGCTGCCGTGTATGATAGATTGGAGTCACGCCATTCAAGGCTTCATAAAGTTTGCCCGAACCAGGAGATGAAGTTTTGAAAGCGGTGCGAGAATGAAGCGATTCATATTGCTCAAAGCATTCCTTCTCCTAGAAGCGAAAGCGAATGCGAAGGTCAACTCACGAAATACAGTCGGCCGTTTTTGCTCGCTACATCCTTGTTACTCGTAAATGGTCTCTTCGAGAAAATCCGAGAGCGAGAGGGAATATTTATACCTTTCCATTATGTGCGTTCAATCGACAATAAAATATTCTTTTACCAGGTTGAGAGAAGCTCGTTTTTAACAATGGACGATTATACTGTAGTTTCGAGCCGGTTTTATCGGCTTATTAGCTTTGATCCACGACTAAGGAAGAATTCATATAGTTGTTACTGTACATTTTTTCCAAGGTCCTCTTGGCTGCCCCAGCTGTTCAATGTATTTTTTGAAGGACTCCTTTTATGTGTTGCAAATTGTAACATGAAGGATCTTTTTAGTTTCGAAAAAATGAGTATATTGTATAGCTCACGGCTACCTATGCCATAGGTTCCAATAGTAGCATAATTGTCGATTGGAGTGAGATTTCGGGTGCTTTGCCAAAATACCAAGGGCTCTTTGGCCAAAAATCAGTCTTAGGGTGTCTATCGGACATGTTATGGGCATGAGCTGTGTCATCATCATGGCAGCATTAGGTCTTTATTAATAATGGCATTTTCTCATCGTTTGGAAGGTACAAATTGTGCTTATTATGGCAAAGCTAAACATTCTTACTACAAGTGTTATATGATAAGGAAGAACCGTGAGCATTGTGGTAAAACCATTCTTAGAGGCGTGAAAATGTGAACATGATCGAACAAATCTTGATATTTCCCGCAGATACAAAGCACAGAATAGCTCAAGAGATCGACCGAATCAAAGAAGAGCTCAATGCATGAGCTAGTGCTTGAGTTTATAACCAATGAGCATAGACCCATTGTTGTTCAGGGAGTAAGGAAATCAGATGTGCAGGATGGTAAATATGAGCTCGGTACATAGACATGTGAGAGTCCGAGTTGAGACCGGGTGCTCGGGTTGATATGCAAAACAAAGCCAGGTCGAATCAGTTGGGAGCTCGTGGTGATGTTTCATGAAGTTTGAACGAGGAATGCATAAATGGTTTCGAGTTAACAGAGCGAAATGATAAGAATCAAGTTTGATAGTCCACCATTCGGAGGACTCAATGCAAAAGGGCCCGATTGCCAAGACGAGGAAAGAGTTGGTGCGGGGTCAAAAATCGAGTGCAATACCGAGTTAGAGGATTCGAAGCTCATCAAATTTGGCTATGTGCAGATTCTATCCACATGGACCCCCCTCCTCTTCAAGTCAAACGGGTCAACGGGGGGTCCCAACATTATGTTAATTAAATTAATATTTTTATTTAAATATTTTAATAATAATATTTATTATTATTATTTAAATATTTTATTTAAATATTCTTTTAATTAATTGAGAAGACTTGGTCATCAGGCAATTAATGACCCATGATGGAACCTTCTCAGGTAGTTCAACTAACTGCAATAAATACATCATGGGCCTTCATTTTAGGAATGTAATTATGACCATTTCCTCTTCTTTTTCACATATTCTTCTATAAATGTAAGTTGGAAGCTCATTTCAAAGGGTTCCAACAGATTCTGCATAAGTTGGACGAGTTAGATATCTCGAGCAAGAGTGTATACTTTTCAAGGGTCCTCTCTCTTCTGCAAGTTGTTCTTGTGTGTTGAGAGAACTTTCAAGCCTCCTCTTCAAGACTGTAATGGCAACTATTGCCTCTTCTGAATGTATGATGCATTGTGCATGTTATTGAAGCAATAAAAGTGTGTGTTTTGTGACTAATCTCGGTCCTTTCATCCTTCTATGCTTCTTTGTGCCTTTCTCATACTTGCAGGTACACTGTGCAAGTTTAAGTTTCTATTGCAGGTTCTTGGAGTTCTGTGCTTATCGAGTGGTGAAGTATTGCATGCAGTTGAGTTGTGGTGTCTGTTCACCCTTCTTGAGTTCATCCTTCTTCACTGGGAAACTGGTATATTTCTCGGTCTGATAAAGTTTAACAAAAGGAACACGTGTCTCTTAGCCTGTGGTATCCTGTACCCTCTCTAAGTTGCAGTAGGTGAAGTTGACCTGTGGTGCACACACCCTCTTCAAATTAACCCTTCCTAAATCTGAAGACACCCTTTATTCGGTGCATCACCATCCCTAGTATAGTTTCATTTCTGTAAAACTCTTTCCCTAAAACCCCATGAAAATGTTAGCATAGGACTAGATAATCGTTTTTGTTACACTAGGAGTAGTACAACACTTAGTTTAGGAAGAGGAAGCCGGCCTTCTCCGGAGGTTCACCTCGAGCCCAAGTCCCACAGCTTGAGAGGTGATCCCATGTGTCCCAATCACACCGAACGTCCTATTCACATCCTGGCCATTCGGAGGGTGCAGTGATTTGGCGACAACAATAACTAAAGAAAGAAATACACAACTCAATTTCATAATTCAATGTTTTATTCATAAGAAATTTCAAATGTTCCCACACAATCCATGTGATGTAAGCTGGAAAGTAAAGTATAACTATTGAAAAAGAGGTACACATGCATGAAAGAGAAAATAAAGGAGTATGAGTGAACCCATCATTTCCTTGAGGTTTGTCCTTCCGTTGATGCATCCTCATCTGCAGCCTTGTTCCATCTTCATCTTCATTGTTGAAAGCACTATACATGAAAATAGAAAAGAGAAAATCATCAATTACGAGCTCAAGGTTAATCCATATTCCTATATTGTCCTAATTCATGCACATGGATATCTTAATAACAGGAGATATAGATTACTTGAAGATCAAATAGTATACATGATTTACTCACTCAAAAAGAAATAAAGAGAAGAAAAGAAAAAACATAGACATAAGAGATGCCAAAAATCCTAAATATTTTCTAACTATTTTCTCAAGTGTGCAGTACAGGTTACACCAAGAATAAATAAATCATGTCTTACATTCCTCACTATGGATAAATATTACAAAGTTTAATAATTTCTATCCTATGGTACATGAAGCAGATGAGTGACAAGTACATACTAGAATGAAGGAAGAATGCAACTCAAAGTTTAGTAGCTATTCTAGGGATAAAATAAGTTGTAGTACAAAACAGAGGAGAGAATTGTAAATAAAAGTACATGTTTCATATTACAATGAAGAAGAAGAATCATAATTTAAAGGTTGAAGTTAACTGGAAAGATAAGATTACAGTTGAAACAGAATGAGAAAGAAATATGAGAAAATTTTGATAGGGCTTCACCATGTAAAATGGACATTTACAACTTTCCATCATGTTGTTTTTAACTAATACATGCTTTAGAAGTTGTATGTAAATCAAATAAGTGATACATAAATGTAAAAGAATGCCATGATCAAGATAACATTTATTATGTTTCAATTTCCAACAACAAATCAAATTTAATAGAAAATTGATACATTATGTATTTTGAATTAGAAAATACATCTATTATAGCTCAAAAGGAATAAAAGAAGGAAATATGGGAAAATTTTGATAGGGCTCCGCCATGTAAAATTGACATTTTATATTTTCCAGCATGCATACTAAAGTTGTAATAATGATGAAATGCAATATTTAAGTAGAAAAAAATGGGACTACAACATCTCAACAAAACTTCAATGTTCAACATGCAGGAATTGTGAACAGAAAATTCTAGAAATAACATGTCATGTCCAAGTTCTCAAATAAGAAGTAAATGATTAAATTCTACAGTTTTCAGTTTTAGAATCAAATAGTCAAATTTATTCACAACTGAAAATGAAGAATGATGTCTAATACAGAGTTGTAGAAAGGTCATAACAGTGCTAGATCAAATTACAATTGCACACTCTCAAATTTGCATCAGAACAAATACATAACATAATACAAAAATTCTATAGCACCAATGGAGTATAGCTATGACAAGAAAATTAAGACTCAGCTACAACATGAAGTTAACTAAAAAAATTGTTCAACAACTAGAGTTTTAGGTTCAACATTGAAATAATTAGATCAAGAATGATAAAGATCAAGCTCTTTATAGCCAACTGAAGGAGACCCATTTTTAGACAGTCATGCTTTAAGAAGTATAATCAAATAGGTATAGTTTGAAAACTAGAAGTTCTACAAGAATGATGGATGACTTATGACTAAGGAAATAGAGAGTGCAAGGTTGAAATATTAGGTCATGGTCGAGCCGTTCAAAGTTTTTTAGCAAGTACAGAGAAAATGGAATGCAAAACATAACCAAGAATATCCAAGGTTTCTAGAAAAGGCTCAAAGTTGACCCATAACAAGTTACAAATAAGAGATCAATATCATCCTATAGATCACAAAACATGCAAAGAAAGAGCAATATATCAATATCTTGAAGTCAAGTGATAGTGATGAAGCAGTTACTGTGCTTAGAATTCAAACACTTACCATCCTTGCATCAATACAGTGATGCTAATAGCATAGGTCCGAGCTCACAGAGGCTGAACAATGAATCCAAGAACACATATCTCTTTTAAAAAAAGGAAGCTGAGATTGAATATAATGAAAATTGGTAAAATTGACCAAATATTGTAAGCGAGAGCCAACTCGAAACTCAAAAAGTCAAAAATTATAGAGTTCAAGAAACAAGATCGACAAGAAATGATCATAGCTCTAGAATGATTATGATACAAAGCTTAAGACAGCATTTTAAAACAAAAGACCTAGAATCATGTAACCCATATAATGCCATGAGTCAAAAAGCTCAAGTAAATTGGGTGTTTTTTTTTAAAAAGAAGTTTTGTAAAAGGACCTATCTGAGAGAATATGAGCACCTAATCACAAATTGAGAACAAGCGGGAATAGACAAAGAAAACATTTCATTCTCTCATGACTGTAGAAAATTATCAAAAATATGTATGGATATTCAAAAGGGATCATAACTCACCAGTTAGAATCGAAGGAGACAGACCCTCATATTCAAAAGTTAAAAGTTGAAGCTGCAATGATTTCCAAAGCTCATAGATCAAATTTTAACAAAGAAATGTAAAGGAACACAAATTTTTTTGGTATTATTGCTAATGAAACCAAATAAACTGAGAAGAATGAGTTATTAACCATGTGATTAGAGGCTCACCTTTGGGGAAAATGACCTCCATTAAAGTTACATAGTCCACAACACAGTTACCCAAGGAAATGGAGCTCGAAATTCACAGGATCTTTTACCCAAGCTCGAGACCAAAGAAATAAAGGTCCAAGGACCAAATGGAGCTCGACATGCTGGAGAAATCTCATAAAACACAATTCCTAGAGCCAAGAAAATTCAAAAAATCACAAAGGAACCTCGTAAAGTTCACTATAGATACCATTTGAATCAAGCTCAAGAAACTCATCAATGGCAGCCATAAAAGTTGCAAAGAAACTCAAAAAGAAATTATCTCATGATCTCATAAAAAGTGGCCACCTCAAATGGATGTACCGGAGATACCGAGTGTTCATAATTAACAAAGGATAGAGATCAAATACTTTCACTCACAAAGTTCCTTAGAACACAAAGATCTCGTGAAGAAACCCAAATAACATAGCTCGAAAGGGACAGTAATAAGGTCCACAAACTTCACTAAGTTCTACCAACTCAGAAAACACATCCACAGTTGAAAAATTGAGCTCTAAGTTAAAGATAATGATGAATAATACCCACAACCACCTTGCTTAGAAAACTTGAACAGAACAAAATAACAAAGATACAGATTCATTTAAACTCAGAGAACCATTTATGCAAAGGGGCCGAGCTCAAGAGGTTCACAAAAATGGTGTTGACAAAAATTTGGCTGTGGATTTGCCCATGATGAAAATCCAAATGAAATGATCATTAGGGTCAAGTTACCCTTTACCATGCAAAATCGAGAGGTGAGTCAATAGAAATCAACCATGATTAAAAGCATCAACGATTAGAAATAAAATCGTCTGAGAATCAAAGACTGAGAAACATTCACCAAATTTTGAATCAAACCACCAGGATCATGGTACCACTACCTCATTCAATGCATATCAGCAACCCTAACAAAGGGGTAGAGATCAATGATCAACAACCAACCAGTACAGAGATCAACGGATAACATCATCACCAACTTTGAAGAAAATCACCATGGCTAAATGCCAACAACCACATTAAAATCCAAGTGAAACCCTAAACAAAGATCAAGATCGACGGTTCATAAGAATCTAAGTGCCAGAATCAATGGTCATAGACAATCACAGTGGCCAATATATTTAATGCAGAGTGCCAATGTAAAATGTGAAGGGGTGAGTCACCGTGGAGAGGGGGCTAGCCCCACAATTGAAAAAAATCATTTCATATTGACTTTTGAAAGTATTGACTATAGTCCATGTCCCAAATGATTAAAGGGGGCCGAAAACCATACATGCCAAGAAAAGATCACCGAAAAGGTTAAATTCTAAACCTTAGTCTCTTTTAAAATGCAAAATCCCAACAAGAAAATTACAAGGTGGTGGAATTTGAAGAGATGGAAAACTATAGTATGCTATATTTATATTCAAAGGTGGCCGAATGTAATATGGTGACCCTTTTACAAAGTGCCCCTTGTCATGTGTTTAAAACCATAGTAATTTTCTAAGTCCACAAGAGTGGCCAAACCATGGTGAGACTATTACTCAACTACAAATGTGGTCCCCACTATTGAAGGGGTTGGAGATGATTTACAGTGTGTTATCCATGTGACCACTAGAGGACAAGGAATGTCAACATCAGAACTTGAGCTTGGAAGTGGTCCCCATTAAGTGGATATTTGGATGAATTAGTTTGCAAGTATTACAAATATTGTATTTTTATTTTCTCAATACACAAGAGTATTTTTGTATGCCTCCACAAAAGGACATATCAGAAAAAGGACAGAATTACATGCACTAGGAGAAGACTTTCTCATCAACCAAGATTTTTATTAGCAAATTATTCACCCATGCTTTTCTTAAAAATAGAACAGTCAACTTTAGTTTGACTATATGTAATCAAAGGCTATTAATGCCTCCTTATACTAGTTTGCTTTATTTTATTCTTTTATTTATTATTAAATAAAGGATAAAAATAAGATGCATGGGTAGTACAACCTCAATCTATTTATAGGAAGGGTGGGTGAGTAAATTTTGCTATATATTGTGTGCCTTGGCAAAACACGAAGGAGGACTTTTAGATACAGGAGTGGTGAAGAAATTTTTGCCATTTTTGCCCTTTGAATGTGAAGTATTTTCTACCTTTCCAATTATTTGCAGTCTTGTGTATGTTTCTAATAATCTTGTGAATGTTGAATTCCTTGATTAATCATCTTACCCTGTTGCAAGTTGAGTATTTCTACGTGATATTAACATGTATGTATAACTTAGTAGTATTTTTGTGATTCTATCCCTCATTACATCAAAGTGTTTACTCTTAATTATATTCAAAAACCGTTGGCTTCGCATCGAAATTCATTCCATATCAATTGTGCATGTACTCGGTCAAAGACCTCATACAAGTTTGGTGTATCACCTCGGTTTTAATTTCATTTTGTAGTCATATTTTACCCTTAAACCCTATAAAATCAATTTAGGATACATCAATAAGGAATCAGCCTTGGTACAGAGACTCACCTCAAAAATAGGTATACCCAGAGACTGAGGTGTTTCCATTGTATCTACAAAAGAGAGATAAAATTTGCAAGCTTAGAACACTGTAGACATCTCTATAGGGTGCACTTTTGAGAGATAATAGTTTTGGTATGCTCGGTGGGACACGAATCAGATGTGCATGCAAGTTATATATATTTATAGCAAATGTACAATAGATAAAAGTTACTTTCGGGATAACAATTTGTAGAAGTTTATTTTAAAGATTTAAAGATCTATTTGGCGACTCGTAGGGAAAATTTCAGACTAGTATTACAACATGTTCCATGCCTAAAGTAACTACAATATCATCAATAAGAGGAATTCCTTCTGCGTTTATTTCTTTACCTTTGAATTCTACAATAAGGAGAAGAGTTGGTAATATTTTACCTTATAATAGGCCTGGTTTTGATAATCCTCCTCCTAATATTCCTTCACCGCGTACCAATTACTCTATTCGATCCCAATTTTTCAAATGGCTATTCAACCACCTAGGAATTTTTTGACCTTTACTAATGGCAGCCCATTAGTAATCATAGTTTACCATGACTTCCCTAATGCTACCATGAAAATTTTGCCATCATTCACTTGGTGAAAATGGCTACACCTATAGAGCACATTAAAGATGTCGCATCCTTATGTGTAGTTCATAATATCACTCATGAGGATGTAGCTTTGAGACTTTTAGTTACATTTCTTAAAGGAAAAGCCTTACAATGGTATAGAAATCTAGAGATTGGATGCATAAGAACTTGGGATGACTTAGGTGATAAATTGCTGAAACAATTTTAAGATAATTCAGATCATTTATCTCTCATAGAACAACTTTCTACCATTAAAAGATCTCCCAAAGAATTTATGTTTAGTTTCAACATCCATTTTTCCATAAGTTGGGAAAAGAATTCTAGCAAGTGTCAAGCCTCAAGCTAATCACGCTTTTCTTTATTATCTTAGGGCATCAAATAGTAATATTTCAACTATGATTCAGTCTATGGGAGGTGAAACTCTCCTAACAACCTATGACATCACCATCCAAGTTGAACATAGTCTTATTCAAGCTGAAAAATTAGCACCAAGGTCTTTAATGCCTTTTTTGGCAGATTTAGCACCTATTCCTCAGCCTATCACAATTATAGAACTTTTTCTGTTGCAGCCCCATCGAGATGACATTTAAAAATTTGCAGACTATGGAGAACAAGCTGACTTTCATTAAGAATAGGATTACTTTACCTAGCAGACCTTAGCAGGATCCTTATTAGCAAAATCAGCTAAACCAACAAAATAGGCAGCCTTACCAACAAAATCGAAATTATAGGTAGCCTTAACAACAAAGGAAATTTGACCCAAAGGATCTAAGTTCATCTAACACTTTAGTCCTAGTTAATATGGCTACAAAAAGTGGTGTCAACCTTGTAATCAACCTCATTCAATTGCAAGTTTCCCAAATGCTTTTCTAAACATAATTCTTATTGCACAACCTCAATCTGAGACATTGTTCATGCCTCAAATGGAGGGTGGGCAGCAAGATACTTAGGTTCAAAATAGACCTGAAGAGAACTTAGTCAATTTTAGTGAGGATGATTTCATTGCAGTTACTACTAGGGCTCGGGGAAAAGACTACAGAGAGTAACAAATAGCGAGAATAAGCCTTCTCTAACTACTATCACTGATAAAACAAGAACTATAAGCCCAAAACTAGCTAACAATGAATTTGTTCCTCAAAAAACAACAGATTTTATAGCTGGTAAAGAACAACAAAAAAATCTATTGCCTGATCCAAGAAGGTTATTTATACCTCATATATCAAAAGTAGTTGAAGCAGAATCAGTTTTCTCTAAATCCTATGCTAAATAGTAGAATATTTCTCTAAAATTGTTTCTTCTTTTAACATTATTGATGGAATAAAAAATCATAATGTTAACATCTCAATGTGGGATGCTCTAAGTATTCCAGGACAACAAGATTTACTTTCTCATGAACTAGCTAAGTCAGCAGATTTCTTCTAAAACAACAAAAGGAAGTCCAAAAAGAAGACATGGTCCTTAGAACAATGAAACAAGACCGCATCAAAGAAGCTAAATGGATGGTTCTTAAATTCTTAAATGCTCATGACATCAAGAAGCCACCTTCATTTTATCTATCACTAATTATTGGAGAACATCTTGTTCATAAATGTATGGTGGACAACGGTGCAAGTAAAGACGTTGAAGTTATGCCAAAAGCAATTGCAAAAAAATTGGGTCTACAAAGATGAACCTACAAAAAAAGAGTGTCCTACGGTTGGATGGAATCTGTAACTAATACTGATTGGTTTCATCAAAAACCTAGAAGTAACATTGCATGCTTACCCAAATGTTTCCATTCTGCAAGATATTACTGTTGTAGACTTACCTCCTTACTTTGTTATATGTTTATCAAGATATTTCACACCAAAGATAGGAGGCTATCTCTCTTTAGATTGGTCTTTCTTATTTTTCACTACTCATTATGGGACCAAGGTTACTATCAATTTAGAACTGTTGGCCATATTTCACATTAAACCTCACACTTCTAATGCAGTAACTAATTATGCATCCTTAGACCAGTCTAATTTTGATAATATAGCTCATGTTTCAACATTAGATGGTGTTTCTAACTTGTTTATGGATGAAAAGACACATGAAGAACACTCTCATGATCCTTTCAAGGAATTTGAAGAACATCTATTTGGTGTGTATTGCTTACATGAATAAAATACACCAATTCCCTTGTTGTCTAAAATAGAAGACTTAATGAAGGGATTTGGAAGCTTCATTTCGATGGTGCTAATAATAAGAAAGGACAAGGAGTAGGTTTGATGGTCACTTCCCCAACAAATGAAAGGTATTTCTCAGCTTTGATTCTCCATTTTTCATGCACTTGCAACGTAGTTGAATACAAAGCATTAATTCATGGCTTACTTTAGGCCAAAAAGAGAGGTATTAGCATGTTACAGATTTTTGGTGATTCTGAGTTGGTTATCAATCAAGTAAGAAATTTTAATATTTGTAAGAATCCATTAATGAAGTCTTACAGACATAGAGTTTCAGACTTAAAGGAATATTTCGAGGCTATTAACATCCAATCCATTCCTAGAAAAAAAATAAGCATGCAGATAGACTTGCCGCAATTGGTGCTAGTTTTGAAGTGCTAGAACAAATTGAAAATAGTAAAATTCAACCTCATATAAAGCTGATTGTCAAGCATTCGATACGATAATGGATTGAATTGGCGGTTTTTGAAAATGATGATCAAATTTGCAGTTTTTTGCAACAAGAAGCTAATTTTTCTCTAATAAATCAAGATAAATTATAGCACTTGGATGGTGACCAGATTGTTCGATTAAAGACAAATAAACTACCCCGAGGTCTGGTCACATTAGAAGACATCTCAAGAGCTTGACGATCAGTTAAATAAGATCAAGACTAAGATGTCAACACATGCGATAACTATGAAGAAATCTCAGTTGATGAAGGGAAAAATTTGTTTCTCATAAAGGTATATTCTTTAGCTAAAAAACATTCTTTTATTAATGTTTACAAGGAATTTAAAGATGTTTTCACTTGGAAATACCAAAACTTGAAAGGGTTTGATCCCAACTTAGCACACATACTATTGAATTGCAACCAAATTCCAAACCAGTTAGGTAAAAACAGAGGCATGTGAATCCAAAAATAGAGCCTCTAATGAGGAAAGAGTTATCTAAGTTGATTGAATCAGTCTTATCTTTTTAATTAAGCATTCAAGTTGGGTAATGAGTCTTGTTCTGTTAGGAAGAAAATTGGAGAAATCAAATTATGTGTGGGTTTTAGAGATCTTAATAAAGCTTCATTAAAAGATCACTACCCACTTCCAAATATGGATCAGATTTTGATAACAGTTTTTGGTTCAGATAGACTATTTCTTCTAGACATCTATAGTGGATATAATCAGATTTTGGTCTAAGAAGAGGATAGGTATAAAACACATTTCACCACTAAGTGGGGTACTTTTGCTTACAAAAGAATGTGTTTCATCCTTTAAAATTTTGGTGCAACATTTCAACGCGTAATGGACATGGCTTTTCGCAGCTTGTTAAATAAATGCATCCTTGTTTATTTAGATGATGTTACTATATTCTCAAAAAAAATTCAAGAACATCTAATACACCTAAGGCAGAATTTTCAGTTATGCAGACAATTTGGGATATATTTGAATCCACTAAAGTCTATCTTTTTAGTACATCAAGGAAAATTACTTGATCATATTGTTTCTAAGCAAGGTTTAGCAATTGGCCCTTTCATAATCGAAGCCATATCACAGCTATCATTGCCTCTTCATAAGAAGGCATTACGAGTTTTCTAGGAAAAATTAGCTTTGTTAGAAGATTTGTTCCATATTTTGCAAAGCATTTGTGAAACCATTGACAACTATGTTAAAGAAAGAGAAAACTTTCTCTTGGGCCAACGAAGGGAGAGAAGGGTTTGAAGCTATCAAAGAAACCATCTCTCAAGCTCCTAATCTTGCAAATCCAAATTTTGATAAATATTTTACAATGTATGCACTTGCGGGAGCTAAAACAATCTTAGCCATATTAACTCGGGTTAATGATCAAAATGTTGAGTAGCTAATTGCTTTCTTTGGACAAATATTGCACGATTACGAAACAAGGTATGCATTTCTATAAAAACAAGTACTTTCAGTAGTCAGAGGGCTAAAGAATTTTAAGTACATGCTTTCAAACAACAAAATTCATGTTCTTGTTTCTCATCCGAATGTGAAAAATTTCTTGTTAAATAAAGAATTGAATGAGAAAAGAGAATGTTGGATAATGAAGGTCATGAAATATGATGTTGATATTTGTGTTGCAAAGACAGTTTGAGGAAAAGGCTTGTGTGAACATCTAATTGTTGATATGGAAAAACAACAAACTGTAGAACCTGAAGATTCAAAATAGCATGATGAAATTACGTATCAGCAATCAGACATTATGGTTTGGCTAGAAAATCAGCAACCTAAACTTGTTCAAGAAGTCCAGGAATCAAGATGGATGATTGATTTAGTTAACTATCTGAGTAAGTGCACCAAGATGGTGGACAATTAAGTGGACATAAAAACCTGAAATTTAGGTACCACGAGCACGGTTTATAAACCGCGCTCACGGTTTTTAAACCACACTCACGCAACTTTTTTATAGGCTTGGTGATTTCGAACCTAAAACTATGATCATGGTTTTCAAACCACGAGCACGGTTTAAAACCATGATCATGGTCCTTTGAGACAAAAAAATAGACCCGTGACTCCTCATTTTCCCTCATTTTTCCTTTCCAACCGTGATTTCTCCTAGACCTTTGGCACTTGCGCTTTGAATACCCCCTAAAAATTACTCTTCGGATTTGTGGATCACAATAGTTTCGACCATGCCAACAAGAAAAAGAGGTAAGCCATCAATTTTGATCAATTTGTTTGCATTTTAGGTTTTTTTTGTTATTTTCATTGGTTTTTCAATTTTTTGTTTATGTATACAAATTTTTTTTGTCAGTTTCTCGGCAAGCTCGTAATCCTACAAACCATCAAAATCTTCCTCTAAATCCTCCAAGAAATCCTCAAAACCCTCTAAACATTCCGTAAAACCCTCCTCCAAACATAGATCTACCTCTTGTGGCTCCTTCTGTCCCCACGGAACCAATAGGAACACAAGCTGATATCGTTGGAAAAATCTGACAAAATAAAATTGTCATTGAGAACCTTATTCAGAATATAAGACAATATCATGCCACAAATCCATCCCACAAGACTTTAGCCAACACATTACAAACATTGATTGGTGAATTTGACTCTGCAACTAATCAAATACACATATGGAATACCTTTAGAGGTGATTGTAGGAAGTGGTATGTAAATAAATTATCTCATGTGGCCGTAAAAGACAAACAAATAAGAAAATACCGCATTTGTGTATTATTTACTGACCCAAGAACCAATTCCCCCTCACAGTTACTTACAAATGGTTCCCAATCCATTGGTGCCACGATGACCAAACCAAGAACAATTTTTGGACCGATGGTGGATGGTTTTTGATTATCCACCATACAACAACAATGAGGTTTCCCTATATTTTTTGAAGAAATTATGTTGCGAGTTTGTGCTTAATGAGGTCCCAAATTATTTTGACTTTTCTGATTTTTATGGGCGAGGTGGTGGCTCTGCACAGAGTAGACCTAGTGCATGCATAGGTCAACCAAGGATCCCCCATGCCCCAAAACCCCCATTGCCTTCAGTTATCCCTCCTACAGTGAAGGAGGTTATGGAGATTGACACACTACATGTATTGAGGAAACTCACTGACACTCGACCCAAAGATAGTGAGAAGATTGCAGCTGGTGATGTTGGTGGGGGTAGAAGTTCTAGCACACCATACCACTATGGATCATGTGGTGCCGTATGCACTATGAGAAAGAAATCATTTGCTAGATCACATGATTTTTTTCTCTAGATGAGATGATGGCAGATGTTTTGGGCTAGTACAAAGGATCTTGATCTTTCATAGGTAAATGTCAAATAAATATTATATCTATATATATACAATAGTTTAACTCATGTTTGAGATTTTAATATATATGTATTTCATTATACGTTATGTACATACATGTAAAAACTAATTTTTATTTTATTTTAAATAGCAAGAGCCGGTGAAGGAAACATCCGGTGTCAACATGCTAGCTACTGTAGTTGGGCATGTTACAAACGTAAGTTTTAAGTTGTACTTAAATTTCAAATTTCATTTGATTATGCACTTTTATTATTATCATGTTTCACTGCACATGTACATATTAATATATTTTTTTCTTTTATACGTGCGGGAGCCTTGCGGTCATCATCATCTACTCTGGGAGGCGAGGCTATTGGCATGCCTCACGTGACTTTTATGTAAGTTAGTTTCTATTTACAATTTGTTTCTAATTGTGGAAGTTCGTGTGGATTATGCTTTGTCTCTATTATGTAGCATTCATGTAGATTAATATTGATTTGTACATGTTTTTTGTATAGCTTATGACTTCTAGAGAGACTCCTCCATATATGCAGACTTTGGAGGCTATTGTAGATACTGCCATAGCATCTGCAGATCCACTAGCTGAGGTAAAAATTTCAAATTTGTTAAATTTATTTAGGAATTATTTCTTATTACTTAAATCTACAATATCAAATTTTGTACACATGAAATATTTAATTTGAAATTTAATTATTTGTATGTAGCTTACCTCTCATGAGTCTATTGTTGTCCCTATCATGCGTCAATGAAAAATTGATAGGGATCATGACATTGCGGTAAGATTTCACATGCATTTTAACTAAATTCTAAGTTTCTAAATTTTGAATGTATTTTAAAAATATGGGTGTTAAAAACTTGTTGTTTATGAATGTGCAGGTTAGGTTGTAGGCCTGCTTAAAGATGCTTAGGACCACACGGATGAAATCCATAGTGGCATCTCCCTCCACTACATCTCTAGGTCGTGGACATGCTACTTTTAGTAGGGAAAAGAGAGGGAAGATGTTTCATGATTAGATTCACAGGATATGGATGTATATAAATATATATGGGCTAGTTGGTCCTAGTTCATGATTCTTTATAGGACATTGTATATATAGCCTTATGTGACCGCATGTGGTCCTATATGTATGACACACTTGGTTCGAGATGTACACATGTTATGAACTTATATTTTCAGAGACGTGCATTCAGTACACTTAGTTTGATACATTATATATCCATGTGTTGGTTTTCATAACAATATTACTTCTATGTTTGATTTGAATTCATTGCACATGATATCCTTCTATGTATGTATATTCTATGTGTGTGTTTGATTTAAAATTAAAAAAATATGGTGCAACATATATGAATATAACGTTACTATGGTGCAACATTGCATGGTACAATTGTTAAGAAATTAAGGGAAGCATGTGTATTCCTCCATCAACATGGGAAACTTATCATTTTCCTCTTAAGTCATGAAAAATATTTCATACCTTGAATCTTGAAATAAGATGTCTTCCCTTGGCTCATTTGGTTTTTGAACTGTGTATTTAATTTTATTTATCAGAAGGATATTATTCATTTTACCATTGATGAGTATGGTGGTGTATGACCAATCCATATTTATATCCCCACTAATATTGTGATAGAAACTTTGGCTCAACAATATACCATACGTAGCTAGCATGTCTTCCACAAGTATTTCCATCTTGATTTTCTTGTCAGTAATTCTGCAAATTCTGGCTTGAGAATCTTTCACCTGACTGAAAAGAGGTAATTATTTTGTTTTCATGTAGTAACAATGGCCAATAGCAAGGCTGAGAGTAATACCAATAGAGTTAGAAAATTTTATAAGCATGACATTGTCAGAGGCATCGGAGTCAATAATGCAATTATTCAATTTATAGGTCCATTGACCAACAAGGAAAGATAGAAAGGTTCTTATTTCCTAGAAGCCTGAGGATTTTAAGGAAAGAAGGTTCTAGGAATGAGTGGTTCTAGGAGTGGGAAGTGATTCTTTAGTGTTGGTAGGATTCTTGGAACATGTATTTTTACTACTTCCTTTGATAAACTAGACGAGGATTAAAGTGTTTTGCTTGGGAAGTAGAAGAAGAGGCTTATTTATTTTTTTATGAGTGGGTGAACACTAAACAAGAGTAACTATTCATATCATCTATCCAAATTATTTAGGATCTTTGTTAGGTGAGTATTCACAATAACCAATAATTGCATAACCATCTTCTTCTTCTCTTTCAATTTTTGATTCAACAATTTCTTGAAAAAGTTGTAATTGTTGAAAAAGTTAAAAAAGTTGTAATTGTTGAAAAAGTTGAAAATGGTGGGTCATGGCACTGAACCAACTATGCAAACATGTCTGGATGGTCAGGTGAATGCTAGAGGAGGAATTTTTTCGGTGCATGACAACGTCATTGATTTTGGGCTACGTCGTTCGGGCGTAGTCCGTTAAGAGCCCTGAGACTAAAAAATTGTTCAACTTCGACGGGTGACTAGGCATACTCCGTGGCACCTAAGGATGTCTTGACACCTCGGCGTAGTGACCCTCTACAATAGCCTGTCTCATTTTTTTCCTTCTCCAATCGGTGATCTCGCTGCCCTATTGTTTGCAAACGCGCCAAATAGTGTAGTTTGAGATAGTGTAAGGCATTGTCACACGGTATGTTTTGTAAACGGTGGGTCATGACACCAAACCAAATGCACTTGACACATCTAGGTGGCTAGTTGAACACTAGAGGAGGTGTTGTTTCAGTGCGTGACAACGTCGTTGCTTAGGGCTGCCTCTTTGGGCGTACTCCCTTAAGAACCATGAGACCAAAAAATTATTCAACTTCAACGGGTGGCTACACAGACTCCGTGACACCTAGAGATGTCTCATCTGATTCTAAACCTCAGTGTAGGGACCCTCTACAATATCCTATCTCAGTTTTTTCCTTATCCAATCGGTGCTCTCGTTGCCCTATTGTTTGCAAACGCGCCGAATAGTGTAGTTTGAGACAGTGTAAGGTTGTCAAATGGTATATTTTGTAAACGGTGGGTCGTGGCACCAAACCGACTATGCGGACACATCTAGGTGGCTAGGTGAATGCTAGAGGAGGTGTTGTTTTGGTATACGACAATGTCATTGCTTCTAGGCTACCTCATTTGGGCGTAGTCCCTTAAGAGCCCTGAGACCAAAAATCATTCAACTTCGACGGGTGACTACGCAGACTCCATAGCACCTAAGAACATCTCATTTGATCCTACACCTTGAAGTAGGGACCCTCTACAATATCCTATCTTGGTTTTTTCCTTCTCTAATCGGTGCTCTCGTTGTCCTATTGTTTGCAAATGTGTCGAATAGTGTAGTTTGAGCCGGTGTAAGGCTGTCAAACGGTATATTTTGTAAACGGTAGGTCGCGGCATTGAACTGACTATGTGGACACATCTGGATGGCCAAGTGAATGCTAGAGGAGGCATTTTTTTGGTGCACAATGACATTGTTGCTTCGGGCTACCTCGTTCAGGAGCATAGCCCTTAAGATCCCTAAGACCAAAAAATTGTTCAAATTCGACGGGTGACTACGCACACTCCATGGCACCTAAGGATGTCTCATTTGATCCTACACCTCGGTGTAGGGACCCTATACAATAGCCTATCTCAATTTTTTCCTTCTCTAATCGGTGCTCTCGCTGCCCTATTGTTTGCAAATGCACCAAATAGTGTAGTTTGAGACAGTGTAAGGCTATCAAATGGTATATTTTGCAAATGGTGGGTCATGGCACTAAACCGACTATGCTGACACATCTAGGTGGCTAGGTGAATGCTACAAGAGGCATCATTTTTGTGCACAAAAACATCGTTGCTTCCAGGATACCTCATTTGGGCGTAGTCCCTTAAGAACTACGAGACCAAAAAATCATTCAACTTCGATGGGTGGCTACGTAGACTCCGTGGCACCTCAAGACATCTCATCAGATCCTATGCCTCAAAGCATAGGGACCCTCTATAATAGGCTATCTCAATTTTTTCCTTCTCTAATTGGTGCTCTCGCTGCCCTATTATTTGCAAACGCGTCGAATGGTGTAGTTTGAGAGAGTGTAAGGCTGTCAAATGGTATATTTTGTAAACGGTGGGTCACGACACCGAACCGACTATGTGGACACATCTGGATGTCCAGGTGAATGCTAGAGGAGGCATATTTCCGGTGCACAACAACGTCGTTACTTTTGGGCTACCTTGTTCGGGTGTAGTCCATTAAGATCCCCGAGACCAAAAAATCATCAAACTTCGACGGATGACTACGCAGACTTCGTGGCACCTAGATATTTCTTGTCTAATCCTACACCTTAGCATAGGGACTCTCTACAATAGCCTATCTCAGTTTTTTCCTTCTCCAATTGATGCCTTTAGCGCCTATTGTTTGCAAACGAGCCGAATTGTGTAGTTTGAGACAGTGTAAGGATGTCAAATGGTGTATTTTACAAACGGTGGGTTGTGGCACCAAACTAACTACGCTTAAACATCTAAGTGGCTAGGTGAATGCTAGAGGAGGATTTTTTTCGATGCGTGACAACATCGTTGTTTCCGGGCTACCTCATTCGGGCGTAGTCCCTTAAGAACCCTAAGACCAAAAAATCATTCAACTTCGATGGGTAGCTACGTAGACTCCGTGGCACCAAGAGATGTCTCGTCGATCCTAAACCTCAAGATAGAACCCTCTACAATATATTCTTGGTTTTTTCCTTCTCCAATCAGTGCTCTTGCTGCCCTATTGTTTGTAAATGCACCGAATAGTGTAGTTTGAGAGAGTGTAAAGTCTGTCAAATGGTATATTTTATAAACGGTGGGTCATGGCCTTGAATTGACTATGCGGACACATCTATGTGGCTAGGTGAACACTAGAGGAGACATTTTTTTAGTGTGGGATAATTTCATTGCTTACAGGCTACCTCGTTTGGGTGTAATTTCTTAAGAGCTCTAAGACCAAAAAATCATTCAACTTTGACGGGTGGTTACATAGAATCCATGGCACCTATAGACATATCGTCTGATCCTACACCTCAGCACATGGACCCTCTACAATAGCCTTCTGTCTCAATTTTTTTCCTTCTCCAATTGGTACTCTCTCTGACCTATAGTTTGCAAACGTGTTGAATAGTGTAGTTTGAGACAGTGTAAAGCTGTCAAACAGTATATTTTGCAAATGGTGGGTTGTGGCACCAAACCAACAACACAAAAATGTCTATGTGAACACTATAGGAGGTGTTGTTTTGGTGTGTGACAACTTCGTTGCTTCCGGGATACCTCATTCAGGCGTAGTCCCTTCAGAACCCTAAGACCCAAAAATCGTTCAACTTTGATGGGTGACTACACTGAGACTCCATGGAACCTAGTGATGTCTCATTAGATCCTACACCTTCACATAGGGACCCTCTACAATATCTTGTCTCATTTTTTTCCTTCTCCAATCAGTGCTCTCATTTCCCTATTGTTTGCAAACATGCCGAATAGTGTAGTTTGAGAGAGTGTAAGACTGTCAAATGGTATATTTTGTAAACGGTGGGTCATGGCACTAAACCGAGTGCACCAAAGGATCGAGTGGTCAGGTGAACACTAGAGGAGGCATTGTTTTGGTGTGTGAAAATGTTGTTACTTTTGGGATACCTCATTATGGCGTAGTCCCTTAAGAGCCATGAGACCAAAAAATCGTCAAACTTTGATGGGTGGCTATGCGAATTCGTGGCACCTAGAGATTTTTCGCCCGATCCTACACCTTGGCATAGGGAATCTACAATATCCTGTCTCAGTTTTTTCCTTCTCCAATCAGTGCTCTTGGCACCCTATTGTTTGTAAACGAGCCGAATTGTGTAGTTTGAGACAGTGTAAGGATGTCAAATGGTATAGTTTGCAAATGGTGGATCGTGGCACCTAACCGACTACACCTAAACATCCAAGTGGCTAGGTGAACACTAGAGGAGGCTTCATTTTAGTGCACGACAACATTATTGCTTTCCAGGCTACCTCATTCAAGCTTAGTCCCTTAAGAACCCTAAGACCAAAAAATCGTTTAACTTTGATGGGTAGCTACGTAGACTCCATGGCACCTAGAGACATCTCGTTAGATCCTACACCTCAGCATAAGGACCCTCTACAATAGATTGTCTCAGTTTTTTCCTTCTCCAATCGGTGCTCTCACTGCCATATTATTTGTAAATGTGCCAAATAGTGTAGTTTGAGAGAGTGTAAGGTTGTCAAATGGTATATTTTGTAAACGGTGGGTCATGGCACCAAAATGACTATGCAAACACATCTGGGTTGCTAGGTGAATGCTAGAGGAGGCTTTGTTTTAGTGTACAACAAGGTCATTGCTTTCGGGCTACCTTGTTCGGGTGGATTCCCTTAAGAGCCCCGAGACCGAAAAATTGTCCAACTTTTATAGGTGGTTATACAAACTTCATGCCACCTTGTGATCTATAGGATCCTCACTGAGAAACACCGATATAATATCTTCTCAGAATAATTTATAGTAAGTTGGAAAGTGTGGAGAAAAATAAGATGAATCCATTGATATCTCGTTTGCAAAATTTATAGCCCACTGAAATTTTCGGGTAACTGGCAAAATTTGGGATTTTGTGTAGGTTGGACACGTGCACGCTCACCAAGTGTTTCAATCATATTGCGACATGTGAAAAAATTATATGATGGACTAAAATTGGTTTTTGGAACACCAGTCTTGGACACTCGTTTGTGGACAAATGGACCCAACTATTTACTGGTTGGGGGCCCTCAGCTAGGTTCGACACACTTGATTATGGAGGGGTACCTTAGCCTCCTTCTCATATTATCATGGTACCAACTTGTGTATATATATGCCTCTAATTACATTTTTACTATGCATGTGGGACTAATTGATAAGTGCATATTAAACCAAGACCAATTCCAAATGTCACACATTACATAACTATTTTCCATATTCGACGCATTTATTTGCTAAACCTCCTCTATATTTATCCCAAGATCTATGCCATATTCCATGTCCATGTTTTAAATAAGCATTATTGAATAAGGCACCTAAACTCCACTTAACAAGGTCAATGCATATCCATGTGCCATAAATTAGCCAACCAAACCAATCTACACAACAAAAAGTGGCTCAAAAGCCAATACAAAACCACCCCCTTTGCATTATTAAATGTCTTCCTTCATTTGTGCACCCACAATGTGGGATAAACCTGTTAAAATCCACCTAAGAAGAAGGAAGTAGAGATAGGGGGGATTTGAACCTTGATCTCCATGGTAAAAGATAAGATCTTTGACCACCGCACCACTTCTTGTGAAACAATATAAAAGGAGCTTTATTGTATTTGAAGTAGCATTCGGGACTGTTTAAATTATTGAAATGCTCAAAACTTGAGCTAGGAGTTGAATTTTGAGGAGAAGTAAAAAGAAACCCCTATTGTTTTTGACATAGGAAGACTATGAGAAGGTCATAATTTTGTATAATTATTTTTAAAGAATTATTTTCAATATTTTAATAGATCGGTCCCATTCAACCAGACCCGGAGATGTAGGCCTCAAGTGTCGAACTTCGTTATCACGTCTTGTGTCGAATTGATGGTGAATTCTCTTCATTTCTCTATATTTTTGCACAGTACTTGCAGGTTTTAATCTTTTATTAAAAAAATAAAAGGTCATAATCACTTAATTTTAAAATTGAGAATCAATACAAAGCAAATGTTGTTGTGTAAACAATTGCTAGTTAAATTTGATTTTCAGATCATTGGTATCAAAGCTGGTTTTGACTGATTTTTGGTTCAGATTAACTATTTTTAGATTGTAAGTTGTGTGTTGGATGTTAACAAGGTCTTGGTCTAAGAAGGGTGAAGGAGATTTAGTTGAAGGAGATCCTAAAATTGGTACCAGATGATCTCAAAGTCCTACAATGGTGGATCGAGAGGAAGAAAAATTTCGTCAATCATTCCTACAGATGAAGGAAATGGTGGAAGAAATGTACCAAGATAGACAAATGGAAAAGGGAACTAGATAAGGTAAGAAAGAAGAAATCTCTAGTTTTGATAATCCTAAAAGAGACCCTTTGAAATCTGATTTTCCTTCATTAAAGTTAGATATCAAGTTTGAATTGCCTATGTATACTAGAGAGCTAAATGTAGAGAAGTTAGATAACTGGGTCAAGCAGATAGAAGTATATTGTAGGGTTCAAAGAATTGTTGATGATGAAGAAAAGATTCATTTGGAAACTCTTTAGATGGGTGGCACAACACTCATTTAGTGGGAGAATAAGCTTCAGTGAAGTGAAAGAAACCAAAGGTATAGCAATCTCTTCTTGGTCTGAATTTGTTTCAAATCTTAGGCAACATTTTTATCTTCTTGGTTATAAGCAACAAGCTATGATGGATTGGAAAACATTAAGACAAACTAAGGGACAAAGTGTTTAAGACTACACATAGGAATTTAGGAAAATGGATCTAATTCTAGGAATTTCCCTAAACATAGAAGAAACATTGCTTAAATATATTGGTGGATTGCATAGTTATCTAAGGCATATGATACTTCTTTTAAGTCCTACTAATCTTGATGCAATATGTGTTCAAGAAACCCATTTGGAAGCATGAGGGAAAATGAAAAAGGAGTCCTCTTTCTCTTCTTTTAAACAAAATAACAAGCAATCTGAAGGAAAAGATTCGAAAGAACAAGGAAAAGGAAAGGGTAAGCATAAGACAAACTCTACTATTACAAAGGAAGATGAAAAACCATTTTGTAATCATTGTAAAAACAACCATGATGAGTCTAAATGTTGGAAATTACATCCTGAATTGAAACCTAAATGGATGGCTAAGAAAGGAAAGGAAAGGAAAACAAACACCGCAGATTCATGATCTTGGGTCGATTCGGGTGGTGAAACCAAGATCATAGCTATGAGTTTGTAAGGTAAATCAAAACTTTCAATTTCTAACAATAGTACTATAGATGTTGCATCTTCTTCTAGTAAATAAACTATACATGATTATATGAAAAGGAATGAGCTTTTCCACATTAGAGTGATTTCAAAACATACAAAAATTAATACTCTTTTTGATCTTTGGATCTCAAGCTAATCTTATTTCTAAGGAGGTTGTAAAGAAATTAGGACTCAAAACTAATCCACATCCTAAGCCTTATCCTTTAGGATGGGTTTGTGATGATGTAAAAGCTGCGAGTAACTAAAACTTGTACTTTTGATTTTCCATTACTGAGACAAGTTTATAGATGAGGTTGAATTGGATGTAGTTCCTTTGGATATTTGTGGGGTGGTTTTGGGAAGTCCTTATTTGTATGATCGTAAAGCAATCTTCTATAGGGAAGAAAATAAATATTTGCTTGTAAAGAATGGAATTGATTTTATTGTTAGAGCTCACCGTGAAAAGAATAATCTATCCTTGGTAGCTCGCAAGTCAAATGAAAAGGTTTGGTAAATTCAAGAAAAATTTTTGTGCTCATGGTGGTCAAAGCCAAAGAGAAAGAACATGAGATGGATTTTGAGACTTGTGAGCTGAAACATGAGGATGAATTAGTAAAAATTGTTTTTGATTTTGATGATGTTTTTCAGATCCACAAGGTCTACCTCCCAAAAGAGGGGTTCAACATGAGATACAATTGCTTCAGGATGCACCTCTTCCCAATATCATAATGTACATGTTTTCAATAGTAGAGAATGAGGAAATCAAGAGACAGGTAATGGAACTTTTAGCTCAAGGTATAATTCGTCAAGTACATCCCCATGTGGTTTGCCAATTATGTTGGTTCGTAAGAAGGATGGCACTTGGATAATGTGTGTTGATTTCTGTGATTTAAACAAGATTACTATAAA
Source organism: Taxus wallichiana var. yunnanensis (assembly GCA_018340775.1). NCBI lineage: Eukaryota > Viridiplantae > Streptophyta > Pinopsida > Cupressales > Taxaceae > Taxus > Taxus wallichiana. The sequence continues at coordinate 404,428,477 of CM031237.1, read as the reverse complement.
TAATTGTTACCCTCTTCCTAGAATAGATGATTTCTTGGATCAATTAAAGAGTGTAATTTATTTCACTAATTTATACTTAAGAAGTGGTTATCACCAAGTAAGAATTGCAGAAGGTGATGTTTGGAAAAATGCTTTTAAAATGAAATAGGGATTGTTTGAATGGTTAGTGATGCCTTTTGGTTTTCGTAATGCACGGCAACATTCATGAGAATTATGAATGATATATTTAGACCATTCATTGATAATTTCGTTATTATCTACTTAGATGATATTCTTATTTTTAGTAAGTCATGGGATGAACATGTTAAACACATCCGAAAGTCTTAGATGTACTAAGGAAAGAGCAATTGTATTTGAAGATGTCAAAATGTGAATTTGGAAAAACATCTTTAATTTACTTGGGTTATATTGTAGGAAATGGTGAATTGAGAATTGATCCTACAAAATAGAGGTTATTATGAAATGGCCTAGACCCACTAATGTGACGGAAGTTAGGAGTTTTCTAGGTGCAATTCAATACTGGAGAAAATTTATTGCTAACTTCTCATATATTGCATCTCCTTTGCATGCTTTGACAAGTATTAAACAGGTATTTCAGTGGGGAGGAAAGCAACATAAATCCTTTGATACATTGAAAGAGAAGATAAGTACCACTCCGATCTTGGCGCTTCCAGATTTGCAGCATTCATTTGAGATTGAGAAAGATGCTAGTGACTATGCAATGGGGGCAGTTTTTATGCAGAACAAACAACCGGTGTGTTACCATTCAGAAACCTTTACAAGTGCGGTAAGAAACTATCCAACTTATGATAAAGAGTTGTATGCTTTGGTTCAAAGTGTTAAAAAGTGGAAGCATTATTTAATGGGAAAAGAAATAATTATACATACTGACCATCAACCACTTGAACTTGCAAACACAAACCAAATTGCAGCAGTCTAGACATTTCAGGTGGATGGGATTTTTGCAATAATTTCATCTTGTAATCAGGTATAAAAAAGGTATTCAAAACAAGGTTGTCGACATGTTATCTAGACCACCAGTGGTAGTAGCATCTATTCTTTTACAACATATTTCTTTGGCTCATGTTAGTTACAAGGAGCAATATGTCAAGGATGTTGATTTTAGAGAAGTGTATGAGGATCTAGTAAGTGGGAAACAAGTAGGAGAAATAGATTATCATTTGCATGAAGGATTGTTATATCATTCTAGTAAACTTTGTATTCTAGAAAATGAACGTGTGCATATGATTAGGGAAGCACATACTTCTCTTATTTCAGGGCATTTTGGTGTTAGTAAGATAGTTGCACATTTACAAAAATATTGTTATTGGCCTAGAATGCATGAACATGTAAATAGGTATATTAAGGGATGTGTTCTTTGTGCCACAAGTAAGCCAAGTAACATGAAATTAGGAATCTACACTCCTCTTCCTATTCTGATAAGGCCTTGGGAAAGTGTTTCCATGGACTTTATAGGAGGCTTGCCCATGACACGGAAGAAACATGATTACTTATATGTGGTAGTGAACAGATTTAGAAAAATGTGGGTGTTGGTTCCATGTACTAAACAAATAGCTGGTGAAGAACTGCACATTTATTTTTTCAGTTTGTTTGGGTTCATTTTGGATTACCTACTTCAATTATATCTGATCAAGATTCTAGATTTATTGGGGAATTTCGGTCAACATTGTGGGGGTTAATGGACACAAAACTAAAAAAGAGCACTACTTTTCATCCACAAACCTGATTGTCAAACAAAGTTTGTAAACTGCACATGATAGTACATTTGCTTAGGGGCTATTGTGGCAAACATCCTAAGTTATGGGATGAACATCTATATTATGTGTAACATGATTATAATCGTGTCTTACATTCTTATACTTTGAAGTCTCTATTTGATACTTGTTATGGATATCTACCTAATTCTCCTTTAGATGTATATTATGGACATGAAGCTGTTGTAAATGGTTCAAGTGATTCGACAAGGCTAAAATATTTCTTCATAGAATTCAACAGTTTATCAAGTATGTTCATGAACAATTGGAGATAAGTCGGGCTAAGTACAAAGCCAGGAATGATAAACATAGAATTGATCAAAAGTTCAAAGTTGGTGATTCAGTTTGGATTCACATCGGTAGGGAAAGACCGCATGGTGAAGGTAAAAAATTGAAACCTATAAGGTATGGTCCATTCCAAATATTGGAAAAAATTGGTACAACACTTTCCAGTTAGATTTTCCTCGATATATGCAAATATACTTAGTTTTTAATGTTGAGAATTTAAGATTCTATGAACCACCTATGATTGTTGATCATGATGATGTTAACATAATGCCTTCCATTGATGATTTTGCTCCTGAGTATCTTGATGAGTTATAGGAAGACATCATTTTGGACACGAAGGTCGAACTTTGCATAGGGGTGATATTGAGTATCTTTGTGTTAGGTTTAAAGGCATGCATCCAAACAAGGCTAAATGGATGGAAACTAGAAAGGTGAGGGAGAAATACCCTCACCTATTCACCAATTAAGTTGACTTTTGGGGTCTAAAATTTTCTCAGGGGAGAGGAATGATCTAGAGGATCCTCACCGAGAAACATCGATCTAAGATCTTCTAAGAATAATTTTCAGTCAGTTGGATAGTGTGGAGAAAAATTATATGAATCATCAATATCTTGTTTGCAGGAAACGGAGCTCATTTGCAAAATTTATAGCCCACTGAAATTTTTGGGCAACTGGAAAAATTTGGGATTTTGTGTAGGTTGGATGCGTGCACGCTCGCCAAGTGTTTCAATCATATTGTGACACGTGGAAATTTTTGTGACGGACTAAAAGTGGTTTTTGGAATGCCAGTCTTGGACACTCATTCATGGAAAAATGGACCCCACTATTTATTTGGTTAGGGGCCCTCAAACCAGGTTTGACACACTTGATTATGGAGGGTGCCTTAGCCTTCTTCTCATATTATCATGGTACCAACTTGTGTATATATATGCTATTATCCAAAATTCACCCTCAAGGTAATTTTGATAACATGCATCAAATTATTCAGTCCTAAGCAAGTAGATTGATTTAAGGCCCGAAATCATGTTTTTTAGGGCCCGTCAGCTTCTCTCTAACTCTCCCATTCAAGAAGAAATCCCAACGAGTTAGAAAAAAGGTGAAAAATACAAAAATAAGGTTGCAGGATTGTTTTAAAGAATTTCGGGTCTGAAGGGTTCGGGTCATACCAGTACGGGTCGTACTGAGGTTCGTCGTACCAAGCTTGGGGCCGAAAAAACAAAGAAAATCAGCTAAGTCAGACATTTTTGTCCCAAGCGGTCCACGGGACAGTTGGGACGTCGGGACGCGAGGGACGCGAAAAGCCGAAACGGCCGAAAGCAAGGAAGAAAAGTCAATGTTTGACCCGTGAAACTTCAAACGGCCATAACTTTTGACTCCAAGCTCCGATTTTCACAAAATTGGACTTTCTGGAACGAGCACGATGTCCTCTACACAAAAAAATTAGATTTATTATTTTTAATGAGGGTAGATATATTTAATTAAAAGAAACATATTCGGCTCCAGTCAGTTAATGCTCATTCCCGTCAAATGACAGAAAACACCTGCCAGACCTAAAATAGCTGCCCGCACTCAGAAGGCCATAACTTTTGCATTTCTCAATGAAATCGCACAAAATTAGTATCATTGGAATCGTGGCTCGAGCCTGAAACACAAAAATCAAGAAATTCTGGATTTGATGAGAGATTGATTGATATTTTTAGAAAACGTGGCTGGGTTCATAACAGTGTTTTATTTGGTGGTTGGGAGTGCAATTAAGAGGCATGGTCATCATTCTTTCTCTGCTGCAGCACCTGGGACAAGTATGGGGAGCCTTTTGCAAGTAATATATAATCATTTTACTCCATTTAATGCCTCTTACAAGTGGTTGAAGGATAGATTTCGGGATTTCCATTTTTCCCTTCTCTTTCTCTTCTCATTTTTTCTATAAATTGGAGTGTTGGGCTCATTGTAAAGGGAGGTAGTTTTTGTAGCAAAGCTCTGCCAAAATTGCTTTGTGAAGATAATGTGTTGTAGGCCCTTGTTGTGGACTCCTTGCATGGTGATCCAAGCCCTTATCTTGTAACTGATTGAACTGTGCATATCAGGAAGCAATAAAATATAAGTTTGTGGATGCATCTTCCCCTGCTGTGTTTTTCTGCATTCCTCTTGCCCCTTCAACCTTGATTACAAGAATATTGTGTTATTATTATTCTCTTGCAGGATCCATTATCATTGTGTATGTTCAAAATATTGTTGTAAATACGTTTTACTAGATTATGGAGAACTGTCATCACCTCTTCTAGTGTGCACTTTGTCGCATTTCATGCATTTAAAGACTACTCTCACACCCTCCTTTCCGGTGTATCACCGCTTTAGTGTAGGCTTTCATTTTATGCATTCTCTCTCCTGGTTGCTTGGAAATTTATATTAGAATAGTTAGTTTCCCTGCATTAGAGTAGATCGTGGCGGTGTAGTTTAGGAGCAAGAACCCTTTCTCTGGAGGTCTATCTCAAGTAGCAAGTCCCACAACTTGGAGATAGTACCCATGTTATCCAATCACACCGTGAGTTCAAGTATATGCGCTTGTATAAACATAAGGGTCTTTGTGATTCACCGATAACATATGCCTCTAATTGAATTTTTACTATGCATGTGGGACTAATTGATAAGTGCATATTAAACCAAGACCAATTCCAAATGCCACGCATTACATAACTATTTGTCATATTCCACACATTTATTTGTTAAACCTCCTCTATATTTATCCCAAGATCTACGCCATATTCCACGTCCAAGTTTTAAATAAACATTATTGAATAAGGTGCCTAAACTCCACTTAACAAGGTCAATGCATATCCATGCACCATAAATTGGCCAACCAAACCAATCTACATAGCAAAAAGTGGCTCAAAAGCCAATACAAAACCACCCCCTTTGCATTATTAAATGTCTTCCTTCATTCGCGCACCCACAATGTGGGATAAACCTCTTAAAATCCACCTAAGGAGAAGGAAGTGGAGATATGGGGGGATTTGAACCTTGATCTCCATGGTAAAAGATAAGAGCTTTGACCACCATGCCACTTCTTGTGAAACAATATAAAAGGAGCTTTATTGTATTTGAAGTGGCATTCGGGACTGTGTAAATTATTGAAATGCTCATAACTTGAGCTAGGAGTGGAATTTTGAGGAGAAGTAAAAAGAAACCCTATTGTTTTTTATAGAGGAAGACTGTGAGAAGGTCAGAATTTTGTAGAATTCTTTGTAAAGAATTATTTTCAAGATTTTAATAGATCGGTCCCATTCAACTGGACTTAGAGACGTAGGCCTCAAGTGTCGAACTCCGTTATCACGTCTTGTGTCGAATTGCTAGTGAATTCTCTTCATTTATTTGTATTTTTGCATAATAATTGTAGGTTTTAATCTTTTATTAAAAACTAAAAAGGTCGTAATCACTTAATTTTAAATTCGATAATCAATACAAAGAAATTTTTTTGTGTAAACAATTGCTAGTTAAATTTGATTTCAAAGTGTAATCAATACAAAGAAAATTTGATTTCGATGTAATCAATACAAAGCAAATTTGATTCTAGGTGGCTAGGTGAATGCTAGAGGAGGCATTTCTTTGGTGCATGACAACGTCGTTGCTTCCTGGGTACCTCGTTTGGGCGTAGTCCCTTAAAAACCCTAAGACCAAAAAATCATTCAACTTCGACGAGTGGCTAGGTAGACTCCATGGCACCCAGAGATATCTTGTCAGATCCTACACCTCAGTGTAGGGACCCTATACAATAGCCTATCTTGGTTTTTTCCTTCACCAATCGGTGCTCTCGATGCCCTATTATTTGCAAATGTGCCGAATAGTGTAGTTTGAGACATTGTAAGGTTGTCAAATGGTATATTTTATAAACGGTGGTTCATGGCACCAAACTAACTATGTGGACAAATCCTGGTGTCCCGGTAAATTCTAGAGGATGCATAATTTTTTTGTGTGACAACATTGTTTCTTCCAGGCTACCTCATTCAAGTGTAGTCCCTTAAGAGCATTGAGACCAAAAAATTATTCAACTTTAAATGTTAGCTACGCAGACTCAAGTGGCACCTAGAGACATCTCGTCTGATCCTAAACCTCAATGTAGGGACCCTCTACAATATCCTCTCTTAGTTTTTTCCTTGTCCTATCGGTGCTCTCACCGCTCTATTGTTTGCGAACGTGCCGAATAGTGTAGTTTGAGACATTATAAGGTTGTCAAACAGTATTTTTTGCAAATGGTGGGTTGTGGCACCAAACTGACTATACTGACACATCTGAGTGGCTAGGTGAATGCTAGATGAGGTGTCTTTTTGGTGTGGGAAAACGTCATTGCTTTTGGGCTACCTCGTTCTGACGTAGTCCCTTAAGACCCCTGAGACCAAAAAATTGTTCAACTTTGATGGGTGGCTACGCAGACTCCATGACACCTAAAGATATCTCGTTTGATCCTACACTCAGCGTAGGGATCCTCTATAATAGCCTATCTTAGTTTTTTCCTTCTCCAATCGGTGCTCTCGTTGCCCTATTGTTTGAAAATACACCAAATAGTGTAGTTTGAGAGAGTGTTAGGCTATCAAACGGTATATTTTGTAAACAGTGGGTCGTGGCACCAAACTGACTGCACCGAAACATCTTGGTGGCCAAGTGAATGCTAGAGGAGCTATAATTTTGGTGCGTAAAAATATCATTACTTCTAGGCTACCTCATTCAGGTGTAGTCCCTTACGAACCCATAGACCAAAAAATCATTCAATTTCAACGGGTGGCTATGCAGACTCCCTGACACCTAGAGATGTCTCGTTAGATCCTAACCCTTAGCGTAAGGACCCTCTATAATATCTTGTCTTGGTTTTTTCCTTCTCCAATCAGTGCACTCACTGCCCTATTGTTTGCAAACACACCAAATAGTGTAGGTTGAGACAGTGTAAGGCTGTCAACGGTATATTTTCCAATCAGTGGGTGTGGTAGCCTTGAACCCGCCTACATTGACACATCCGGGTGGCAGTGAATGCTAGAGGACGTGTTATTTCGGTGCATGATAATGTCGTTACTTTGAGGCTACTTCATTTAGGCGTAGTCCCTTAAGACCCCTGAGACCAAAAAATCATTCAAATTTGATAGGTGGCTACGTAGAGTCCGTGGCACCTAGAGACATCTCGTCAATCCTACACCTCACTTAGGAACCTCTATAATAAAATGTCTTGGTTTTTTCCTTCTCTAATGGTGCTCTCACTTCCCTATTATTTGCAAACATGTCGAATAGTGTAGTTTCGCAGTGTAAGTAATTTGTCAAATGATATATTTTGCAAATGGTGGGTCATGGCACCGAACCGACTGCACTGACACGTCTAGGTGGCCAGGTGAATGCTAGAGGAGGCGTCATTTTGGTGCATGAAAACGTTGTTGCTTTTGGGCTACTCGAGCATAGTCCCTTAAGAACCCTGAGACCAAAAATTGATCAACTTTGATGGGTGGCTACGTAGACTCTGTGGCAACTAGAGATGTCTCATCAGATCCTACACCTCAATGTAGGGACCCTCTACAATAGCCTGTCTCAGTTTTTTCCTTCTCTAGTTGGTGCTCTCGCTGCCCTATTGATTGAAAACACACCGAATAGTGTAGTTTGAGATAGTGTAAGGATGTCAAATATTATATTTTGTAAATAGTGGGTCGTGGCACCGAACCGACTACGAGACACATTCTAGTGGCTAGGTGAATGCTAGAAGAGTCATCATTTTGGTGTGTGACAATGTCGTTGCTTCAGGATACCTCATTCGGGCATAGTCCCTTCAAAGCCCTCAAACCAAAAAAATTGTTCAACTTTGACTTGTGGCTATGCAGATGCCATGGCACCTAGAGAAATCTCATCGATCCTACACCTCGGGCGTAGAGACCCTCTATAATAGCCTTTGTCTCACCGAATAGTGTAGTTTGAGACAATGTAAGGTTGTCAAATGGTATATTTTGAAAATGGTGGATCATGGCACTGAACTGACTATGTTGACATGTTCGGGTGGCTAGGTGAATGCTAGAAGATTCGTTGTTTTCAGTGTGTGACAAAGTTGTTTCTTCCAGGCTACCTCGTTCAGGCATAGTCCCTTAAGAACCTTTAGAACAAAAAGTTGTTCAACTTCGACGGGTAGCTACGCAGACTCCATAGCACTTAGAGACATCTCATTAGATCCTACACCTCGGCGTAGGGACCATATACAATAGCCTTTCTCAGTGTTTTCCTTCTCCAATTAGTGCTCTTGCTGCCCTATTGTTTGCAAACGCGTCGAATAGTATAGTTTAAGACAATGTAAAAGGTTTGTAAAATGGTATATTTTGTAAACGGTTGGTAATGGCACCAAATTGACTACATAGACACATCTTGGTGGCTAGGTGATCTGCTAGAGGAGTCATTGTTTTGGTGCGCGACAATGTCGTTGCTTCCTGGCTACCTCGATCGGCGTAGTCCCTTAAGAGCCCTGAGACAAAAAAATTATTCAACTTCGATTGTTGGCTATGCAGATTCTGTGGCACCTAGAGATGTCTCATCTAATCCTCCACCTCAGTGTAGGGACCCTCTATAATATCCTATCTCAGTTTTTTCCTTCTCCAATCGGTGCTCTCGTTGCCCTAATGTTTGTAAACGTGTCGAATAGTGTACTGTGAGACAATGTAAGGTTTTCAAATGGTATATTTTACAAACGGTGGATCATGGCACCAAACCAAGCTGCACGAAATGTTTGGGTGGCTAGGTGAATGCTAGAGGAGGCATTTTTTTGGTGCGTGACAATGTCGTTGCTTCTGGCTACCTCGTTTGGGCGTAGTCCCTTAAGAACCCTAAGACCAAAACATCTTTCAACTTGGATGGGTGGCTACGTAGACTCCATGGCACCTATAGATATCTCGTCAGATCCTACACCCCAACATAGGGACCCTATACAATAGCTTGTCTCAGTTTTTTCCTTCTCCAATTGGTGCTATCGCTGCCCTACTATTTGCAAATGCACCAAATAGTGTAGTTTGAAATAGTGTAAGGCTCTCAAACGGTATATTTTGTAAACGGTGGGTCGTGGCACCAAACTAACTATGGACATGTCTTGGTGGCCAAGTGAATGCTAGAGGAGGCATCATTTTGGTGTGTGACAACGTAGTTGCTTCTAGGCTACCTCGTTCGGGTGTAGTCCCTTAAGATCCCTGAGACCAAAAAAATTGTTCAACTTCGACTATTAGCTACGCAGACTCCGTGGTGCCTAAAGATGTCTCGTCTAATCCTACACCTCGATGTGGGGACCCTCTACAATAGACTCTCTCAGTTTTTTTATTCTCTAATCGGTGCTCTCGCTGCCCTATTGTTTGCAAATGCACCGAATACTATAGTTTGAGACAATGTAAGGCTCACAAACGGTACTTTTTGCAAATGGTGGCTTATGGCACTCGAACTCGAATGCACCAACATGTCTGCAAGGCCAAGTGAATGCTAGAGGAGGCATTGTTTTAGTGTGGGACAATGTCGTTTCTTCTAGGCTACCTCGTTCGGACATAGTCCCTTAAGAGCCCTGAGACCAAAAAATCATTCAACTTCGACGGGTGGCTACGCAGAATCTGTGGCACCTAGAAACATCTCATCCGATCCTACACCTCAAAGTGTAGGGACCTCTACAATAACATGTCTCTATTTTTTCCTTCTTCAATCGGTGCTCTTGTTACACTATTGTTTGTAAATGCACCAAATAGTGTAGTTTGAGACAGTGTTAGGCTGTCAAATGGCATATTTTGTAAACAGTGGGTCGTGGCACCGAACTGACTACACCGACACATCTGGGTGGCTAGGTGAACACTAGGGGAGCTGTTGTTTTTGTACGTGACAACATCGTTATGCTTTGGGCTGCCTCATTCGGGCGTATTCCCTTAAGAACCCTGAGACCAAAAAATCATTCAAATTCGACGGGTGGCTTTGCAGACTCAGTGCCACCTAAAGACATCTCATCTGATCCTACACATTAGCATAGGGACCCTCTACAGTATCCTGTCTTGGTTTTTTCCTTCTCCAATCGGTGCTCTCACTGCCCTATTATTTACAAACGAGCCGAATAGTGTAGGTTGAGATAGTGTAAGGCTCACAATGGTATATTTTCCAAACAGTAGGTCGTGGCACCAAACCGAATGTGTTGACATGTCTAGGTGGCCAGGTGAATGCTAGAGGAGGAATCGTTTTAGTGTGTGACAACGTCATTGCTTCCAAGCTACCTCATTTGGGCATAGTCCCTTAAGAGCCCTGAGACCAAAAAATCGTTCAACTTCGATAGGTGGCTACGTAGACTCCGTGGCACCTAGAGACATCTTGTCTAATCCTACACCTCAGCATAGGGAACCTCCATAATATAATATCTTAGTTTTTTTCCTTCTCTAATTGGTGCTCTCGCTGCCCAATTATTTGCAAACGCGTCGAATAGTGTAGTTTGAGACAGTGTAAGGCTATCAAATGGTATATTTTACAAATGGTGGGTCATGGCACCGAATCGACTACACTGACACATCTAGGTGACCATGTGAATGCTAAAGGAGGGTCACTTTGATGCATGACAACGTCGTTGTTTCTGGGCTACCTTATTTGGGCGTAGTCCCTTAAGAACCTTGAGACCAGAAAATTATTCAACTTCGACGGGTGGCTATGTAGAATCCATGGCACCTAGAAATGTCACGGTAGATCCTACACCTCGGTGTAGGGACCCTCTACAATATCTTTTTTCGGTATGTTCCTTCTCCAATTGGTGCTCTCGTTGTCCTATTGTTTGCAAACATGCGGAATAGTATAGTTTGAGACAGTGTAAGGCTATCAAATGTTATATTTTGTAAATGGTGGGTCATGGCACCAAACCGATGACACAGACATGTCCTGGTGGCCAGGTGAATGCTAGAGGAGGCATCGTTTTGGTGCGCGACAACGTCGTTGCTTCCGGGCTACCTTATTTAGGTGTAGTTCTTTAAGAGCCCTGAGACAAAAAAATCATTCAACTTGGATGTGTGGCTACGCAGACTCCGTGGCACCTAGAGATGTCTCATCTGATCCTACATCTCAGCGTAGAGAGACCCTTTACAATAGCCTATCTCACCGAATCACCGAATAGTGTAGTTTGAGATAGTGTAAGGCTGTCAAATGGTATATTTTGTAAATGGTGGGTCGTGGCACCAAACCGACTATGCCGACACATCCAGGTGGCTAGGTGAATTCTAGAAGAGGTTTTGTTTCGGTGAGTGACAATGTCATTGCTTCTAGGCTACCTCGTTTGGGCGTAGACCCTTAAGAACCCTGAGACCAAAAAAATCGTTCAACTTTGACGGGTGGCTACGTAGACTCCATGGCACCTAGAGACGTCTCGTTAGATCCTACACCTTGGCATAAGGACCATATACAATAGCCTATCTTGGTTTTTTCCTTCTCCAATCGGTGCTCTTACTGCCCTATTATTTGCAAACACACCGAATAGTGTAGTTTAAGATAGTGTAAGGTTTTCAAATGGTATATTTTATAAACGGTGGGTCGTGGCACCAAACCGACTGCATGGACACATTTTGGTAGCCAAGTGAATGCTAGAGGAGGTGTTTTTTGGTACGCGACAATGACGTCAATTCCAGGCTACCTCGTTCGGGCGTAGTCCCTTAAGAGCCCTGAGACCAAAAAATCGTTCTACTTCGACGGGTGGCTACACAGACTCTATGGCACCTAGATACATCTCGTCTAATCATACACCTCAAGTATAGGGACACTCTACAATAGAATTTCTCAATTATTTCCTTCTCTGTCGCGCTCTCGTTGCCCTATTGTTTGCAAACGTGCCGAATAGTGTAGTTTGAGAAAGTGTAAGGTTGTCAAACGGTATATTTTGCAAATGGTGGGTTATGGCATCGAATTGACTATTTCGACACATCTGGGTGGCTAGGTGAACACTAGAGGAGGTGTCATTTTTGTGCATGGAAATGTCTTTGCTTACAGGCTACCTTGTTTGGGCATATTCCCTTAAGAGCCCGAGACCAAAAAAATCGTTCAACTACGTCGACGTGTGGCTACGCAAACTCCGTGGCATATATATATATATATATATATATATATATATATATATATATATATATCTATATCTCATACGATACTACACCTCAAAGTGTAGGGACCCTATACAATAGCCTTTCTTTTTTTTTTTTTTCCTTCTCAAATCGGTGCTCTCACTGCCCTATTGTTTGCAAATGCATCAAATAGTGTAGTTTGAAACATCAGAAGGTCAAATGGAAAATTTTGCAAATGGTGGGTCATGGCACAAAACCGACTATGCCGATACATCCGAGTGGTGAGGTTAACACTAGAGGAGGCATCATTTTTGTGTGGAACAATTTCATTTCTTCGGGCTACCTCGTTCGGGCATAGTCCCTTAAGAACCTTGAGACAAAAAAATCATTCAACTTCGACCGGTGGCTAAGCAAACTCGTGGCACCTAGAGACGTCTCATCAAATCCTACACCTCAGCGTAGGGACCCTCTACAATATCTTGTCTTGTTTTTTTCCTTCTCTAATCAGTTCTCTTGCTGCCCTATTGTTTATAAACGCGCTGAATAGTGTAGTTTGAGACAGTGTAAGGCTATCAAACGGTATATTTTACAAATGGTGGGTTGTGGAACCAAGCGATTGTGTTGACACATCTAGGTCTCTAGGTGAATACTATACGAGGTGTCATTTTGGTGCGTGACAATGTCATTACTGGACTACCTCGTTTGGGCGTAGTCCCTTAAGAGCCTTGAGACCAAAAAATCGTTCAACTTCAACAAGTGGCTACGTAGAGTCTGTGGCACCTAGAAATGTCTCATATAATCCTACACATCAGTGTAGGGACTCTCTATAATAACTTGTCTTAGTTTTTTCCTTTTACAATTGATGCTCACGCTGCCCTATTGTTTGCAAACACGCCAAATAGTGTAGTTTGAAACAGTGTAAGGTTTGTCAAATGGTATATTTTGCAAATGGTGGGTCGTGGTATCAAACCGACTTCGCCAAAATTTCAGGTGGCTAGGTGAACACTAGAGGAGGCATCATTTTGGTGTGCGATAATGTTGTTGCTTCCAGGGTATCTCGTTCGGGCGTAGTCCCTTAAGAACCCTGAGACCAAAAAAATCATTCAACTTCGATGGGTGGATACCTAAACTCTGGGGAACCTCGAGACATCTCATCGAGATCCTACACCTCACCGTAGGGACCCTCTACAATATACTGTCTCAATTTTTTCCTTCTCCAATCGGTTCTCTTGCTGCCCTATTGTTTGCAAACACGCCGAATAGTGTAGTTTGAGAGAGTGTAAGGTCACAAATGGTATATTTTGCAAATGGTGGATCGTGGCATCAAACTGACTACGTCAAAAATTTTAGGTGGCTAGGTGAACACTAGAGGAGGCATCGTTTTGGTGTGTGACAACGTTGTTGCTTCTGGGCTATCTTGTTTAGGCGTAGTCCCTTAAGAACCCTGAGACCAAAAAATCGTTCAACTTCGATGGGTGGATACGAAAACTCCGTGGCACCTCGAGACATCTCGTTGGATCCTACACCTCACCGTAGGGACCCTCTATAATAGACTGTCTCAATTTTTTTCTTCTCCAATCAGTTCTCTCGCTGCCCTATTGTTTGCAAACATGCCGAATAGTGTAGTTTTAGAGAGTGTAAGGCTGTGAAATGGTATATTTTCTAAATGGTGGGTCGTGGCACCGAATTGATTGTGTGGACATGTCTGGATGGCCAGGTGAACACTAGAAGAGCCATTTTTTTGGTGTGGGATAATGTTGTTGCTTCCGGGCTACCTCATTTGGGCGTAGTTCCTTATGATCCCTGAAACCAAAAAATCGTTCAACTTCGACGGGTGGCTATGTAGACTCCATGGCACCTAGAGACATCTCGTCTAATCCTACACCTCAGTGTAGGGACCTTCTACAATAGCCTATCTCAATTCTTTCCTTCTCCAATCGGTACTCTCGCTGCCCTATTGTTTGCAAACACGCTGAATAATGTAGTTTGAGACAGTATAAGGCTGTCAAACGGTATATTTTGCAAACAGTGGGTCATGGAACCGAACCGAGTACGCCTAAACATCTAAGTGGCTAGGTGAATACTAGAGGAGGCATCATTTATTTGCATGACAATGTCATTGCTTCCGGGCTACCTCATTCGGTGTAGTACCTTAAGAGCCATAAGACCAAAAATCGTTCAACTTTGACAAGTGGCTATGTAGACTTCGTTGTATCTAGAGACGCGTGCCCGATCCTACACCTCAAAGATAGGGACCCTCTACAATAAGATGTCTCGGTTGTTTCCTTCTCCAATTGGTGCTCTCACTGCCCTATTGTTTGCAAATGCACCTAATAGTGTAGTTTGAGATAGTGTAAGGTTGTCAAATGGTATATTTTACAAACGGTCGGTCATGGCACCGAACTGACTGTGCACACACGTAGGGATGGTCTTATAAACACTTGGGGAGGCATCGTTTCAGTTTTTAAAGCTCCAAGTCCTTCTGGGCTATCTCCTCTGAAGCCAAGAACCCCTTCCACAGTACATAAATCATTGTTAATTTCTTCTCCTTTCTTGTTAAACAATGAAATCTTCTCTTGGCTTCGAGAATTTATAATTCTCTACTAACAGTGCCAACCACATGAAGGTGGAAGCTTTTCTAGCACCACTAACATTCATATAAAAGTGTTATTCAAAGAAATTTAAGTTTCAAATCAAAACCATACTAGATATATATAAAATACACAAATTTAATAAAATATATGAACTTAAATTTATCTAACTAATAAATTTATATATACCAAAGAAATTATATATACCAAACATGAGCATTGTAAATTCATTCCAATGAACCATCAAGATCAAATCTACTCTGAATAGCAAACAAGATTGCTTCATGATCTGACTCTCGAACCTTCCAAAGAATCTTGTTATTAAGCCTTCCTCGATATTTATACGTTAAATATTTTTCACTAGAACTAGATGTGAATATAAGAGTATTTTATTTTGTCTCAAAGTATTCAAACACCGAAATAGAGGAGTTTTTTAATGGATACCGTCAAAGCCAAGTTCCAGTAACTACCACTAACCCTATAGGGTACTCAATATATTCACCATCTATAATAGGAGAAGTCAACTTCTTTCTTTCCTCGATGCAACGACATAAGAAATAGTATGTTCCTTCTTCATTTTCTTTTATCACAATAACTACAAACACATGTCCTACAAAAAAAGGTTTCAACTCAAATTTAAATTGTACATATTAAAATTTCAATGGACATAACTCAATACAAAATTTTAAATAACCATAAATACCTTGTCGCACAAAAATTGAAATTTCGTCAAAGTCCTTGGATGTTGCAACTTCATCTACAAAAATAAGTTGTAATACTTGTGGAGGTTGATAACTAGGAACCGGAGTTAGAGGCCTACAAATCTATCCATCCACCCATTCTTGTGAATCACACTCAACGTGTGACAAACTCGATACAAGATGCACAAAAATATGTCAACTTTCTTGTCCATGTGGCCCATAAAGTAGCGTGGCCTCGAGCTACAAAATGAGTGCATATCACTAGACCCATTGAGTGTCATACAATCCTCGTAGTTAGTATTTTTGTTCCTCTCTCAACCAAAAATATCTGCGAACCATAGAAATTTCTTGAGAACCTCGGGCCATGTTTTCAATACACCATTCCACTATGCTATTTTTATTTTTCAATTTAGCACCATATTTGCACTTCAACTCTTCTCTAGCAAGAGCTCTTTTCACACATTCCCCTACACCATCATGCTCTCCTTTTCCATGTCCAGCCTTAATGAAACTCCAAATATGTTACACACCCATCTTGACGTGCATCCTGCTCATCCAATAAAATATTTGTGCATTCTTAAACTAAGACGTGTAATTATCTAACCATATATAATGTTGTTTGAAGTGGATGTCCCTCTCAAACACGTTTTCATAAAATAACTAGAAACACCCTTGCACGAATTCAGAGTACGATCATTACTAATATAAAAGTGGTACTCTCTTTAAAAAAATTGATCATTCTCTGTACTATCAAGAGAATGTATAAATGCTATATGCAAAAAAATGGCAACTTGTACTGAGTTGTAATATTGTGATTGAACCTCCATTTGTGGTTACAATGTGTAATTCTCTGCAAAATCAACCACTGAAATAATAGTACCAATAGGAAATGTGTCTTTATATATCTTGAACTGTTCATCCAACCATCGAGCTCGTGTCTATGCCTAGCATACTCATAAATAATTTCATCCTTAAATTTTCTCATAAATTGAAAAATATGCATATGTTCTATAACTAGCTCACACCGTTTAGACTCTTTTCCATCTTTCAACTGGTATGGAATTGATTTATATTTATCAAACTCAACTAAATTATTTCCTATTGCACCTTCAATTTTCTCATGGATGCAACTTTCCAATTTAGGTAATCTGCCACTTACACCACAACTTTGATCTAAACAATCTTGACTATAAAAAAATTGTCCAACTTCTTTTCACAAAATATTGTAGGAATGAAATCCCTGGAAGATATTGGTAGAACTTGAACACCACATTCTGATAACATAGTTTCAGAATGCAAAATAGAACGAATACATAAAAATTTAGCATAATGCATAGTAAATTCAACATGTTGCCTACAACAAGTGGTGCGAGCATGGTTGATTTTCACATAGAATGGTTTTAACATTTCAAAAAAATGTTGACTAATTTTAATTTCCAGATGCTCTTGTTCAAACTTACGAAAAAATTGAGTTTGATTCATATCTAAGAAATGATTTCGATGTGGTTCATGATTAATAGAACCAACACTCCTTTTTACAACATCTCTTGTATTAGGTGAAACTCTAGTGTTATCATGCAAAAATTGAATAACAACTTATCTTATAGCATCAATATTATATTTGTCCTTACGTGGTGCTCTAGCAGAAAATTCCCAAAAATCAGTGTTATTGAATGATTAAAGGATATTACGTCTTTCAATTACTTTCATTAGATTTTTTCGATTAACTTGCAACATTCAACTTGTTTGCGTAATTAAACATTGTTTTTTTATTTATTCACTTATAACACTAGTAGCAAGTACACGATGCACAATATTACTATCCCTAGTGCATCTCTTGACACCAACAATGTGATATGCATCATGAAGGTTTTCAACACTTTTAGAGGTTTGACCATGTATATTAGATGTTGTCAATCCTAAGGTGTTTAATGTAGGTATCATTTTATTCAATTTCATCAAAATAACTAACAATCGACATCTTTGGGAATCATTTAAAATTTCAAAATGATTATCCTAAATTTGATCACTTTTCTTCCGATTTTCCGTTTAGAAAGCTTTTCACACATTGGTTTCAAAATGTTTTCATCAATTTTAATAAAATAATTAGGTTTCTTACGGAAAATCCTAGGAGGTGTTTTTGTCAAATTTTTTACTGTCTACGAGTTTCAACTTGAATTTCTTTATTCACATTTTCATTGTCTCCTTCAATTTCAACATTTGCTAAATCATGAGTATTTAATTCTTCATCAACATTGATAGTAAAAACATATTCATCATGAGTATTTAATTCAATTTCAATATCGATGAGAAACATTACCTAGTTCCTCATTGCTTACAATAGTAGGAGTTGAAGATGAACCTCTTCTTGATTCACGAAGATTCCGCATTTGCTCAACATTTTGAAATATATTTGCCTCTAATCTGTTTGGTGTTTTTTTACTTAATGACTTCTTTTTTTGACTTCATTTCTTGTCTCCCATGATTTTTTACTTCCATTGATAAGAAAAACGTGCAGAAAATGATAGAATTTTACAGTAATTCATATGGCGGTAAAAATCACATGGTAATTAGAACATTGGGATGCATATAAATATGATTTATGAACCATGATCACGCTTTATAAACTACGCTCGCAGTTCTTTTTTAAAAACCAGTGATCATGGTTTCTATCTGTATTATCAAATATGACCCTAAGGCTTGGGAAATCTTTGTTTTGCCCCAACCAAAGCTATGGAAGGTCATTATGAAGCGTAAAGGGTCAAAAACTTCAATTTTTCTCTTCTATAGACTTGAACCATGCTAAAAAACTGAAAACATTTCACAAAAATGGTGCCATCATGTAGGGGAGACTGTTAGCTTCATAGAAATATTTATTTTAAAGTGAATAGAATAAGATAAATATCATTTTATATTTTTTTACTAACAATAGGTCTTTAAGACATTTTTTCCCGCAAATGTTCATGTCTACATTTAAGACTGCAACTTTTTTTTCTCTTATCAAAATATGATAAAACTTATACCATCCCAATTGTGGAGAAATTCTATACATGTTAAAAAAATTGATTTCGATATTTTTTATATAGTTATGGCGGGAAAACAGAAAGCACTTCATTTTCTAAATCTTTTTAGACCACTTTCACAAAAAAAATCATAAAAAAAAATTCTTGAAAAAATACAAAATAAAATCCATCCTAAGATAGACAACTACATCTAACTTTTCACCAAAGGAAAAAAAAATAACAAGATTTGGTCATCCAAATCGCGGGCAAACGGACTACAATCTTATAGGTTTTTCAAAAACAAAAACCAAGTCATATAATTTTAAGTGTTTAATATAGCTAAACTTGTGCTTTTTTTTTTTTTATAATTATTTTAGAAACTAGATTCTAGATACTACGATTCATATTTATATAAGTTTTCCTAATTTTGAGCGCGTATTGCTAATAATCCCTACAAGTTGAGATTTTGTTGTTTTTTGCAATATGATGTCCACTTATGACCCCTTTTTTGTCCACCATCTTGGTTCACTTACCCATCTACAAACATGGCATCTATCTGGAAGGTATGGACAAGAATAAATGAAGGTATTTCAGATTACAAGTTGTACCCTATGTTTTCATTGATGGTATATTATTCAAAAGGGATATAAATGGAATCTTATTGTGATGTGTTGACTATGAAAAAATTCAGCAATTATTATCAGAATTCCACGAAGGACCTGTAGGAGGTCATTTCTCAGCACGTACCACAACCTTAAAAATTATGAAAGCTAGTTACTATTGGCCTAGTATATTTAATGATTTTTTCGAATTGATTAGGAAGTGTATGAAATGTGCTTTCTTTATTGGAAAAGAACATTTTGCTTCTCTTCCTTTACATCCTATTTCAATTGATCAACCTTTTATACAGTGGGGCCTTGATTTTATTGGCATGATAAACCCACCTTCGTCACAAGGACACAAGTGGATTTTGACTGCTACAAATTACTTTACATGTTGGACTGAAGCAATAACCTTGAAAGATGTTAATGAAACTTCGATACTATCCTTTTATGAAGGTATAGTTTTTAGATTTGGTGTTCCAACAACTATCATATTAGATAATGGTTTAGCATTTCTTAGTGAAAAGATAATAGATTGGGTTGTTAATCATAGAATTTATCTAAGTTCTTCATATAACTATTACCTAGAAGGTAATGGGTTAGCTGAAAGTACTAATAAGAATCTTTTAAGGATCATTATAAGAACACTCGAAGATAACTTGAGAGAACTTGGCATTTAATGTTAAATTCAACACTTTGGGCTGATAGAGTGACTCCTAAAAGATTGATTTGAAATTCACCCATACAAGCTTGTTTACGAGAAGAGAAGCGAGAATGCCTATTTCAGTTGAGTTACCCGCATTAGATTTTTTGCATCAAATGGAGCTTCTTGAAAATGAACCATTACAGGTTCGTTACTCAAAATTAATGGAATTACAAGAGCTAATAGATCAAGCTCATTTAAACATGGAAAAGAATCAGAAATAGATGAAGAAGACTTTTGATAAGAAATGCAAATTCAGAATCTTCAATGAAGGATATATTGTGTTAAAGTGGGATGTTGATCGTGCAAAGCCAGGAAGACACACAAAGTTCAATATAATGTAGAGTGGTCCTTACATGATTTCAGCTTGTAAAGAACACAACACTTTTCAGCTCTCAAGGCTGAATGGAGAGGAACTTCCCATTCCTGTGAATCATATGTTTCTCAAACGTTGTTAATGAAAAACCTACAGTGTCTCTTTAGAGTAGGATTTCCCTTCAATAAGATAAATTCATGTACATTGCAATGTTTTTTTAATTCAAATATGTGTATTTTTGCACGTGATTTGGTTTATCAGATCCCTTCCCAGTTTTAGTTTGTTTTGGAAGCGTTGCACCTTCAAGAAGAAAGATTTTTGGTTACATGATTTAGACTCAGCAGATGGATAAGAGCAAGGCACTGGTTTACAAGCTAGCAAGCATCTTTCTCCATAGGATTGCCAGAAATGTTGACAATTTTTGTACTTGTGCAAAAATGTGCAACTTGAAATTTTGTTATGATGGATAGCATTGGTGAAGTATACCTAAGCTAGGGGAGGTTCTTTTAGAATATATTGTTACTATTGAATTAATTAATGATTACCTAAGATATGCAGCTATGTGTGTTATTGCAAAACATAATAGATCACATAGCCTATAATTTCATGTTATCTTCAGCAAAAGAACACAAGGCCCTAAAGGAAAGTTGTGTTGCCTTGATGAAAATACCGAATTGTAAAATAGATGAAGTGTTAGGTTTTGAAGCAGGTAATCATGATTTGTAGATTGTAGAAATCAGAATTCATTACTAGATGTTACGAGTATTATTTAATGATCTTTCCTTCATGATTAAGACATTCAATTATATTATTGGGTTGTTTAGCTCATCATACAATCCATATCAGAAAGCATAAATACAGAAAGAAATACACAACTCAATTTCATAATTCAATGTTTTATTCATAAGGAATTTCAAATGTTCCCACACAAGCCATGTGATGTAACTAGAAAGTAAAGTACAACTATTGAAATAAGAGGAACACATGCATGAAAGAGAAAATAACGGAGCATGAGTGAACCCATCATTGCCTTGAGGTTTGTCCTACCATTGATGCATCCACATCTTCAGCCTTGTTCCCTCTGCATCTTCATTGTTGAAAGCACCGTAACTAAAAAGAGAAAAGAGAAAATCATCGATTCTGAGCTCAGGGTTAATCCATATTCCTATACCATCCTAATTCATGCACATGGATATCTTAATAACATGAGATATAGATGACTTGAAGATCAAACAGTATACATGATTTACTCACTCAGAAAGAAATAAAGAGAAGAAAAGAAAAACATGGACATAAGAGAGGCCAAAAAGCCTAAATATTTTCTAACTATTTTCTCAAGTGTGCAGGTATAGGTTACAACCAAGAATAAATAAATCATGTCTTACAGTCCTCACTATGGATAAAGATTGCAGAGTTCAATAATTTATATCCTGTGATACACGAAGCAGACGAGTGACAAGTACATACTAGAATGAATAAAGAATGAGACTCAAATTTCAAAAACTATTCTACGGATAAAAGAAGTTACAGTACAAAACAGAGGAGAGAATTGCAAATAAAAGTGCATGTTTCAGATTGCAACTGAAGAAGAAGAATTAGAATTTAAAGGCTGAAGTTAACTGGAAAGATAAGATTACAGCTGAAACAGAATGAGAAAGAAATATGAGAAAATTTTGATAGGGCTTCACCATTTAAAATGGACATTTACAACTTTCCATCATGTTGTTTTTAACTAATATGTGCTTTGAAAGCGTATGTAAATCAAATAAGTGATACAAAGAAGCGAGTAAAAGCATGCCATGACAAAGATAATAGTTATTATGTTTCAGTTATCAACAACAAATCAGCTTCACTAGAAAAGTGATACATTTTGTATTTTGAATCAAAAATACATCTATTACAGCTGAAAAAGGGATAAAAGAAGGAAATCTGGGAAAATTTTGACAGGGCTCCGCCATGTAAAATTGACATTTTATATTTTCCAGCATGCATACTAAAGTTGTAATAATGATGAAATGTAATATTTAAGCAGAAAATAAATGGGACTACAACATCTCAACAAAACTTCAATGTTCAACATGTAGGAATTGTGAACAGAAAATTCTAGAAATAACATGTCCTATCCAAGTTCTCAAATAAGAAGTAAATGATTAACTTCTATAGTTTTCAGTTTTTAGAATCAAATATTCAAAGTTATTCACAACTGAAAATGAAGAATGATGTCCAATACAAAGTTGCAGAAAGGCCATAATAGTGCTAGATCAAATTACAATTGCACACTCTCATATTTGCATCAGAACAAATACAGAACAGAATACACAAATGCTACAACACCAATGGAGTATAGCTATGACAAGCAAATTAAGACTCAGCTACAACATGAAGTTAACTGAAAAAATTGTTCAACAACTAGAGTTTCAGGTTCAACATTGAAATAATCAGATCAAGAATGATAAAGATTAAGCTCTTTATAGCCAACTGAAGGAGACCCAGTTTTTAGACAGTCATTCTTTGAGAAGTGTAATCAAATAGGTAAAGTTTTAAAACTAGAAGTTCGACAAGAATTATGGCTGACTTATGACTAAGAAAATAGAGAGTGCAAGGTTAAAATAACAAGTCATGACTAAGTCGTTCAAAGTTTTTAAGCAAGTACAAAGAAAATGGAATGCAAAACATAACAAATAATATCTAGGGTTTCTAGAAAAGGCTCAAGGATTGACCCAGAATGAGTTTCAACTCAGAGATCAATGTTGTCCTAGAGATCACAAAATATGCAAAGAAATAGCAATATATCAATATCTCGAAGTCAAGTGATAGTGATGAAGCAGTTACCATGCTCAGAAGTCAAACACTTACCATCCTTGCATCAAGACAGTGATGTTAATAGCACAGATATGAGCTCATAGAGGCTGAAAAATGAATCAAAGAACAAAGATCTCTTTTTTAAAAAAGTAAGCCGAGCTTTAATACAATGAAAACTAGTAAAATCAACCAAATCTTGTAAGGAGAGCCAACTCAAAAACTCAGAAAAGTCAAAAATTGGAGAGTTCAAGAGCCAAGCTTGATAAGAAATGATCACAGCTCCAGAATAGATTATGATACAGAGCTTAAGATAACATTTCAAAAAAAAAAACCTAAATCATGCAACCCATATGATGCCGCGAGTCAAAAAGCTCTTGTAAATTGGGTGTTTTTTTTTAAAAAAGAGGTTTTGCAAAAGGACCTATCTGAGCGAATATGAGCACGTAATCACAAATTGAGAACAAACAAGAACAGAAAAAGAAAATGTTTCATTCTCTCATGACTGTAGAAGATTATCACAAATTATGTATGGAGATTCGAAAGGGATCATAACTCACCAGTTAGAATCGAAGGAGACAGACCCTCAAATTCGAAGTTAAAAGTTGAAGCCCCGACGATTTCCAAAGCTCAGAGATCAAATTTACACAAATAAATGCAAAGGAACACAAAGTTTTGTGGTATTAGTGCTAATGAAACTGAATTGAATGAGAAGAACAAGTTATTAACCAAGTGATCAGAGGCTCACCTTCGGGAAAAATGGCCTCCATTAAAGTTACACAGTCCACAACATAGTAACCCAAGGAAATGGAGCTCGGACTTCACAAGGATCTTTCACCCAAGCTCAAGACCAAAGAAACAAAGGTCCAAGGACCAAACAGAGCTCGACATGCTAGATAAATCTCATAAAACACAATTCATAGATCCCAGAAAAGTCAAAAAACAGAGGAACCTCGTAAAGTTCACTATAGATACCAACTGAATCAAGCTCGATAAACTCATCAATGGCAGCCATAAAAGTTGCAAAGAAACTAAAAACATTTAAGCTCATGATATCATAAACGGTGGCCATCTCAAAAGGAAGTACTAGAGAGGCCAAGTGTTCAAGACTAACAAAGGACAGAGATCAAATACTTTCACTCACATAGTTCTTGAACACGAGACCTCACAAAGAAAGCCAAATAATGAGCTTGAAAGGGACATTAATAAGGTCCACAAACTTCACTGAGTTCTACCAACTCAGAAAACACATCCACAGTCAAAAAACCGAGCTCTAAGTTGAAGATAAGGATGGAAAATGCCCACAACCACCTTTCTTGGAAAACTCAAACAGAACAAAATACCAAAGATATAGATTCACTCAAACTCAGAGAACCATTTATGTAGAGGGACCGAGCTCAAGGAGTTCACAACAATTGCGTCAACAAAAATTTGGCTAGAGCTTCGCCCATAGACTAAAAATCTAAATGAAATGATCATTACGGTCGAGTTACCCTTTACCATGCAGACTCGAGAGGTGAGTCAAAAGAACTCAACCATGATTAAAATCATTAATGATCAGAAATGAAATTGTGTGAGAATCAAAGGCTAAGAAACGTTCACCAAATTTCAAAGAAAACCACTAAGATCATGGTACCACTACCTCATTCAATGTAGATCAGCAACCCTAACCAAGGGGTAGTGATCAATGATCAACATTCAACTAGTACATAGATCAATGGATAACATCAGTGCCAACTTTCGAAGCAAATCACCAAGGGTAAATGCCAATGACCACATTAAAAGCCAATAGAAACCCTAAATAAAGATCAAGATTGACGGTTCACAAGAATCTAAGTGCCAAAATAAAATGTCATAGAAAATCACAGTGGCCAACATATTTAATGCAAAATGCCAATGTAAAATGTGAAGGGATGAGTCATCGTGGAGAGGGGGCCAGCGCCACGATTAAAACAAAAATCATTTCATATTGAATTTTGAAAGTATTGACTATAGTCCATGTCCCAAATGATTAAAGGGGGCTGACAACCATACATGCCAAGCAAAGATCATTGAAAAGGTTAAATTCTAAACCTTAGTCTCTTTGAAAATGAAAAATCCTGACAAGAAAATTACAAGGTGGTGGAAGTTGAAGAGATGGAATACTATAGTAGGCTATATGTATATTCAAAGGTGGCCGAATGTAATATGGTGACCCTTTTACAAAGTGCCCCTTGTCATGTGTTTAAAACCATAATAATTTGCTAAGTCCACAAGAGTGGCCAAACCATGGTGAGACTATTACTGAACTACAAATGTGGTCCCCACTATTGAAGGGGTTGGAGATGATTTACAATGTGTTATCCATGTGACCACTAGAGGACAAGGAATGTAAACATCAGAACTTGAGCTTGGAAGTGGTCCCCATTAAGTGGATATTTGGATGAATTATTTTTCAAGTATTACAAATATTGTGTTTTTAATTTTTCTCAATACACAGGAGTAGTTTTACATGCCTCCACAAAAGGACAGATCAGCAAAAGGACAAAATTACATGCACTAGGAGAAGACTTGCTCATGAAGCAAGATTTATTATTAGAAAATTATTCACCCATGCTTTTCTTAAAAATAGAAAAGTCAACTTTAGTTTGACTATATGTAATCAAAGGCTATTAATGCCTCCTTGTACTAGTTTGCTTTATTTTATTCCTTTATTTATTATTAAATAAAGGATAAAAATAGGATGCATGGGCGAGTACAGCCTCAATCTATTTTTAGGAAGGGTGGGTGAATCAATTTTTCTATATATTGTGTGCCTTTACAAAGCACGGAGGAGGACTTTTAGATGTGAAGTGTCTTTGAAGCAATTTTCGCAGTTTTTCCATTTGAATGTGAAGTATTTTTCTACCTTTCCAATTATTTGAGTCTTTTTTATGTTTCCATTAATCTTGTGAATGTTGAATTCCCTGATTAATCATCTTACCCTATTGCAAGTTCCTTAAGTATTGTTTTGATTTTATCCCTCAATACATCAAAGTGTTTACCCTTAATTATTTTCATAAAACTGTTGGCCTATGCATCAAAAATTCATTCCATATCAATTATGCATGTACTCAATAAAATACCTCATACAAGTTTGGTGTATCACCTCAGTTTTAATTTCATTTTGTAGTCATCTTTTACCCTTAAACCCCAAAAATTAGTTTAGGATACATCAATAAGTAACCAACATTGATACCAGAGACTCACCTCAAAAATAGGTATACCCACAAACCTAAGGTGTTTCCATTGTATCTATGAAAGAGAGATAAAATTTGCAAGCTTAGAACACCTGCAGCCATATCTCTATAGGGTGCACTTTCGTGAGATAAAAAAAGCTAAGGAAAATCATGCAATGGCTAAGTAAGGCAAACTAGGCTAAAAATATAAGTTGCAAAGAGGTTAAGGAGATTGAACACCTTTGGAAAAGACATGAATCAATATTGGGGACTTTTTAAACCATTTTCTGACAATGTAGCATGTTCAATTTTTGGTGCATACATATTTCCCCATTGGAGAAGCATTTTAGCCATGAAGAGGTGTAAAACATAGAGTCCAAGTATGGAATTCCTGAAATGGGGAGTTAAAAGCTATGCCTAACACTCCCATGTGCCTAAATTTTTCCATCCAAGCTCTAGTGACCTGCAAGACAAAAGCAAGACTCATTTGTAGATAGACATGATGTCAAAAAATAAACACTAAAACAAAACAACAAGAGGACTTACCATCTGTGTGGGGATAGAAGTATACTGCACCAGTTCTCTAGCCCTATAAAGAACATACACTCAAAACAAAATTAAAACAAATCATATATATGTATATATAACAAAAACCATTCATTTTTAATTCATTTACACATATCCTCTTAGTGATTTTGGAGCTCTAGACCTACTATCACCATTTTGAGAAATAGCATACTCAAAACAATGAGTACAATGACATGATCATGCCTTTGCATGAGTGAGGAATCAAGAATCAAAGACAAATGTTATTATTTTGCATTTGTTTGTTTAAAACCTAAATGTTGAAATGTTGAAAATCCACACCTAGGGGGTTATTTTTGAAATTTCTTTTCTCAAAATGTTTCTGGAGGTGATCTAGGTGGGTCTAGCTTTTATTTAACATAAAAAGGTCTATTTTTGTGTTTTTTTTTGTCAAAAGGGACGGGTCATCTGTTTTAGATAGGACCGCCACCATATGTGAGGAGTCTATGATATGATTGCTACCCTACACAGGGTAGTGGTTACAAGACCACTACCTTGAGCGGGGCGGTCACAAAACCGCCACTCTGTGCAAGGTTGTGGTCTTGTAATAGCCAAGACAACGAGCTAATTTGACCAAGTTAACTTAATTTTTTTGGTTTTTAAGATGTTTTACGTTGTTTTTATGAGCTTTCCTATTCAAATGCATTGTTAACTTGTTATTTTGTTATTTTGGGTGAATTTAGAAGCGGTAATACATTTTCTAGAGCTATGAGAGAGAGAGAGAATGAATGGATTCAAGGAATTCTTGATTAGTTGACTCAGGATGTGATAGATTTATTGCACCAGGATGGGTTATAGAGGATTGCACATGTCTCACATATAGCACTAGCTAGCCAAATTCTATGCAATCTTTTTTCTTATTGGGATGCGGACCAAAACACTTTCCAATTTAAAGGTGTGAGGGGAGAGTGGATCATTAATCTAGAGGACATCTAAAGGATTCTTAACATACATGTGACCGGTGTGATTGACCTTGGAGAGTGTAAAGAACGTATCCGAGCTAGACAATGGGTTTTCTACATGGGGATGATGGGGAGCCAAAGAGGCCCCAAGGAGGGTATACGGATTTTATATTTTTCCATTGCACCTATCCCTACCATACACAAGGCCATCATTGGTATTCTAGATTTGCATTTGGTGGGAGATAAGGCGAGGACCAACTATTGTATTGTTAGGCTCCTATCATCATGCAAATTGAGAAGCATGGGAGGATCGTTTTTAGGGTTTGGACATTCTTGGGACCACATACCATTATCTATATTGTGTTTTGAGGCTACAGGGGAAATCCCTGTGCCACCCTACCTTGGGGATGAGCTGGGTGTATGAGCGAATCATCCCCTATGAGAGGGGATTTGGTGTACATGATTGAGGGGCAGTCAAGGCTGCGAGATGAATAGGTTTTTCAGTTCTCAGAGGGCCACATCATCCCACTTCTACATTAAGGAAATTTGATTTTATTGAGAGACCCTACCAGGACATGATTGGATTGTAAGGTCAAGAGGGGACCATTTTGATTGCATGTGCTACCACCTCACAGTTATTAGATAGATCTGAGAGGGTGAAGGTCAACCTTGTTGCCAGAATCCCCCAATAGTTTGGGTTACCCTATGATGATGTCCTCCTTGTCGTGCCCATTGTATATCGGAGTGTTAGAGAGGCTCATGGAGGCCCTAAGGGCTAGCATGGTTGGACTATTGTGACACCTGTGGTACCTATTAGTGTAGATAGGGTACCAGTTCCCAAAGCACCCATGGCCCTTCTCCAGATTGAGGTCGCACCTGCTCATAGTGGGGATAAGGAGGAGGCCCACATAGAGACAAAGACTGAGGAGGTTGGATAAGAGGGGGGTGGTGATGAGGAGGATAGTGACACAGAGTGGTGGGTTACTCAGGAGATATCCATGGCAAAGAGAGAGAAAATAGAGGCGGAGAAGGAGACCGTGGTTTCGATGAGCCAATTCCTCCTCACAAGGGAGGCGCGATGAGGAGTCTGTAATGGGACAACATGTTGCCCTAGGAGAGGGGAGGCACATGAAGGTTTCTACAAGGCATCATCACCACCAGCTACACCATTTGATCCTACATGGATGCTAGGAGATCCAAGTATGTAGATACTCTTGTCTCGACTTTGTTAGCTAGAATTGTTAGTAAACTACGCATTCTACTTTTTTAAGTTTTAAATATTTTCTTAATCATCATTGTTTTCTTTGTTTTGCAGCCACTTCGATGGCTGACAATATCTTATTCGTTAGGTTTGTATTGATACATTTATAATTCCTATAGGAAGACTCATGCAGAGTTGTTGGAGGATTTAGGACAGCCATTGCAGGGTGGATGACACACCAACGTGTTTGCACCTCTTTGGAAGGGCACATAGTTCTTGAATTCTCAAAACACAATGATCACCACATATGAGATGGAAGAGAGGTTGATAAGGTGGAGCCACTCACATAGAGAGGCCACGACTAGTGGTTGTACTCACGGTCACTCTCGCCACTCGGTGCATTCACTACATCGGAGCCGTAGCAAGAGTCCTAGTCACAACCGCACACCATCTCAAGGATAGGGTAGAGAGGGATATGACATTGAGCCTTTATTTCTTCGATGCCATTTTGTGAGGCATATATATGATGTTATTTTTTATATTTTCATGCTCATTGTAAGAATTTTTACCACACCTAGTGTGTGATGGAATTTTATACAAACTTGATTCACTATGATATATACATATACCTCTTTTTGGTTTAGCTATCCTTCGCATAAAGTTGACTTCATTTATGTTTTGCTTCACATGTGTACTCTTATATGTTTAGCATTTCTAATTTTTCTCGCTTTTCATAATTTACGTAGTGGATGATGATATTCTAATGAGAATGATTTATTTTTCATTTTTGTAATGTTGATATGTGATGATTATGCAAGCACAATGTAATGTTGAACTTTAGTTTTTCAAGAAATGTTTGATACTTCTTTTTATTTTGGCAATATGTGATGAATAATGATATGATAATAAAATGAAATCACTCCACTCCTAACCCCACACAACTAGTAATATGTGAGGGCTCAACACCGAGAGCTAGAAGGGACGTGAATTGTATGGCTTTGATAGATGGAAATGGTGAGAGGACAAGATTTTGACATAAACCCAATTAGGGACCTACAACCTAACTCTGCACATAGTTTACTACATAGCCTAGAATGTGATTTTCTTGCAAGTTTATCTAGACTTAGATCTGTATATGGCCTCCGATTGACAAAATCTAGTTTTAAGGATTTAACTCTCTTGGAACATACACATCTAATTCACTTTTCTTGGGATTTTAAGATTTTTAAAGAACTTTTTATTGAATGAAATTATTTTTAACTTACTAATTTATTTACAGAGACCCCCTACACCTTGCCCCATACTACCAAAGTAGGAAGTATGGGCTCATCACCAAGGAAAAGGAATAGGAAAGTAAGAGCACTTCCCTCCTTTCCCAATCTCACACCACTAGTAAGAGGCGCAAGCTCAACACCGAAGGTTAGTAGGGAAAGGAAGTGTGTAAATGAATTTTATTTTTTTATTTTGACTTGTGATATATACCCCCCTTTTTTCCTTAATTTCCTAAGATGTGATTTTTGGAAAGGAGTGCTTTCCCCTAGCCTCAACCCAACGCAACCAGTAAGATGTGAGGGCTCAACACCAAAGGATGAGATAGGCGAACTGGGTAAAAATGTTTAGAATGATTTTGCTACCAAATAAGTTTTTCTAGGGAAATATATGACATCATGAAGCTTCTAGAACTAACTATGGGTAAAGAAACCTATGCTAGAAGGAAGCTATAGGAAGAACCAAGTATGTAGGCCTTGGTAGGATTAGTGTCAAAATTTTGTCTTGTCTTGTTGAACTGATGAAGTGATCAAGAATGTTGATGAAAATATTATGAATGTTTGAAGAGATGTGATTTGAATGATTTCCAATGTTTTTAGAAATTTGAAAGTTACTTGAAAATAAGTTCCTTGATTACAAATTTTACATAATGAACTAGCAGATGATAATGCAATGCGAGATGTAATAGTGTACATGTGGAAATGAAGATGAATTATGCATAGTAGCATTTCAGGTGAAGTGAATTGACATATTCATTGAATTCCTCACCCTCTAGAGTACACAAGTGATATGCCCCATTTTTGTAGTCCTCCATGACTCAATATGGGCCCAACCACTTGGGCCTAAACTTCCTTCCTTTTCAGTTTTCTTTTCTATCTGGATGTCAAGTCTTAATACAAAATTTCCAATAAATATATCACATTCATATAATTTCTTATTGTACTTCCGACACATCTGGTCAGTGTAAGCTCTATGATGCACCTCAACTCTGAGTCGAGCTTCATCAAGGGTTTATAGCTCAATGAGTCATGCTTCACGATAACCTTCTTCTCCTAAAATTCCTTATAATGATATCCAAATACTTGGTATCTCAACTTCAAGTGGTAAAATCTCTTTTGAGCCGAACACTAAATAATATGGGGTTTCCTCCATCGGCTATTGACTATCTATAGGCCCACTAGGCTAGAAATAGCTTTAAGTGCCAATCGCGCTTGTTCTCCTTAATAGTTTTCATGAGGATGGATGTTACCATCTTATTAATTGCCTCAGCACTGTCCATTGGCACGAGGGTAGTATAGAGAGGCATGTTGACAATTTTTGTACTTGTGTAATAATGGGCAACTCTAAACTTCATTACGATGGATAGTATTATTGGAGTGGACCTAACTAGAGGAATGCATTATAGTATTATCATGTTTTTAGTTGTAGCAATTGATTATTTACATGTAATCTATAGCTATGTGTATTGTTACAAAATGTAACACCTCACATAGCCTTCCATTCCATGTTCATCTTTAGAAAGTAAACACAAAATCCTTGAAGGACTAATGTATTGCCTTGATGAAAGTGGGAATCATAGTTTAGGTGAAGTGCTCAATTTGGGAACAATGATGAGACCATAAATTACCATTATTTTTTCCTTCCAAGTTACCTTTGAAAGTGGATTTAAATGTAATCTAGGAACTTATAGTTTGCTTAAGATAGAATATAAGATATATATCTTATTCATTATTTATATATCATAATTGATCATGAATAGTAAATTTAAAATTAGATATAATTTCATATTCAGATTCCTCTTGAAAAATTATACAAGTTCAA
Organism: Taxus wallichiana var. yunnanensis; assembly: GCA_018340775.1. Lineage (NCBI taxonomy): Eukaryota > Viridiplantae > Streptophyta > Pinopsida > Cupressales > Taxaceae > Taxus > Taxus wallichiana. Next base: position 404,396,661 of record CM031237.1, on the reverse strand, counting down.
AAAAAAAATCATCTCAATCCGAGGTTGCATGCAAAAGTTATAGTTGTTTTAAGTTAGCTGCAGAACTCGCATAGAGTTAGTTCCGGAACTCACAGAGTTAGTTCCAGAACTTACAGGTTTAGTTTCGGAACTCATGATTTAGTTCCAGAACTTGTATCAATTGAATGAAAGTTAGTTCTGAAACTTTCAATTCATGGACAAATCAGATTTAGTTCTGAAACTTGCATAAAAGGAATGACAACTTTAGTTCCGAAACTTACATCAACGAAATGATAGTTTTTGAGGGATTTTGAAAACTCAGAGATTCTGAGGTTTTTGTTCATAGCAATGTGTTTAACAAAAACTTCATTCATATTTGTTACAGGTTTTACCAATGAAGAGAGATCTAACTTTTAGTGAGCTACAGTCTAAGGAAGCGTGTATCAGACGAGCAATAAACGTTCTATAAACAGAAATAGAAAAGTCAAATGAAAAATCTGAGAGAGGTTTTTTTTCATATCAATGTTTTTAACAAAAACCTCATTCATATTTATTACAATTTTTATCAATTAAGAGAGATCTAAATTTTAGTGAGTTGCAGTCCAATGAAACATGTATCAGACAAGCACTAAAAGTTTTATAAACAGAAACAGAAAATTCAAATGGAAAATATGAAAGAATTTTTTGTTAGTAGAAATGTGTTTAACAAAAACATCATTCATATTTTCTATAGGTTTTACCAATCAAGAGAAATCTAACTTTTAGTGATTTATAGTCCGAGGAAAAAGCGTATTTGACAAGTGTCAAAAGTTCCACAATCAAAAACAACAAAGTCAAATGGAAAATTCAAGAAAGATATTTAGTCAAAATCATATTTTGAGGAAAATCCTCCTTCCAATAATGTAGAGGAATAAAATCATTATGATTCTTGTTACTGAAAAGCAAGGAGAAGATTTGGGAGCAAATCTTCCTAAAATAAGTGAGATAAGATTTGACTTCAATAATATATCTCTCTCCATATTTTGTGGAGATGGAGATCTTAGTTATTAGGATTGGAATAAAGATAAGATCAGATTGTATTTCCTAAAATAATTTGGTTGGATGCATGAATTATAAATGCAACCTTCCACACTTAGATATGTAATGCTTTTCTCCAAAGAAATAAATATTTATTCTTTCCTCTCAAATATTCTGTAGTTTTGAGATCTCAGAAGTATGATTTAAATCCTCTTCCAAGGAATGAGTTGGCCACTCATTCCAAGGAAGATGGATCTATATTTTTATGTTTATGTTTATTCATTTGTCTTTAATTCATTTTGTTGTATTATTTTTATCTTTGTATTGTGAAAATTCAGTCTGTTGTAAACCTGTAGGTGTTTCGTTCAATTATGTTTACTTTTAATTCAGCAATTTCAATTTATGCAAGTGTGATTTCTTTTATGCAAGCGTGCCTTTATATTCCTGCAAGTGTGATTTCCTTTATGCAAGTGTGTTTTTAAATTTCTGCATGTGTGATTTATTTTATGCAAGTTTGGATTGTGTTTAAAGGATTTGTTTTCCAAGATCTTCTTCTCTTAATGCATACAACCTTTGGACACCAACCTGGATTGACATTTTTAATGGCGAGGATTGACGACCCTCATAATTTTGGAGTCGTTGATGGGGACAAAGTGTTATTAGGTGATTCTGAGTTCTCTAAAATAATATTCTAGTGACAGAGAATACCTTTTAGTAATTCTCGTGATGGGAAGAATTTGGTAAGTAGTTTCTTTAGAATTTTATTTCTTACAAGTAGATTAAAATTTCATTTATGCAATTAGGAATATTAAATTGTAAATATCTCCCCACAAACTAACTCTATGTATAAGAAAAATGATTGTGATGTTTGATCAAGAAAGTATAATGGTATGAACAAAGAATTCAGATCTAAAAATGGTAGAATATGATATTGAATCTGGAAGTAGATCTAGTTGATGAAATATCATATGTCATTCTTGATAACCACCACCATTTCCCCTTGTATCAACTAACAACTCAGTGATCTTATTACACATAACCTTAGTCAAAAACTAGCTTATCCAGTTTGTAATAATGAATTGGTAGCATTTCTAATTAACTCCATCCATATTCAGGGATTTCATTAGAGCCAAAATAAAAACCCACTCATAAATCCACCCATCCAAATTAGTTTTTCATCCCATAATAAAATTCAATCCCTAAACCATATCCATTAGAAAAATTTGTTTTCATGTCTTTCAATTTCTTTATTTTTGTATATGTTTGTATAACGTTAAGAAGCAATTATGGTGAATATCAAGGAAAGAAATTTTTACATACTAACATCTGAGGACTAGATCTATAGGAATTTCTAGAGTTGTTCTTGATATCAGCATGCAGATTTTGGAGCACCAACAGTATCAACCAAGGAGCATGCAGATTTTGGAGGGACCCATGGATACCTTCACTTTCTCTTTTAACAACTCTCCATCTCCTGAGATCACTAGTCTGGGCTTTGAATATTACTATGGTGTTTCGATATTGCACAATTCAAGATGGACTTTGAAGACCTAAAAATTGTCTACATAATTTTTGGAATCTTCTTAGAGTTACCAAGTATGTAAAAAGGTTTTTATGAGATCTCATACATTGCTTCCTATTTTACACAAGTTTTACTTTGATGAATATAGTCGATGACGAATCAAATTTTTCTTTAATCCTTTTCATGCTATTATTTCAGCAAAAAAAAAAAGTAAAAAAACAAAATTCAAAAATCTTTGATTGGAAAACCAACTTGCTAGCTAATCAAAGAAAAAAAAATTAAACCTTTGATTGGAAAACTAGCTTGTTGGCTAGTCAAAGGTAAAAATTAAAAAAACTTTGATTGGAAAACCAACTTGTTGGCCAATCAAAGGAAAAAGAAGCGGCTCTTCTTCAAAGGAAATCAACTGTTACCTGGTGGCTTTCTTCTCGGCACTATTTGACCATGTTAACAATAGGATGACAAAGACAACTAGAGGTATGATCAAGTTATTTTGTTCTACTATTTTATTTTTAAGCTTTCTTGTAAGTTTTTTTATTACATCTAGATCCACTTTTAAAGATTTCCAAGGAAGGCAAGATAAAATTCATATCTCCCTACTTATATGAAAAATATGTGCACCTCTTTGCAATCAAACTTTTTGAATCTAATTTATGGGCAGCCATAAATAAACAACATGCATGAGGACATGCATGAGTTTAGGTGTGGGAGAGAAGGAGAAGCATGAGCTATGCATTTTGATTTTAAATATGAGACATAGCAGAAGGAGATCCACACAAGAACCTACTGTAAAATAAAAGAGATCAAAAGTAACAGAAGGAGATCCACACAAGAACCTGCTATAAAAGAAAAGAATCAAAAGCAATAGAAGAAGATCCACACAAGAACCTGTTGTAAAGAAAAGAATATGAAAAGCAACAAAAGGAGATCCACATAATAACTTATTGTAAAATAAATAATATCAAAAACAATGAAGGAGATCCACACAAGAACCTGTTGTAGAAGAAGGAAATCAAAAGTAGCAGAAGAAGATCCAGAAGAACTGTTATAAAAGAAAAGAAATCAAAAGCAGCGAGATGAAGATCCACACAAGAACCTATTGTAAAAGAAATAATATCAAAAGCAATGAAGGAGATCCACATAAGAACCGATATAAAAGAAAAAAATCAAAAGCAATGAAGGAGATCCACAGGAGCGCGTCCTCAATACGGAGAAGAATCTAAGAAGAGGAGATAATAATTTAATGCATGGGGACATGGATAAGATTAAGTGTGGGGCAATGATGAGGCCATAAATTGGCCATAAATTGCCATTATTTTGTCTTTCCAAGTTACCTTTGAAAGTGGATTTAAATGTAATCTATGAATTATAGTTTGCTTAAGATAGAATATACGATATATAGCTTGTTCATTATTTATAAATCTTTTGTTATCTATTTTTTTTACTAATCCTATTGATTATTTGGAAAAATATGCAAAGTCTTGTCTATGCAAGCCATAAAGGAAAGATAATGCTAGTATTAGGAAAAGTGGAATTGATCATGAACAACACATTTAAAATTAGATCTAATTTCATATTCAAATTCCTCTTGAAAAATTATGAAAGTTCAAAAACCAAATCATCTCAATCCGAGGTCACATACAAAATTTATAGTTGTTTTAAGTTAGCTATGGAACACGCAAAAGTTAGTTCCGGAACTCGCAGAGTTAGTTCTGGAACTTGCAGATTTAGTTCCGAACTCACAGATTTAGTTCTAGAACTTGTATCAATTGAATGAAAGTTAGTTCTAGAACTTTAAATTCATGTAAAAATCAGATTTAGTTCTAGAACTTGCATATTTAGTTCAGAACTTGCATATTTAATTCCGGAACTTGCATAAAAGGAATGACAGCTTTAGTTCCGGAACTTGCATCAACAGAATCATATTTTTTTAGGGATTGTGAAAACTTAGAGATTCCGATGGGAAATATGAAATATTTTTTGTTCATAGCAATGTGTTTAACAAAAACCTCGTTCATATTTGCTACAAGTTTTACCAATGAAGAGATATCTAACTTTTAGTGAGCTGCAGTCCGACGAAATGTGTATCAGACAAGCACTAAACGTTCCATAAATAGAAATAGAAAAGTCAAATGAAAAATATGAGAGAGGTTTTTGCTCAAAAAAATGTTTTTAAAAAAACCTCATTCATATTTGTTACAGAGTTTTACCAATGAAGAGATATCTAAATTTTAGTGAGCTATAGTCAAGGAAACGTGTATCGGGACAGTACTAAAAGTTCCATAAATAGAAATAGAAAATTCAAATGGAAAATATGAGAGATGTTTTTATTCATAGAAATGTTTTTAACAAAAACATCATTCATATTTGCTACAGTTTTACCAATCAAGAGAAATCTAACTTTTAGTGAACTGCAATTCAGGAAAAAGCGTATTTGACAAGCGTCAAAAGTTCCACAATCAAAAACAACAAAGTCAAATGGAAAATCCAAGAAAGATATTTGGTCAAAATAATATTTTGAGGAAAATCCTCCTTCCAATAATGTAGAGGAATAAAATCATTATGATTCTTGTTACCGAAAAGCAAGGAGAAGATTTGGGAGTAAATCTTCCTAAAATAAGTGAGATAAGATTTAACTTCAATAATATATCTCTCCATATTTTGTGGAATTGAGATCTTATTTGTTAGGATTGGAATAAAGATAATATCATATTATATTTCCTAAAATAAGGAGTTGGTTGGATGCATGAATTATAAATACAACCTTCCACACTTAGATATGTGATGTTTTTCTCCAAAGAAATAAAGATCTATTCTTTCCTCTCAAATATTCTGTAGTTTTGATATCTCTAAAGTATAATTTAAATCATCTTTCAATGAATGAGTTGGTCACTCATTCCAAGGAAGATGGATCTGTGTTTTTATGTTTATGTTTATTCATTTTTCTTTAATTCATTTTGTTGTATTATTTTTATCTTTGTATTGTGAAAATTCATTCTGTTGTAAACGTGCAGGTGTTTCATTCAATTATGTTTACTTTTAATTCATCAATTTCAATTTATGCAAGTATGATTTCCTTTATGCAAGTGTGTCTTTATATTCTTGTAAGTGTGATTTCTTTTATGCAAGTGTGTTTACATTTCTGCAAGTGTGCTTTTAAATTTCTGCATGTGTGATTTATTTTATGCAAGTTTGGATTGTGTTTAAAGGATTTTTTTCAAGATCTTCTTCTCTTAATGCATATAACCTTTGGACACCAACCTGGATTGACATTTTTAATGGTGAGGATTGATGACCCTCACAAAACAACAAACAAAGTTGAAGTTTATAAGAAAGAGATTTCTTTATTAAGTTACATGTATTCCAAAACTCTTTATTTCTGAATGTAAATACATTTAACCATGTGTTTGAGTTGTTTATTTTGTTATAAAATCAATATACATAAAGGTGAAAGAATGAAGAAATATACGACTCAAGTATAGAAATTAAATGTCATTTATTCATGAATAAGTACAATGTTTCCCACACAATACATGGGATGTAACTCATAACTACTAAAGACATAAGTACACATGCATGAAGTTAAAAGTAAAAAGGTATATAAGAAACCTATCATTGCGTTGGGTTTTCTTATGATCTTCTTCTTTTCATCTCTAGCTCCATATTTTACCCAGACTCTCCTAGCATCCACAATGTACCCGAAAATGAAATATAATTGTCTTTAGACATTGAGCTCAAGTTTTAATCTGTACCCTTTATACTATCTAACTACATACGATGGATTTCTAAAAGTAAAGTATAAGGTACATCACATACAGATACATGATTTATAAGAGCAAAGATTCTACATTGGCACATATGATTCCCGGAATAATTTTAGAAAAGAAAGAGAAAAGAGAAACCATGGAACATAAGAGAGGCCAAAATCCTAAAATATTTTCTAACTATTTCTTTAAGAGTGCAGTACAGAGTGCAGTAGATTAGAAAGAAGAAATCTTTTGTAACAAATGATTACTATACGTAAAAGAAATGCTTGCTAAAAGGAATTTGGAGAAAAGGAAAAAGTTACAGGGAAAATCAAAAACAAAGTTTGCATGCTTACTTCTATATATGAGAAGAAAAAAGGCCATTTCATATTTCAATCATCTATAGAGAATGAAGAAAATAGTTGTCCAAAAAGGAAAGTACCTATTTTGAAAGTCAAAGAGATGGAAAAATTTGAAAACATAACTCAAAGTAAGTTAATCTATAGAGTTTGGAAAAGGTGCAATAAACATAACCTATGAGCTCAGAAAGAAATATAAGGCATGTACAACTCGAATGTAAAGTTTTAATATCTACAACACATGAAGGATCTCATATTGCAAGTTTAGTTTTAGATAAACTTCAAAAAAACAATAATGACAACCTGAGATGTCATCAATGAGGAAAGAAGAATTATTTTGAAGAAGATTTAGATTTACAAATGTTCGGAGTTCAACAAATTTGCAATCAAATTTACATCACCTATGTAAAATTTATCTTTCTACAAATGCCTCCAAACATGAAGTTTTAAGATTTTGATCATATAGGCTTCTCATCTCAAAAACATTAGAGAGAGTTAAGTTCGGGTTGACTTAAGAATATAGTTTTCCAGATTACAATATGATGACAATGTCTACAAAAAAAGTATCCTATGCTTACCTAATTCAAGGTACATCATCTACAAGTCAAAGAATAGAATAATAGCACAAGAAAATCACAGAGTCCATTTTATTTTTGAAAAAAATTCTCATCAATTTAGAGAAGTGTAGAATCTTGAAAAGCACAAATAACATAATAGAATTACTATTTGAATTATGAAACAGATTTCTACACCGAGATACCGAGCTTCAACTAGATGAAGTTGTAAGGAAAATATTACATAGAGAAGAAATAGTTCATGCAAATCCTAAACCTTAAAAGTGCATTAACATATTTCATCAACAATCTACAGAAATCCTTGAGCAAGTAGGCAGAAGGAAGTAAGTGTTCATAAATAAAAATCACGGAGCAACAAATGATTATAGAACCCAAAAACAGTGACCAAAAGCACCCAGATATGAGACAATTCAAGATCCTTAACCTCATATGGTAGTCATTAAAATAAATATAGAGCCACAAGTGCAACAGAAGACAAAATAAGCTTTCCACTTTTTCCAAAAAATATTCATGTCAAGTAGAGATTTCCTCAAATATCACAGAGCTTCAAAATCAACTATCATGATGGCCATTATTAACACTCCAACATCAGAAGAGGGCGACAAAAATCAAAACAATTACAACAAAATCGAGTAGATAAAGAAGTGAAATAGAGTCTCAAACTCGAAATAGAAAATGCCACATTGTGGAGTTACAAGAAAAGCTCATGGAATATTTGTTACAACCTATAAGAGATGGAGAAACCCACAAAGGCATGACATAATATTATTAAAAAAATAGAGGGATAACAAAATGACAATATATCAAGAACTTACTATATTTTTGAATCATTGATCACCCTTAGAAGGAGCATAAGGCCAAAATTCAAGTACCCAGATCAAATTTCAAGCTCGAAGTTGCCAAAAGACATAGAAAAAAAAAATATTTGGAAGTTTTAGTTTTAGAGAAGAAAAAATGATAAGAAACAATTTTAGAGTGCTCAAAGACAATCACGAGTTTCCCTTCTTCGGTTTGGGTGACACAGAGAAAAGAATGAGCTCGAAGATCCCTAATAGTGGTGGCCAAATGTGAATAATTCTAACATAGATCTCGAAAGGAGAAAAATAAAAGAACGATAGGTGATCGAAGTTACAACAACCCACCAGAGGCCCAAGAATGACAAACAACACTCGCATAGAACTTCAAATAGATGAAATCTATCCTCGGGATGTACTAAAAGTTTGAGTAGTCAAATAATGGAAGTCGAACTTACAGAAATAAAGTGAGCTTCAAAAAAATTCCCAAGACTCAACTTGAGCTTGAAATCAAAGATTAACGGTGTCCAACATGACTAGACCGCACTAAAAGATTGAATAAGAGATGAGAAATAAAGGAACTGAGCTCAAAAATATTATAGAAGCTCACAAAGGCTCATGATGCCATGATTATTACTTCCACGAAGGCTTCAAATAAACAATCTTCAAGCTCAAAGATAAAAGTAGAGAGCCCAAAACAACAAAACACAACCACCTCCATCAAATCATGCATAGAGCTCAAACAACAAAAATGGAAGAAATTTTCATGTTCAAAGATTCAAAATAATATGGATTGAAAGAAGAAAGTGAGATCGGGAGCACACAGAAATGGTGTTATGGAGAAAATTCACCAAGGCTTTGCCCTCCAAAATATATATTACATGCAAAAGGGTCAAAAAATCATATCACAAATAAAATTGCTCAACTAACCCACGTTTCGAAACTTAATCAAAGTTAATCTCAATGGCTCGAGAACATTGAAGTACCAAAATCGACGATGCGGATGTTAACCTGAAGCTACTTCTTTTCAGATGGAGTTAAAAAATCAACGGTTCTAGACCATCAAGTACCAAGATCGAGTGACCAAGAATCAGTCACATGACCAATAAAGCGGCAATCAATGCAACCTCTATACTCAAAGAAATCAATGGCTCAGATGATCATAGTGCAAGATACAACGATACACAACAAAGAACTAATCCAGATACCAAACAATCGCCAATGGTCCAGATCAAAATAGTGCACAGATCGATGGCCAAAAACTAGTTTTCTTTATCAATACAAACTCATGGTTAAAATAAACCCTAGTCGGGTGGTTGAATTCAAATCTTCACCGAAATCACAAAGGGTCGGAGCATCATGTGGAGGGGGAAAATTCCCCAATTAAACATTAATCATTCGCATTGAACTATTTAAGGTTCAAACTATAGTGCCATTGCTAACAACATAATTATCAAAAGGCAAGCTATTTACCTTATGAATGATTATTCAAAAGGACTAAACTATAGTATATTCAAATTCTAGCAATGATTAACCAAAAGGGTCCAAAAGAATATACGGTCAAATTTTTCAAAGGAGAAAACGTTGAATATACATCATAATCAATCAAAGGGCCGAAGACATGTCATACATTATATGCCATTGACATATTATTTGTCATCATTTACTCAAAGGAGACCTTAGCATTACCTTATACTAAGGTTGCAATGATAAGTAAGCAAAGTATACACATGCCCACAGGTGGCCCCACAAGAAGATAAATTAGGAAAGGTGCACATCAAATGTTGTCCCCACACATTATGGGTGAATTATTTTGTAAAGTATTGTAAATAAAGAATTATTTTAGAAAACAAAAATATTTATTTTTGCATGTGCATCCAAGGGGAAGGATTAAAGTGCTAATTTTATCATTACAAGTAGATCAAATTTTAAGTGACACATCAAGCACTAAAAGACATATTTATTAATATAGAAAAGGTTATTATTAGCCAATTCATCTTACTTTGTTAAAAATAGATCAGTCAACTGCATTTTGACTAGGATGTATTTTTGTAATCAAGGCTATTAATGCCTCATTCTATTAGCATGTATATTTGTATTCCTTTATTTATTCATGATAAAGGGTTAAAATTAGCATGCATGGGAGAGTACAATTTTTAGCCTATTTTTAGGATGGGATGGGTGGATAATTTTGCTATATATTGTGTGCAATTGCAAAGCACATAGGGGAATTTTTGGACATGGGAGTGTTGAAGCAAATTTTGACGGTTTTTCCCCTTGGATGAGAATTGATTCCTACCATTCCAATTATTTATAGTGGTGTGTATATCTTTTTAATTCTTGTGAATCTCAAATTCCCTAATTAATCATCTTACCTCGCTACATATTTAGTAATTTCAGCATAATATTAGTGTGCATGTTATCTTACCGTATTGTTTTGATTCATTTCCTCAATACACCTAGTGTTTTGCCTTGATATTTCGTTGAGAACTATTGGCTTGTGTATTCAAAATCCATTCTCAAATTAATTATGCATGTACTCGATCAAATCCCTCAACAAGTTTGGTGTATCACCCCAATTTTAAATTTATTTACAGTAATTTTTTTACCCTCAAAACCCCTAAAAATTAGTTTAGTATACATCAAAAAGGAACTGACCTTGATTCCAGACACTCACCTCAACAATAAGTATACCCGCAAACTTGAGGTGTTTGCGTTGTATCTACGAAAGAGAGAGACATAGAGAAAGCTTAGAAAACCTACAATCATCTCTTTACAAAGTGCACTTTCAAGAGATAACAATTTTTGGCATTCCCGGTGGGACAACAAATCAGATTTGTAGGAAAATTACAACAATTTATAGCAAATTTACAATGAAATAAATTCACTTTTGGAGAAACAACTTGCAACAATTTATTCTAAAGATCAAAAGATTTATTTGGTGACTCTATAAGGTTGATTTTAGACCAATTTTGTAGCATGTTCCATGCCTAAAGTGACTACAAGATCATCGGTAAGAGGCATTCCTTATGATTTTATTTCTTTACCTTTGAATTCTGCAAGAAGATGAAGAGTTGGAAATACCTTACCTTATAATAGGCCTGGTTTTGACAACCATCTTCCTAATCTTCCTTCACCACGTATTAATCTTTTTGTTTGAATTCTAGTTATTCCAATGGCTATTCAACCACCTAGGAATTTTGTGATCTTTACTAATGGAAGCCCTTTAGTAATTCCAGTTTATCATGATATTCCCAATGTTGCCATGAAAATTTCACCGTCATTCAGTAGTGAAAATCATATTACTCCTATAGAGCAAATAAAATATGTTTGCAGCCCTTTGTGCTCTTCATAATATAACTCATGAAGATGTAGCCTTAAAACTTATAATTGCATCCTTTAAAGGGAAAGCCTTGCAATCGTATAGAACCTTAGAAATTGGGAGCATAAGAACTTGGGATGAGTTAGAGAAATTACTGAAATAATTCCAAGATTATTCTAATCATTTATCCCTCATAGAGAAACTATCTACAATTAAAATATCCCCTCATGAATTCATGGCCAGCTTCAATATTTGTTTTGCTAGAACTTGGGAAATAATTTCAGGTAGTGTTAAGCCTCAAGATGACCATGCTTTTCTATATTATCTCAGAGCCTTAAATAGTGATATTTCAACTATGATTCAATCTATGGGAGGATACACTCTTCCATATGCTTATGCCATTTCCATTAGGGATGAAAATATCCTTGTTCAAGCTGGTAAATTGTTACCTAGGCCTTAAATGCCTCTTATAGTAGATTTGTTACTTATTCCATATCCTATCACTATTATAGAGCTTACTATTTTAGCTCCATCAGATGATGTATTCAAAGCACTACAAACTATGGGTAAAAAATTGACATCAATTGAAAATAAATTGGCACATCCTCATAGACCTTATCAAACTCCTTATCAGCAAAATTAGCAAGGTTAACTAAATAGGTAGCCTTATCAACAAAATTAGAATTACAGATAGCCATATCAACCAAGGAAATTTGACCCAAAAGACCCTAGTTCATCTAACACTTTAGTCCTAGTTAATATGGTCTTAGAAGAATGGTTTCAACCTTATAATCAACCTCATTCATTTTCCAATTACCTAAATGCATTCTAGAATATAATCCTTGTTGCACAACCGCAACCTAAAGCATTGTTCATACCTCAAATGGAGGAAGGGCAGCAAGAATATCATAGTCAGAAACCACTAGAACAAAATTTGTTCAGCTTCGGAGAGGAAGACTTTATTTTAGTCGCGACTAGATCCTAGGAAAAGGGTCAGGAGAGAGAAAAATAGTAAAATAGACTGTTGTGCCCATGGTCACTTATAAAACAACAGCTACCGGTCAAAAATAGCTAACAGTTTTGTTGTTCCTAAAAAACCAACAAGTTGTTCAACTCAAAAAGATCAAAAAAATTAATTTCAGCCTAATCCCAAAAGACTCTTCATACCTTAGATTTCAAAAGCTTCCGAACCAGAGTCATTTTTGCTAAAGCCTATGCTAAAACAATAGAAGCGTTTTCAAAAATGTTGTTTCCTTTAACATTGTCAATGTAATGAAGAATCATAATATTAATATTTCACTTTGGGATTCTCTAAGTATTCCAGGACATCAATAGTTGCTTTCTAACGAGATTTCTAAGCTACAAATTTCATCAAAACCAGATAGATGAAGCCTAGAAAGTAAACATGGTTCTTGGAATAGTGGAGCATGACCGCATTAAAGAAGTTAAATGGATGGTTCAAAAGGTTTTGAATGCTCATGATATCAAGAAATCACCATCATTTTATTTATCTTTGATTATTGGAGATCATTTAGTTCATAACTACATGGTTGACAGTGGTGCAAGTAGCACAATTATGTCAAAAGAAATTATAGAAAAATTAGGCCTATAGTATGAGACTAATAGAAAAGTGTGTTGCAGCTAGATGGGATAGCAACCAACATAGTTGGTATTTTGAGAAATCTAGAGGTAACCTTATATTCTCATCTCAATGTTACTATTTTACAAGATGTAACTATTGTAGATTTCCCTCCCTATTTTTCCTTATGTTTGTCAAGAGATTTTACAGAAAAATAAGGAGTTTATCTCTCTTCAAATTGGTCATTTTTGTTCTTCACTACAAGGTATGGAACCAAAGTTACTGTAAATTTAGAGCCTTTGGCTAGATTTCATATTGAGCCCCATGCTTCAAACACTGCAGCAAATTATGTAGTGTTAGATCAATATGATTTTGATGTTACAACACATTTTTATGCACTAGACGGTATTTCTAATTTGTTTATGGATAAAAAGACTCAAGAAGAACATGCATATGACCCTTTCAAAGAAGCAGAGGAAGATTTTTTTGGTGTTTATTTCTTGCATGAAGAAAATGCACCAATTCCCTTGTTGTCCAAAATAGAAAAAACAATAGAAGGGTTGTGGAAGCTTCACTTTGATGGAGATAAAAATAAGAAAGGACAAAGTGCAGGTTTAATGTTTAATTCCCCTTCAAATGAAAGGTACTTTCATCTTTAAGTATACATTTTTATTGTACTTGTAATGTAGCTGAGTACGAAGCATTAATTCATGGCTTGCAATGGGAAAGAAAGAGAGGTATAAATACTTTACAAGTTTTCTGTGATTAGGAGTTAGTTATTAATCAAGTGAAAAACTTAAATGTGTGTAAAAATTCATTTTTGTAATCTTACAAACATAGATTATTAGACTTAATAGATGATTTTGATGTTATTAACATTCAATATGTCCCAAGAGCTGAAAATAAGAATGTATATAGACTTGGAGTAGTTGGTGCTAGCTTTGATGTACTAGAAGCATTGAAAATAGAAAAGTGTAACCACATATAAAGTTGATTATCAAACCTTTAGTGCTCGACAATGAAGGAAATTAACAAGTTTTTGAAGATGATGAACATATCTATAGATTTTTGCAACAAGAAGTTGAATTCTCTACAATAAATCAGGAAAAACTTCAACACTTCTATGGTGACCAAATTTTTTAGTTGAAGATAAACAAGTTTCCTTAAGGATTGGTTACACTAGAAGACATTTTCAGTTCCGACAATCAGTTAAGAAAAGAAAAGGAAAGATTTCAACTCACACGAGATAACTATGAAGAAATCTTGGTGGATGATGAAAATAAATATTTATTGGAATGGTATGTTCCTCAGCTGAAAAACAGTCGTTTATCAATTTATGTAAAGAATTCAGAGATGTTTTTTCTTGTAAATACTAAGAGCTAAAAGGATTTGATCCAATTTTAGCTCATAATACAATAGAATTACAATCAAATTCCAAGCTATTTAGGCAGAAGCAAAGGCCAATAAATTCAAAGATTGAGCCATTAATGAGAAAAGATCTATCTAAGTTGATCAAATTAGATATTATTTTTCCGATTAATCATTCAATTTGGGTAGCTAATCTAGTTCCTCTTTGAAAAAGAATGGAGAAATTAGGCTATATGTGGATTTTAGAGACCTTAATAAATATTCATTAAAATATCATTATCCATTGCCAAATATGGATCAGATTTTGAGAACAATTTTTGGTTCAGACAGATTATCTCTTTTGGATGGTTAGAGTGGAGACAATCGATCCTTGTGTGTGAAGAATAAAGATAGAAGACATCCTTCACCATGAAGTGGGGTACTTATGCTTATAAAATAATGCCTTTTGGCCTTTCAAATGCTAGTACAATGTTTCAATGTGCAATGAATATGGATTTTCATATATTGTTAAATAAATTGATATTGGTTTACTTGGATGATGTCATCATATTTTCAAAAGATCCTGATGAACATCTAATGCATTTAAGGTAGACTTTTCAACTTTACAGAAAGTTTGGAATATCTTTGAATCCCAAAAAGTCCATTTTTTCATTACATCAAGGTAAATTTCTTGGTCATATTGTTTCTAAACAAGGTTTAACCATTGATCATTTCATAATCATAGCTATTTCACAGCTATCCTTCCCTCATCATTAAAAAGCACTCGCATATTTTTCTTAGAAAAATCAAGCGTGTTAGAAGATTTGTTCAGATTTTGGAGCATTAGTCAATCCATTAACAAATATGTTAAAAAAGATAAGAATTTCTCTTGGACCAGCAAAGGGAGAAAAGGATTTGAAGCTTTTAAATCAGCCATTTCAAAAGCTCCTACTCTTGCAAATCCAAATTTTGATAAAAAAAAGTTATGATGTATGCACTTGCAGGAGTTAAGACTGCTTTAGCTATTTTAACTCAGTTTAATGATGAAAACACTGAGCAACCAATTGCTTTCTTTGCAAAAAATTTGTATGATTACGAGACAAGGTACACCTTTCTTAAAAAATAGGTACTTTCAATAGTTAGAGGACTAAAATTTTTCAAGTGCATACTTTCCAATAACAAGATACATGTTTTAGTCTCTCATCCAAGTGTGAAATCGCTCTTGTTGAACAAATAGTTGAATGAGAAGAGAGCATACTAGATTACAAAATTAATGGAATACGATGTTGACATCTGTGTTGCAAAAATAGTTCAAGGAAAAGGTTTGTGTTAGTATCTAATTGTTGATATGGAAAAATATCAGGTTGTAGAATCAGAAGATCCAGAATAACATGTTTTAGTTACGTATCAGCAATCAGATACCTTGGTAAAACCAAAAATTCAGCAACCCGAACTTAGCCAAGAAGTTCATATTCAAGATGGATGAATGATTTGGTTAACTACTTACAGACATGGTACTTATCCGGAAGGTATGGACAAAAATAAATGAAGATACTTTAGGTTACAAGTTGTACCTTATGTTTTCATTGATGGTGTGTTATTTAAAAGAGATATAAATGGAATTTTGTTACAATGTATTGATTATGATAGAATTCAACAATTATTATCTAAATTCCATGAAGGACCTACAGGAGGTCACTTTTCAACACATACTACAACCTTAAAAATTATGAAAGTTGGTTACTATTGGCCCAACATATTCAAGGACTTCTTTGAATGGATCAGAAAGTGTAATAAATGTTCTTTCTTTATTGGAAAATAATGTTTAGCTTGGCTTCCCTTGTAGCCTATTTCAATGGATCGGCCATTCATGTAGTGGGGTCTTGACTTTATTGGCATTATAAATCCACCTTCGTCACAAGGACACAAGTGGATCTTGATTGCTATATATTACTTTATACACTGGACCGAAGCGATATCCTTAAAAGAAGATAATGAAACTTCGATACTATCCTTTTATGAAGGTATAGTTTGTAGATTTGGTGTTCCATCAACTATCATTTCAGATAATTCCTTAGCATTCCTTGGTATAAAGGTATTAGATTGGGCTATCAAGCATGGAATTTATTTAAGTACATCATCTAATTATTACCCACAAGGTAATGGGTTAGCTAAAAGTACTAATAAAAATATTTTGAGGATCATCAGAAGAACACTCAAAGACAACCAAAAAGCTTGTCATCTAATGTTGAATTCAGTACTTTGGGCTGACAGAGTGACTCCTAAAAGATCAGTTGGCAATTCACTGTATAGGCTTGTTTATGGAAGAGATGCAAGAATGCCCATCTCAGTTGAGTTGCATGCATTGGATTTGTTGCATCAGATGGAATTAGTTGAGAATGAACATTGTATGTTTGTTATGCAGAGGTAATGGAGTTGTAGGAGCTAAGAGATCAAGCTCATCTAAACATGGAAACGAATCATAAACAGATATAAATAAAACTTTTGATAAGAAGGCTAAGTTAAATTCTTTAATGAAGGAGACATTTTGTTAAAATGGGATGTTAATCATGCAAATCCAAGAAACCACATGAATTTTGATACAATCTGGAGTGGTCCTTACATGATTTTATCTTCGCAAAGAAAAAAATCTATTTCATCTTTCAAGGTTGAATGGAGAGGAACTTCCCATTCCCGTGAATGGTATGTTTCTTAAACATTTTTATTGAAAATCCTACGATTAATGTCGGTTAGAGTAGGATTTCCCTTTCAATAAGTTATTTCATTCACATTACATGTTTTTCAATTCAATAAGTAGATACGTGCATGTGATCCGGTTTACGGATCCTTTTCTAGCATTAGTTTGTTTTTTAGAAATGCAGTTTTGGTTATATGCTTTAACTCCATGCCCAATGGAAAAGAGTAAGGCACTGGTCTATAAGCTAGCAAGCATCTTTCCCCACAATATCACCAGAATTGTTGACAATTTTTGCACTTGTGTAAAAATGAGAAACTCAAAACTTCGTTACAATGGACGGTATTGATGGAGTGGACCTAACTAGGGGAATGCATTACAAGTATTATCATGTTTTCAGTTGCAACAATTGATTATTTACATGTAATTTGTAGCTATGTGTGTTGTTACAAAATGTAACACCTCACATAGCCTGTCATTACCTGTTTTTCTTCAGCAAGTAAACACAAAAGCCCCCAAGGACTAATGTATTGCCTTGATTAAGGTGGGAATCATAATTTAGGTGAAGTGTTCAATTTGGGAACAACAAATAAAGTTACATTTTAAAAGAAAGAGAGTTCATTATTGAGTTGCAGGTATTCCAAAACTCTTTATTTCTGCATGTAAATACATTTAAGTATGTGTTTGAGTTGTTTATTTCATTATGCAATCAATATACATAAAGCTAAAAACATGAAATATAAAACTCAAGTACAAAAATTAAATGTCATTTATTCATGAAGAAGTACAATGTTTCCCACACAATCTGTGAGATGTAACTCATAACTACTGAAGAAATAAGTACACATACATGAAGTTAAAAGTAAAAAGGTATAGAAGAAACCCATCATTGCCTTGGGTTTTCTTATTATATTCTACACTTCAAATCCAGATCCATCTACCCAACTCTCCTAGCAGCCACAATGTACCGAAAAATGAAAGATAATTGTCATCGAGACGTTGAGCTTAAGGTTTAATATGTACCCTTGTAATATCTAACTACATACATATGGATTTCTACAAGGAGAAGTATAAGGTACATCACATACATATAAACAATTGGTAAGAGAAGTATTCTACATCGACACATATGATTCCCAAAATCATTTCATAAAGAAAGAGAAAACAAAAATATGGAACATAAGAGAGGCCAAAAGCCTAAAATATTTTCTAACTATTTCTTTAAGTGTGCGAGATACATGTAGCATATTAGAAAGTAGAAGTCTTTTTGCAACAAATGATTCTTGTATAGAAAAGAAATGCTTCTAAAGGAATTTGGAGAAAAGGAAAAAGTTATAGGACAAATCGAAACAAATTTTGCATGATTACTTCTACGAGATGAGAAGAAAAAGGCCATTTCATATTTCAATCATCTTCAGAGAATGAAGAAAATATTTTTCCAAAAAGGAAAGTATCTATTTTGAAAGTCAAAGATAGGGACAAATTTGAAAACACAACTCGAGTAAGTTAATTTGTAGAGCTCGAGAAAAGGTGCAATAAATATAACCTATGAGCTTAGAAATAAATAGAATGCAACAAATTTGTATGTAAATTTTTAATATCTGTAACACATGAAGGATCTCATAATGCAAGTTAAGTTTCAGATCAATTTCAGAAAAACAATAATGACAACCTAAGATATCATCAATGAGGAAGGAAGAATTATTTTGAAGAAGATTTAGATTTACAAATGTTCAGAAGTTCAACTACTTTGCAATCAAATTTACATCACCTATGTAAAATTTGTCTTTCTACATATGCCTCCAAACATGAAGTTTCCATATTTTGATCATATAGGCTTCTCATCTTGAAATAACTAAGAGAGAGTTAAGTTCGAGTTGAATTAAGAATACAGTTTTCTAGATTACAATATGATGACAATGTCTACAAGAAAATTATCCTATGATTACCTAATTCAAGGTACATCATCTACAGGTAAATGAACAAAATAATGGCACAAGAAAATCACAAAGTCCCTTTTCTTTTGAAAAACATTCTCATCAATTTGCAAAAGTGTAGATATCTTGAAAAGCATGAGATAACTTTAAAAATTACTATTTGAATTATGAAACAGAATTGTACACCTTTGAGCTACTAGAGCTTTGAATAGAGGAAGTTACAAGGAAAATATTACATAGAGAAGAAATAGTTCATGAAACTCCTAAACCTTAAAAGTGCATTAATATATTTCATCAACAATCTATAGAAATCCTTGAGTAGGTAGGTAGAAGGAAGTAAGTGTTCACAAATAAAACTCGCAGAGAAATAAATGATTATAGAACCCAAAAAGCACCCAGATAGGATATAGTTTGAGCTCCTTAACCTCATATGGTGGTCATTAAAAGAAATACATGGCCACAAGTGCAAAAGAAGACAAAATAAGCTTTCCACTAGTTCCAACAAATATTCATGTCAGCAGAGAGTTCCTCAAATATCACAAAGCTTCAGAATCAACTATCATGACGGCCATTATTAAAACTCCAACAATAGAAGAGTTCAACAAACATAAAAATAACTACAACAAAATCAGAGTAGATAAAGTAGCAAAATAGAGTCTCAAACTCGAAATAGAAAATGCCACATTGTGGAGTTACAAGAAAAGCTTATGGAATACTTGTTACGACCCATAAGAGACAGAGAAACCCACAAAGGCATGGAAAAATATTATTTAAAAAAATAGAGGGATAACAAAATGACAATATATCAAGAACTTACCAGATTTTCAAATCATTGATCACACTTAGAAGGAGCAAAAGGCCAAAATTCAAATACCCGGATCAAATATCAATCTCAAAGTCTCCATAAGACACGGGAAAATAAAATATTTCAAAGTTTCAGTTCTAGAGAAGCAAAAATGATAAGAAATAATTTTACAGTGCTCAAAGACAATCACGACTTTACCTTCTTCAGTTTCAGGTGACACAAAGAAAAGAATGAGCTTGAAGATTCCTGATAGTTGTGGCCGATTGTGAATAAATATAACACAGAGCTCGAAAGGATCAAAATAAAATAACGACAGTGCTCGAAGTTATAGAAACCCACTAGAGGCCCAAGAATGAAAAACAATACTCCCACAGAACTTCACATATGTGACCTCTATCCTCAGAATTTACTACAAGTTTGAGAAGTCAAAGAATGGAAGTCAAACTTGCAAAACCATGGTGAGCTTCAAATGAATTCCCGGACTCAACTTGAGCTCAAAATCAAAGAATAAGATGTCCAACATGACCAGACCGCACCGAAAGCTCAAATCTAAGATGAGAAATAAAGGAACCAAGCTCATAAATATTATAGAAGCTTGAATAGGCTCATGATGTCATGAGCATTACTTCCATGAAGGCTTCAAATAAAAAATCTTCAATCTCAAAGATAAATGTCGAGAGCCCAAAACAACAAAATGTAACCACCTCCATTAAATCATGTACAGAAATCAAACAACAAAAATGAAAAAAACTTTCATGTTCAAATCTTCACAATAAGACAGATTTACAGAAAAAAATGAGCTCAGGAGCACAGAGAAATAGCGATCTAGAGAAATTTCACCAAGGATTTTACCTCTAAAATAGAGATTGCATGCAAAATGGTCAAAAAATCAAATCACAAATAAACTTGCTCAACCAACCCATAGTTTCCAAAACTTAATCAAATTTAATCTCAAAGGCTTAGAACATTGAAGTACCAAAATCAACGATGTTAGATTCTAACCTGAGCTAACTACCTTGTCGAGTTAGAGTTAACAAATAAATAGTTCTAGACCATCAAGTACCAAGATCAAGCGACCAAGAATAAGTCACAAGACCAATAAAGCCGCAATCAATGTAACCTTTATACTCAAAGAAAGCAATGGCTCAAATGATCATAGTGCAAGATCCAACGATGCACAACAAATACCCAAGCCAAATACCAAGCAATCACCAACGATCCAAAACAAAATAATACACAGATCGATGGCCAAAAACCAGTTTGTTTTATCAATAAAAACTCACGGTTACAATAAACCCTAATCAGGGTTATGTTGGTATCCAAATTTGTTCTCCTTTTCAAGATGAGAAGGATCATAGATTTGGCACGGAGCTTAGAGATAGGTAGATCATAATGTGTGTCATTTTGTAGCCAGGGATGAGATCTAACTGGCTCTTTTTCACTCAGATTTGTGGAGAGATGGATATCACCTTCAAGAGGATTTGACCTATCCTCACTACATTAGGTTGTGCCTCTTCAACCGGGATGAGAGGACCTTTAATGTAACCTCTATTTGATGAAGGAGATGGATATATCCTTCTTTTTCACAAATTTTATGAAGAAAACCATGGGAAAGTATGATCAATACTCCATAATTTAACTCTCAAGAGTTGTCACTTTTAAAAGATGGAGACACTTTCAAAACAAGGCTAAGGTTACTAAAGACATTATGGAATCCTGATTACTCTACATATTTTGGTAAATGATTTTGTTCCTTTGTGGATATACAGGGAAAAATAGGGGTATTTCAGGATGGATTCATGGTTTTTGAATAATTTTGGTGGGAGATTAAGCAGGATAAAGTTGATTATACTAGATATTTGATAAACTTCAAAAAAATGGACAACTCAACAATAGAAAGCCTCAAAATAGTTAAGACGTTCCTTAAAATAGAATGTGTGCATCAATGGAGTCCCAGATTTGCATGTTTTCACACAATCTTTGAGAATCTAGCATGAAGGCTCGAGTTAAAAGACTCAATTAAGCACCAAAATCTTTGATCAATCACGCCTAAGGTACACCCAAATACTTACAGACAATCTTTATCAACAAATGACAATGGAGTGATTTTAAATTTGTTTATCTCATCACAGGATGGAGGCTCTTCTTGAAATGAGATTAAAAATTCCACTAAACTATCACAGGGATGAGATCTGTGTGATTTCACAAATATTTCAATGTAAGATTGCAATAGGAACAAAAGAAACCATTTGTAGACATTTTGAAACAAAGTAGACACAAATTTCTAGAGATTAAACACAAATTAATTTCAAAATTACTCACATTCATCGGCAGGAAGAGCTTCCATAGCAATCCTAGTGCCCATCAATGGCTATACATTTGTAACCAACATGACATGATAGAAAATCTAACACAAAGGAAATTAACCAGGTATCTCAAACAGGTTTCTCAGAATATGGCTTTTCTCAAATTTTTCTTATGAAATTTAATCCCCAACCCTTTGTAAGAGTATTCTCATTACATTTATACATTTTACTCACTTAATTTCCCCCCCAAAAGAGAAGAATATTCAAGGGACCTTTGCTTGTTACCAATTTGCCTTAGAAAGTGACATTTAACAAATTCACATCTGAAAGCTGCCAGGTGGACCAATTGTGAACTGATCACGTTTCTCATACCTTCAACTAATGACTAAGATGTCATCCTACAACCTTTTTGATAGTCCCTTTAATCATTATGATTCGGTCATGCAAGAAATCCTGTTTTGATCATTTTTCAAAGGCTCTGTATAGATGGACCTGATAGGTAATCCTTTTTGCTCTTGAGGCAACACATTTTTCATCTTTTGCACCTGCAACCTCCATCATTTCATCCTTTTCCCTCTTTTTCCTCTGCAATTCTTCCCTGCATCCATCTTCTCTGGTAATTCACATTTTTGCAAGTTCCTAAGAAATTCCAACTTCAAAATATCAACCTTAACAATTCTTGGACTCACAAATTAGGTTCTAAATCCATTCAGTGGCACTTTGCAAACAAAAATGACAAGGAATTTCATCAAAAATGATGAAAAACAGTGCGTATTCGCATCTCCAAGAGTCTTGGAACAAAAATGGTGGAAAAATAGGAGAAATGCACAGCAACCATTGATTTAGCCCCTTCTCAACTCTATATTAGAGTCGTACATGTGTTTCCTTTACACAACTGAAAAGGTGAGGTATAGAGGCAAGTTTCCAAATAAGCGCAAGCCTTCCATGTGCCTTGGGCCCAAGAAAAATCATTTTTTGGCCTTTGAAAAGCCTCATCAAAAAATGAGATAGCGGAAGCCTCCACATGTCGCCTTGGTGCACCTTTGGTATGGCCCTCAAAAGTGGAGACCCCAAAAAAGTGTGAGCTCACCACGTGTCTCATTCTGGCAAAGTTGTTAATAAAGTTGAAGGATCAACGGAAGGCACCATGTGTCCATGGTTTGAGACAGTTTTCCTTATCTGTTGAAAAATCTAAGCAAGGGGCGAGTGAACGGAAGCCTCCAAGTGTCCTCCTAACACTCTTTCAAAATAAAATTTAGAGGCCGATCCTGAAATAGGCACGGTCCCTCCACATGTCCCAGGCCTTAGAAAATTTCTTTGAAAAGTTTAAGTATAGCACAGAGCCAGTGAAAGCCTCCATGTGTCTCCCTGATGCAACTTTGAGATGGTCCCAAAAAGCGGAGACCTTGAACAAGCACCGGCCCTCCACATGGACAATTTTTGAGTTGAAGTGGGCCTTAGATTTTTAAAGTGCCTCATAGAGCCACATCCAACCAGAAAGGGCCATGTTTCCAAAAATTCTGAGATATAAATTTGAGGGGGAAAAACACACTCGTCATACCGTGAAATGTAGGAAAGTCACCATTTGCACCTAGAAATGAATCTTTTTTCATGGACAGAGATTTTGGAAATGATATAAAGCCCAAATATGATCCTCAAGCCACATCCAATCATGTTTCCACATGTATTTGGGACAAAAATGACAGGGACAACAAAACATGACTATGGAAAATAGAAGGAAGGAAAAAAACCTGAGTTTTACACCCAAGTCACGAATCTTTTCACATGGACAAAGGAACAAAAAATAAATTCTGGACTTTAAGTGATCCTTGACCCAAGGAAGGGACTGATCATGGAAACCAAATGGAGGACAGATTTTTCATGCATCAATATGGCGAGACAGAAAAGATGACAGAGCTCGCAAATTGAATAACTTCAAGGACAAATGGGGCAAGACCAAATTGAGCACCAACGGGGTAAATTCAAATCTTCACCGACATCACAAAGGGTCGAGCATCGTTTGGAGGAAAAGTCCCCAATTAAAAATTAATCATTCACATTGACCTATTTAAGGTTCAAACTATAGTGCCAATGCCGACAACGTAATTATCAAAAGGTAAGATATTTACTTTATGAATAATTATACAAATGGACTAAACTATAGTATATTCAAAGTCTAGCAATGATTAACCAAAAAGGTCAAAAAGAATATGCGGTTAAATTTTTCAAAGGATAAAATGTTGAATATACATCATAATTAATCAAAGGGATGAAGAAATGTCATACATTATATGCCATTGACCTATTATTTTTCATCATTTACTCAAAGGATACCTTGTCATTACCTTAGATAGAGGTTGCAATGATAAGTAAAAAAGTATACACATGCCCACAAAGTTGTCCCACAAGGAGATAAATTAGGACAGACGTACATCAAAGGTGGTCCCCACACATTATGGGTGAATTATTTTTCAAATTATTGTAAATAAAGCATTGTTTTGGCTCACACAAAGATTAATTTTTGCATGTGCATCCAAGGGGTAGGATTAAAGTGATAATTTTATCATTGTGAGTGGACCAAATTTTCATTGACACATCAAGCACTAGAAGACAAATATTGTATGCACATTGGAGGAGACTTACATAGCAAGCAAAGGCTATTATTAACCAAATTATTCATCTTACTTTGTTAAAAATAGATCAGTCAACTGCATTTTGACTGGGATGTATTTTGTAATCAAGGCTATTAATGCCTCATTGTATTAACATGTCTATTTTTATTCCTTTATGCTTTCATGATAAAGGGTAAAATTAGCATGTATGTGTGCATACAATTTTGAGCCTATTTTTAGGATGGGATGGGTGGATAATTTTTTTATATACTATGTGCAATTGCAAAGGACATAGGGGGCTTTTGGACATAGGAGTCTTTGAAGCAGATTTTGCTAGTTTTTCCCTTGAATGAGAATTGATTCCTACGTTTCTAATTATTTGCGGTGGTGTGTGTATCTTATTAATTCTTGTGAATCTCAAATTCCCGATTAATCATCTTACCTTGATGCAAATTTAGTAATTTCAGCATAATATTAGTGTGCATGTTATCTTACTATATTGTTGTGATTCATTCCCTCAATACACCTAGTGTTTTGCCTTGATATTTCTGCTAAGAACTATTAGCTTTTGCATTTGAAATTCATTCTCAAATTAATTATGCATGTACTCATTAAAATCCCTCAACAATTTCGGTGTATTACCCGTTTTAAATTTATTTATAGTCATCTTTTTACCCTCAAAACCCCTAAAAATTAGTTTAGTATATATCAAAAAGGAACTCGACCTTGATCATCGAACACTCACCTCAACAATAGGTATACCCACAGACCTAAGGTGTTTCCATTGTATTTATGAAAGAGAAAGATCCGAGATAAAACTTAGAACACCTACAGTCATCTCTCTATAGGGTGCACTTTCGAGAGATAACAAGGTAGTGTGACAATTTATCTTGAACTTTTCACACAATTCAATCACCTCTTTGTTGTTAACGATGTGCCATTATCGAGAGATAATGAACTATGGGACCCCATATCTATAAATGATCTAGTTCAAGATGAAATTTGCAATTATATATCCCGAGAATGGTGGTAAGAGGCATGACCTCAACCCACTTCGTAAAATATTTTGTGGCCGTGATTATGAAATTGTTGTCATCTGTCAATCAGGGAGAAAATTTCTCTATCAAATCTAAGCCCCACGTGGAGAAGGGCCACGGTGTTGCAATTAGTTGTAAATCTTGGGTAGTAATTTAAATCTCATGAGAGGATTCCTTGCATTTATGGCAATTGTGTACGTACTCTATTACGTCTTGTTCTATGGTGTGCCGAAATAGCCCATCTAACGTATCTTTCTAGTGGTTGCATGTCCTATGAAATTACCTCCACAAACCCCATTATGGGATCCATAGAGGAACTTTTCAAATTCTTACTCATCAACACACCTTAGCATGATTCTGTCAAATTCTCTATGATAGAGCACTTGTTCTATAAGTACGTACTTGGCGGCTATGACACATAGCCATCTTCTCTGTTGTGATGTCACTCCCTCAAGGTATGTGTGGTCCATAATAAAATTTACAATATCTAAATACCATGGACACTAAATAATGGGAGGTTTGACTTCTATGTAGTGTATACACTCATCGAGGAAACTTAGGTCTACTAACTCTCCACCATCTAATGGGTTATCTGAAAACCAATCAACAATGATTTTTCCCTTGACGGAATTTTGGTTGACATAAGTTAAATCAAATTCTCCCATTAAGGTTATGAAGTGTCCAGCTTTCTTGGACAACAAACCTTGTGTTAGGAATGTCTGAAGATAGTTTCTTTTAACAATAACTCTGTGTTTCTTGGATAAGCATATAATGCCTTAACCATTTTATTGCAAATTTTATAGCGAGGCATTATTTTTCTTCCCCGTATAGGCATATCATAGTATAGTAAAGCATACGACTAATGAAGTAAATCACACGTTCACACTTGTCATCGTCTTTTTTGTGCTAGCATGCAAGTCTAATGAGATGTTTGTAGCTCGAGAATATAGAATGAGAGGGAAATATGTTTTGGGAGGTAGGAGTGTGGGAGGCTACAAAAGGAATCATTTTACCGATTCAAATACCTCATGACACTTATCCATCCAGATAGTGCAGCAATCCTTTTTTTATAATTTTTTTATTAGATGAATGGAAAAGGTTAAATTAGGAATAAACCTTTGGATTGCACCGAGATTTCTGAGAAAGGATCTAATGTCGACTTGTTTGATGGTGGAATAATTTCTAGAACTACTTCGATTTTTACTAGATCTACATCGATCCCTTGTGAAGAGATGATGTATCCTAGTAATTTCCCTCTCATTACACAAAACATGGACTTTTCTAGATTTAATGTAATGTCATATTCAATTAGACGAGAAAGGATGATGCGAAGAACTTCAAGGTGATCGTGTCACTTCCTAGCCTTAGCCAGAAGGTCTTCTAAGTATGATTCCACAATCTTGTGAATAAGATCATGGAATATGTAATTCATTTCTCATTGGTAAGTGGAACTAACGTTATTGAGACCGAATGACATGAATGCATAGCAATAAGTTCCCCAAGGATTAGTAAAGGTCATCTTTTCTTGATCTTCCTCAGAGATACTGATTTGATTGCATCCATAAAAACCATCCATAAGTGACAACAACTCATAACCAATTGTTGCATCAATGATAACATTGATGGATGGTAATGGGAAATCATCTTTGGGACATGCTTTGTTTATATCCCAAAATTCAATGTAGATTCAAATTTTTCTATTCTTTTAAGAATGGGGATGATGTTAGATACCCACATTGAGTAATCCATAGGTTTATGAACCCCACTTGTAGGATTTTCATAACTTCCTCTTTAACCATTAGCGCCACCTTTGGTTTCATAGGTTTGGATTTTTGTTTGATGGGCTTGGCATCAGATTTGGTCACAAGGTTGTGAACTACAACATGAGGAGAAATTCATGTCATTTCTTTATAACTAAATGTGAAGGATTTCAAATGTTATTTAAGAATCTTCGTGTGTATCTCTACTTCTTCAGGAGTAAGCAAAGAACCTAACTTCAAAATTTTGGGTCCTCCTCCATCCCGATATTGATATCGATCATCCCTTTGATCAAAGAGGCATTACCCTCTTCAAACTCAGGGGGGCCAGAGGTATTTCTAATTCCCCTTCCTCTTCTATCTCACAAATCTCAAGGCCTTTTGAGGAAGAAGGGTCCATCGTGTGATCTCCAAAATAGGAGGAAGAGTGAGGAATGAGAGAAAAGCCTCTCTTATGATGTTGGGGATGTAAATCCATATAAGTGTTAAGATACCCTAAGATATAGCCTCATTTTTTCTACATAATCTAGGTAGTAGGCTTGTTCTCAGCCTCGACGTATGCCAAGATTGGATTTGTTGGCATCTTATGAACTAAGAGTTCAAGTGTGAACCAAAACTATGAAGTTGGTATCTTCTAATTCTTTTCTCGGATAGAAATGGGAAGAAGAAGTGGTCATGAAATCAGGAAGAATTTTTGTTCACATGGAATGGATTTGATTGAAATGAAGTCAAAACCTTTTCTTAAGTTGAGTACAACAACTTTATAGAGTTGTAAGTGTTCTACCCTAGTCTCATATACCTCTAAAACTTGATTAGTGACTAGTTGAATCACCCAACACTCTAATGTTACAAGCACCAATCCTTTTGGCTACTATGAGACCAAGAAGGAGAGCCTCATATTCTGCACCATTATTTGTACATTTGAAATCTATCTTGAAGGCAAAAGGAATGACCTTCCCTTCAGGAGAAGTGAGGATCACACCTACCCCAAGTGCCAAAGTGGTATTTTACTCCATCAAAATTAAGATTCCAACAGTTTCTTAGGAATATTTATGTTTGATCACTTTTTTATCTTCTTCCCTTGCTTCTGAGACTTCAACCATGAAAATTTCATCGACTGAAAGAGATCCAAGTCCTAGAGCATGTCTTATGCCCATGGAATTGAATGGAAGGAGAATGGGTAAATCATTCTCCAATAGCTCGACAATATTTTTCATGGTTTCTGTTGATATCATCTCAACAACAACAGTTTCATCTTTGACCATAGGAATCCCTTCAATCAAACCAGTAGTTTCTAATTCTATTATGGGAATTAGTTTTTTCTCTAGTGTTGAGCTCATGGGTTTGTTTAATTGGTTTGCAGGGATTTCAAACTCAAAATTTACCCCAAGCTTCTTCTTTAGGTTATCTAGGTGAATGTCAAAGGGATTCAAGTCACCTGCGCAACAAAGAATTTCCCAAAATTTATGAATCTAACTTCCTGAAACAATGTGGAAGGGATCGCCTTCATGTGATGTATCCAGGATGATGGAGAATTATATTATAGTTAGTTTCTTGATCTATAATATAAAACTCTGTAAGAATTGTCTGGGCCCTAGGGTAACTAGTAGCACTATGGTTCCAATCAATGTTTCCTTGAGGCTATCATACCCTCTCAAGCATGTTTCTTTGAATAGAAATTGGTTTCTCCATAGCCTAATTTATGGAGAAAAGAAAAGGGGACAATGTTGATTGCTTCCCCATCATCGATCATTGCGTGCTTTACGTAGTTATTGTAAATCCATACCTATAAAGACATGGTTAGATCACCTCTACATGTCAAATCAACATCTTTTGGCATCTTATTGATGTCGAATATGAATCTAACATCTCTTTTGGTTTTCAAGGAGGATAGACATGAAGTCTATGTGATTTATTTGTGCCTCGGAGGAGGGGTGACATTGATCAAATGTTTAAGACCCAATGCTTCCAATAAAGCATCTCTATGAGAACATGGGAGTTCTTCAAAAAATACAAGAAGGAGATGTGAGAAAAGGTCTTTGTTAAATCATTGATCAAGTCATAATCCCCCACCGGTTTCGAAAGTGTTGGAACATCATCATATAATGGGTAAATAGAATGGGTGCGAAGAGTAATAGGAATTTATTTGGGGAGTTTCTACTCAAAGAGTAGTATCTTAGTTTGTTGGTGACCATCCAATGGAGGTGCCACTAATGGGTTTGATGAAGTCAAAGCTTCATGATCATTTTTCCCACCATGATACCCTTATTTGAGCCATTGGGGTCTAACTTACCATTGTTAGGATGTGTTGGAAGGGGATCATTAAAGATCCTGAGTAGTGTGTTTTGAGGGGATATAAGCCCCATGAAAGTGTTTTGAGTTGGCGCCGTAGGATTTGCCAAAAATATCTCGACAAAGAGCTATCTTTGGTCCTCTAGTAAGCATTGTAAGAACTTGTTACAGTCTCAAAAGTTCTAGCATCATGCCCTCAAACCCTATGGAAGCCGTAATATAGGTCAGGATCATAATCCTAGGTCTTTGATTTACATTTTTTGTAGTCCAAATTTTCAATTTTTATTCAATTGTTGGTTATTATAATTAAATTTCAGAGGTCATTTCCCTTGATTTTGATATTGGTTTTGGTACCCATTTGGGTACTAGTTAGGGCCTTGAGCCTAAACTTGTTGTTGTTGGGGTGGAGGATGATTGAATTCCACCACATGTTGGTCACAAGAGAAAATTTGTTACTCCTCTTATTGTTACCGTTCATGTTGTTAACATTATTTGTTCATTAGGTTTTAACAACATTTGGTTTCTTTTCTTGGTTTGTAACACCGTCAGTCATAACACCACAGTTTTTTTTAAGGACCTTAGGTCCTTGGTTGTTTTTTTTACATTGTTGGGGTAACTTGAATTACCCTGATTGGGTGTGATCAATCTTCCATTTGAACCGTAGGTATTTTTACCACTATCTATTGCTACTTGATCTATATGGAGAGCACCCTCTAGAACCTCTTCATACCACCTTAAGGGGAAATTCTAGAATTCTTCCTTCATTTCCTGGTTAAGAGAGTGAAGGGATAGATCAAAAATCTCTATCTAATCCATGTTGGGAGTAATTTTTGAAGAGTAGAGAACCTATCACCATCTCTAGATGAAATGAGTAAGACTCATTGTGCTCTTTTTATGTGTAGGAATTCCTAATTCATGTTCTTAGTAACTTGTTCATGTTGAAATCTTTGATGAATTTAGACATGAGTTGTTTAAAGGAATGTATTGAAGCCTCGGGTATCCTATAATACATTCAAGAGTGATTCCTTAAAAATTCTTAGGGAAGATATTTTCTATGACTGCATCCCATGGGAGTAGCTCTCAACTAATGGTTACATATGTTTTGATATGTGCATTTAGATCTCCTCCCTTTTAAATTTAGGAATATCTAGTAGAGGTCATGGGAGCATAACACTCGTATGGTGAAGTTGAGGGATCTTTAAGATATTCAGAGTAGGTCCCCACTGTGTAAGAATCAACCATTGATGACCCTTGATGGGAAGGTGGAGGTGGAATAAGATGTTGATATGGCATAGCATAAATGTTTGTGGAGGCATAAGGAATCCCTTGTGGCTGACCATATGGACTGGGAAAAGAGTACATGTCCCCTTGTGATGATTTGGAATACATGTGTACATATGGGGGACATTACTCTAGTATGGAGTTGGAGGCACAAATCTAGGGAACATTGCATTTCCAGTTGGGATGGCATTTGAGAACACACTTCCGGTTGGTTCCTATTGAGGGTATTCATACATGGTGTGAGGGGGCATACCCAAGGTTCCTGATCCTATGAGAAGATCTCGAGGCTAGAAACTCTTGTGTAAACTAGAGAAGGATTTGGCATAGTAAGCACTTGGCCAAAGTTGTGGATGATGGAGAATCTTCCTTTCCCAACAGAAGGTGAGACATGAGTATCTTGAGAAAGTTCTAATTCTCTAACCTTGTCCACCAATGTCAAGATGACCTCACTGATGATGATGGCATTGGTTTTTTATTTTAGCACATGTTGTTGAACTTTGTTAGGTTGCAAAGGAGTGTGATATCCTACTATGAACTATTCATTGTTGTTTTTGGCCACCCCTCATTAGAAATGTTTTTTGTTATGGGAGGGGTAGAGGTGTTATTCTAAAGTAAGACATCAACATGTCCTTACATCCTATCCAAATATTGATTCATAATTTAGAATCATTTCTCACTTCGGGCATGATGTGATAAATACTCATCATCTAGTAATGGGATTTGATAAAATTACATACTAATTTGTGGTTTGAAAAAAACTTGAGGAGATGATCCTGACTCTCTGGTGAATGTCATATTGTTAGAACTTGAAATTTCAAGTTGTTTTCATGTGTAATTTGATCAATCTCCTCGATCTTGACCAAGGAGCCATTGTTGGTCCCTTGAGGAGGAGGAGTTTGAGACGTAGGGAGATGATTTGAGTATTTTTCCACCACACATGGATAGTGATGGTGATTTTTTTGCCTACCCATTTGGTAATAATATGCCTCGAGACCCAAAATGGGTTGGCCATGTTCTTGTCCCAACATATTCGGGGGTATATGAATACCCACAGAATAATAGGAGAAGGAGAAGATGGATGAAAAAATGGAAAATGAAAAGAGACTATCTCTTCACGTTGGGTTCACCAATTTGTATGGATGAAAATCGACACGCAACCTTTAACCACACTCGACCTCTCGAGGTCTTGTCAGGAAAATTGATGTGGAAAGTGTGGATGGCTAATTATAGAGAAATATAGTGATTATGTGGTATGTGGATGAAAATATGCAAAAATGGGATGGACAAGTTATCAAGGAAAAATAATGTCCTTAACTCGTAATATCGGGATCTCGTCAAGTGCAAGGAAGGACCTTCTAACTGAACTAGTCTAATGGATGGATGGAAATAATATCCACATAGAGACTCTAATCGATATCAAGCTCCATGGAAATCCTTTCTACTGGTTGTGGGATGCGTGGAAAACCAATGGGTGCCTCGTAATGATTTCCAGACAAGGTCATGGAATGAATGAGAGGGAGGCATGGTTCCACTGGATCTATGGTCGATTAGCCTGGAGAAGTCCAAAATGTAAGGGCACGATGAGCTTCCTCATTCATAACATTCATTTTCTAATGATGTCTGGTGGAATTGGGGATGACCTAAATACTAATGAGTGTAATCCAGTGTCAAGGTCTAACTAGTCTTTAGGCCCTTGTGGTTGAGGAACCCATGTAGATCAAAACCGTAAACTCTTGGTGGATGTGGTCCTTGTATGGTCATACATGTTTAAACTCTATTATTGCCATGGGAAGTCCAATATTCATAGGATTTTTCAACTCGATGTTCAAAATGTTTAATTGTTCAATTTTCTCAACATATCATGTTGGTGTTCTAAGGACAAAAGATGAGTCCTATATCTATGTCCGTAATTAGATTGGGAGTGTTTGGATGTGGTACCCATGGATTAGTTTCATATGTGTGTTCCTTTTGAGGATTGTTGATGGTCATGTATTGCAATGATCTAATTTAATTAAGAAAATAACAACTAATTAATTGAATTAAAGCTATTCTATGTTTTTGGTATTTTCAAGATATAAATGAAATAAAACAATACTAAGCAACTACTCTAATAAAATAAATGTTTTTTTCTTTTTTGGTACTCTCTGTAAATAAAGAAGAAATGAAGAAATGAAAGATTATAATCCTAAATATAACTAGGCAAATAACCGGATGTAGTTATTTGTATGTGCAACAGTCTATTTAATATAATTTAATTAAAAAATCTTTTTCCAATAAGTAATTGTGGATTTGTTAAATCCTCTCCTATCTCAGATACACGAGAAGATTGAAAGCTTCAAAATCTTTTCTTCCCCTATAACCTCCTGGATAGAATTTGTGATAATCTAAGGGAAACCACAATATATGATAGATTTATTATCTCTATGCTAGCATAGAAATCTTCCTCCAAATATACTTCCCTCTAAATCCACAAGGATAGGGAAGGAAGAATCTATCAACAGAAACTTCTATGGAAGATGTAAAGCTTCTTTGAAATTGACTTAACTATTTGCAATGAGGAAATTAAATTCTTCTACTCTATTTGATATGTGTGTGTGTACGATTCAGAAACAATAATATGAATAAATGAAGAAAACTAACATCAACCCCAACCTGGAAATATAGAGTAGTGGAAAATCTAGTTGTGTTATGATTTTTCCCCTCATTTTTCTTTTCAATATCTGTGTTCATGTGAGTCCAAGGGATTGGGAATGTAGTAGAAGAAACAATGAGAAGGCATTGGAGCAATGGTAGCTTGATAGTAATCATTTAGAAATGTATGTGGAAGATAGATAGCACAAGTGAATAGAGCTTGGCTATGCAATTTCAGCAAGAATATGGTAGCTCAACAATTCAAGAATACACAAAATAGTCTTTGGCCATTTACTTGAGAACAAGTGATTGTTTTATAGAAGGTTTGTTGGGAAATATTCCATCCATTTAGAAGCAATAGAGTTTCAAATCGTAGCATGAAGGGGGAGTTAAACACTCAATCAACAATTAGAAGTGGAAGAGGATGCGAACACGAATCAATAAAGCATAAAATTAGCTAAATTGAATCACAAACGTCCACTAAAAGTGAACTAGAGTGAAACACCATGCATCAATTCACGAGATAAATAATTCTGAAAAAAGTGTGCATGACCTCCTTTGTACATATGTCCTTAGTTAGATAACCGCCACCCTTCCGGATGGTGGTTACAGGAACATTGCCGGGTAGGGCAACAGTTCTATAACTTAAGGCCAAAATAGTGGGAAAATGATGCCAAAAGTTAAGGAAAAGAATGTAATGGCTAAGTAAGGTAAACTAGGCTACAAATATAAGTTCAAAGAGGTTAAGGAGCTCAAACACCTTTTTAAAAGACATGAATCATCATTGGGGACTTTTAAAAGCTGTTTTTGAATAATCTAGTAGGTGCAATTTTGGGTGCGTATAGTAACCTCGGGTGAATCCTTAGATGTGGATTATTTGGAAGAAGAAGTGGAAGCATGAGGGAAAAATATTATTTCAGGGTTAATACGGTTGGTAGCAATAGGGGTTGTACTAGATTCAATTGTGTTATCAGTAGATGGACAATAATTTACTTTTTTGTACCTTGCTTTGAAAAAATTATAGTATTCAAAGGGGTTGATATTGCCAAGCAAGGTGAACTCTCTATATTTATGTGGAAACTTTATTCATTGATGGAAGGTGGAAGGTACGTCTTGCATCACATGTATCCAAGGTCTACCTAGAATAAGGTTATACGATGTTTCTACGTCAAGGATATGACATACAAGTTTGAGGATCTGCAAGCCTATTTATATGGGAAGAGTGATGGTACCATATGACTAGTGATTGGTATTATCATAACCATGAATGGTAATAATATTAGTATCTAATTCATCTATCGTATGACCAAGGTAACTGAGCATTTTTATAGATTATATGTTAAGAAATACTCCATTTTTATAAGAACTCTCTTAATATTATGGTCTGTAATGTAGGATTTGATGTACAAGGAGTTATTGTTAATTAGATTTGGGTTCAACATATCTTGAGGGCCAAAATATAGGATAGGAATTTCAGGTGTAAGGTTTGGGATCATATCCTAAAAATATTGAACATTGAGCGTAGGAGAAACATCTAATTCATGAAGAGCATGAGTGAGATTGTCCAAAGCTAGGTGACACTTTTAATAGTTACATTAAAGAGAGATGCAATTGCAAGGTTCTAGATGTTTGATGAAGCTATACTTGACCAAGAGTGGGAGAATTAGCATTAAAGTTTGACTTTTTATTTGAAAGAGCTTTTGGTTTGGATGTTTGAGGCTCTGTAGAAGACATAGAAGGTTGTTTTTACACGAAACCCCATATTCATTTGGCGTGTGGTCACATCATTACTCGAAGGTTTGAATTTAATGGTCACCATTGTATAAGGTAATTCCTCAATAAATGAGATAATTGAATTGTAATCAGTGTTATTGGCAGAGGAACCTTTGTCAGCGATTTCACTATCACCGCCATGTTTAGGAAATGGGTTTGAGAACACTTTGAGATTTCCGTTGGGTGTTTTATTTGGTGATGGCTCTTCAATAGCGATATCCCCACTGTCAATGAGGTCTTGGAAAAATATACATAAGCGAAAGCACCAATCAGTTGTGTGACCATCAATGTGATGAAAATCACAATAAGTATCATCTTTATACCAAGTGGGCTCAGGTTCTTCCTCAACTCAAGGTCTAGTGATAGGATAGGTAACCATGTTTTCATTAATGAGTTGTTGGAGGACACTTGAAAGATGTTTTCCCAAAGGAGTGAAACAACGCCGCTTAGAATCATGAGAGGAAGAAACCTCTTTTCTAGAAACAACAAGAGGCTCAACATTTACCTTTATTTGGTTTAGTCTAAGTGTTTTAGACACTATGGACATTACGGTTTATCGTAACACAATCATTGAGCATATTACGATTGTGCTTAACATGTTTAGATTTGTCTTAGTGAGAGATATTAGGATGTTTACTATGTTTCCCATTATCCTTTGAATGAGGTTTGATCAAACCTTTTACGATAAGGGATTATTCAATCTGCGATCCTTTCTCAATAACTTCTTTAAAAGTATTAAGGCAATGCATTCGCATGTGAAAGGATAGCTCGTTGTTGAGGTTAGGTACAAATATGCTCACAAGCTATTTCTCGGGCATGGATCATGGGAAGTGACTATCAATCCCATGCCATATTTATAGGAATTGTGCAAAGGTTCCATTTGTTCATTTTTTGGCATTACACAAATCCATGATTGTAATTTTAAAGTCTAGGTTGAATGAGAAATTTTTAATGAACTTCTCTAAGAGGTCCACAAAAGTTTGTATTAAACCCTTACAGAGGTGTAGAAACAATTCCAAGTCGTGTCCACCTAGACTTCATGGAAAGAGATGAATTAAGAAGACATAACTATAGGACACCTCTTGGCAAGCCATATATAATTCCTTGATGTTCTCTCGAGGATCATTCTTGCCATTGTATTTATCAAACTTGGGCATCTCAAAAGATTTGGGAAAGGGTATGCACAAAATGTCCTTATCGAAGGGGTAAGGACACAATTCTTCAAAGTTAAATTGGTTACATTGATGTTGCATGCCTAAGATGGTGTCCTTCATCATTTTCCATTCTTGGGAAAATGTTGAGTTGTTCTACAAGAAAGATAAGGAACCATCACTTGTAGATTTTTTTATCTTTGGTGTGCACGGTATGACTCTTAAATGAATCGTCACTAGTTTACTTTGGTGCCTTGTTATTATGGGATTCATTGGTGACTTTGGAA
The DNA here is from genome assembly GCA_018340775.1 of Taxus wallichiana var. yunnanensis. Taxonomy (NCBI): domain Eukaryota; kingdom Viridiplantae; phylum Streptophyta; class Pinopsida; order Cupressales; family Taxaceae; genus Taxus; species Taxus wallichiana. Next base: position 404,359,857 of record CM031237.1, on the reverse strand, counting down.
TTTAGGATAGAGAGTTACTTATACATCTCATTAATTTGATTTCTAAGGGATTTAGTGGGATCAATGGCTGAATTAGTTGATTTTCCTTTAATCCCTAAGTCAAATTTGTCTTTATTCCCTACGTCAAATTTTTCTTTGTTCCCTACGTTAGATTTATCTTTGTTTGATTAATCTTCTTTGGTATTGTTCAATGTGGAATTTTTCTCAATCATCGTTGTTTATGTGACTAGGGCTTGACCCATCATCATTATTTTTCAAAATGAAAGGTTCACCCTTGTTGGGTGGTGGTTTTCCAAGTAATATTTTTATAAAATCCTCATCAAAATTAGAGCGTAATTTTTCTCCCATCTCAAGAAGATGAAGAAAAAATTGGTATTTATTCATACGTAATATATTTTTGACGTGGGATTGTTCTTCGAGAGAGATATCATTCCGATCATCCTCAAAGTTTTGGTCATTGTCACTATCAAAATTTCCATAAGGATTTCGATGTCATTCATTTCTTCCAAGAGGAATATAATCTCGACATCATGTTCCCACAATTTTTAAAAGAGGGGGGAGTAAAAAAATAGATGTGCAAGATAACTCAACCCATAGAAAAGTGAATGTTACTATGGAAGAGAGGTGTGTGATTAATTTTGGTGATAACTTGTCCCTTAAAAAAATGAATGCTAACATGGGAAAGACATTTGGAAGATATGAATGATGAATCTCTTAACAAATTTAATGTCAAGATGGAAGTGTGTGAAAGTGATTGATAAACTCGACCCTTAACAAAGTGAATGACAAGATGGAAGAGTGGTTCAATGTGGTGAAATTTCTCGTCCACTAATAAAGTGAATTCTATATGGGAGGAGGGTTATAGTGACAAAATTCCAAACGTGTTCAACCTCTAACAATGTGAATGTTAGAATGGAGGAGCGAGGATAGATTGATTTTAAATGTACTCTACCACTAGAAAAGTGAATGCTAGATGGGAAGAGGGCCTGAAAAAGAATTCAAATCATATGTGATGTGCTCAACCCTTAATAAGAATTAGTTAATAAGGAAGATTCTAATGAAAGGATAAGACTCAAATACTGACAACGTAAACATTGGGAATAACAAATATGATGAAGTGTATAAAACACAATAAGGAGTTTTTCAAGTTAGAAATGTGAAGAAACCAAACATATATAGTTTAATAATGATGATGTAAAACTAAAACATGTAAGAAAAGATGAAAGTATCAAATATTTGAGGAAAGATAAGATGCAATGGAAATGATCGTGATAAAGTGGAATATAACACTGTCAAGATGTGATTCGTAAGATTAAAATGCTTGAGCGAGAACGTGGATATCCATAACTCAAGACTTGATGTCAAAAGGATGTGGAAAATTAAACTTTGGGAAATTTAATCCAAATTTGTAAGTCAAGAATGAAATAGGAAATACACTCAAAAATCAGGTAAGTATGAAATATGGAAGAATTTTCCAAATGAATGAAAGAAGGTCAAATGAAGAGTGCAATGAGGATAAAAAGATTAAAAAGATGAAAAAGAGATGAAAGTTTCAAAAGGGGGAATTTAGATAGTAGAATTAATTATAGTGAATGAATGATGATGAAGAGAAAAGATGACGAGAAAAAGAAGTAAATGTCAAGTCCAAATAAGGATAAATTTGGAGATAGAGAACAAAATAGAAGATAAACCTAAATAAGGATTATTTGGGATATTGAAAAGGAGGTGAAAAATAATCCAAGTAAAGTGTACTTGGAAATATGAAATGAGGACAAAAGTAGAATCCAAACAAGGAGTGAAAATGGGAAGGTGACTTAGGTTCAAGTCCCACCGGGTGTGCCAAAATGTAAACAAGGAAAAATCACAATAATGGAAAGATAAACAAACACAATGCAAACCTCCATGTAATCCTTTAGTGAAAACCTCAGTAAGGTTGTAGAAACTTCATTTGTGAACCTTGTAAATGGATGTGGGTGCTCTTGAATGTTCTCCAAACTTGGGATGTAATTGCTAGGAACGGTTGGAAAGCTTCAGAATGTAAATTTTCAGAGTTTTCTTGCAAACTATTGAGGAGGATTTGGGATAGTACAATCCTACATTTTATAGAGGTAGAAGTGGTTGGGAGTTGGTTGAACATGGTTGAATGCACAAACTAAAAATAACATTGGAGGAGGTTGCAGCAATTACACAGCATTTAGGGGCAATAATGGAATTAATTGTAGAAGTTTCATCCATAAAGGTTATTGTATATGTAATTCAATTTCCCCCACCTTTCTTGGACTCTAGAAGTGTGGTTAACTAAGATGAGGATGTGGAGTCCAAGCGGATTCCAAGTGGTTGTTGACTAGGATGTACACAATTAATTAATTAATCATTTAATTAAAAAATGATAGTTAACTTAGCTAAAGGGGTACTAGGGATACATGGGATTAATTTAATTAATCCAAAGGGTGCAATGTGTATGAATTAATTAATTAATCACTTATAGGGTATATTATAATAGGACTAGGAATATGTGAGTAATTTTGGGGTGTATACATCAGCTACCAAAAAAATTTGGGGACATATCCAAGTCAAAGATTGTCAACATGTTCAAGAACATGAAGTAGGATATTGTCAATGACATGGCCACTCAATTAGATGCTTTACATGCCAAGAAGAAAAGAGAAGATGTAGAGGCAACACTTACAGAGTTATGTCATGCATGTAAAAGGAAGAAATTTGACTGCAAATGCATAGGATTGGCCAACATTGCACAAGAAAAGGAGGCTTCACCTGAATTCAAGATGTTGGAGACAAAGGATGGAAAAGTCTTTTATGTTTCTCAAATAAAACCGTGGCTGCCAAGACAAGGAGGTATGTCACAAGACCCTATGCCAACATTTCAAAATTGGTCTAATAATCCATATATGCAACCCCCACCTTGGGATAATCCATAACAAGGTTGGGATCCATACCCTATCCAATACCAACAATAATGGAAACCTCAATTTGTAGGCCAACAACAATGGAAACAATCCCTCAATCATGGAAGTAACCTTAGAGAGGAGGGCATTCATGGAACAACCCACCTCCTAATTACCAACAATCTTACCAAGTAACCTCCTTATCCACGGAAAAAATCCACGATGTTAAAATCCCCAACCTAGCTCTCACCAAAAGTAACTCAGTTACCATCTCAACCAACACCTAATCCCAACAATAAAGTTACTCAACTACCCTATTCCAATTAACCATCTCAATACCATACATATTCCATTTATGTTAATAATATCCATCTCCACTTAGGAAGAACACTTCCTCCACCAAATGGACCCACCATTATAGAGATTACAGATGAACAACATTTTTTACAGCTTGATCCACAAAAAAATTAGAACATGCTACAAGACAATCTGCAGCAACCTAAACAGAGTTCTAGCAAGGGCAAAGTATAAACAAATAAACCACTATTTCTAGAGAGATTACAAGAAAAGAAGACTAACTTCAAATTAGATTCTGCTTTGATTTTTCAATCAGCTAAGAGATATTTGTTTTAAAATTCCTCTTATTCAAGCCATCAAGGATGTTCCCATCTACAACAAGTTGGTTAAGGATATATGCATTAAAAACTAGGTAGAAAGATAAGGATCCATTTGTTGTGTAAGTTATTAGACAGTTAGCTGATATCATGCTTGGGAATTCAATTTTACCAAAATATATAGATCCAAGAATTCCATTATTAAATGTTACAATTAATGGCACAACAATAAAGAACACTTTGATTAACTTGGGGGTATCCATTAACGTCATGACAAAGCAAATTATGGATGATCTGAAATTAGAAGGAATAAGGCCACCGGTATAATATTACATCTTGTAGATAGATCAACACTAAAACCTGAAGGATTACTTGAAGACATAGTTGTGGTAGTAGACTCTTGGGAATACCCTGATGACCTTATTGTTCTTCAATGAAAAACAAGTCTAGGAGGATATCCTTTCATCCTAGGAAGACCATGGTTGGTTAGTGTTGATACATTCATAGGTTGCAGGTCCGGAAACATAATTATTTCTAATGGAAGTGGTACTTAAAATTTAATGTTATGCCCTCCTACCCAGTCGTTTAATGATAAAGATCAAACCATTTGGGTATATGAACCAGAAATAGATCATAACTCTATACAACAACTCTTGATTTTGGAGTATTTCTACACAATTGAAGGACAAGAGTAATATTTTTTCCTCTCTAATGTCTTGTAGAATAACTATGGAAGAAATGAAGAAGTGGATTACAAATTAAGGTGTTTAAAATTTCCTTTGAATCAAGTTCTACTACAGTAAATCACCAAGGAAATTCTATATAAGAGTTGTATTCTCCATCAAATTCTTCCCCATGATTGTATACTAAATTTTGTAAGAAGAAATGTATGTTCAATGTCTGATCTCTCCAAACAAGTGGAGATAACCTTAGGAAGTCCATTAAACGTGAACAAGATGCTCAGTATGCAACTAGATATGTTGTTAATAACTCTTCTTCAAAATCATGGGACAACATTTGCATGGAATTGTGGTGACATGTGTGGGATTCATCCTAAGTTATGCACTCATAAGATTTACATAAAATAAAATTGCAATCCAATCAGGCAGCCACATAGGAGAATCAACAAAGTAGTGAGAGACATTGTGAAAGGAGAATTGAAGAAGTTACTAGATGTTGGATTTATATATCTAATTTTAGACAATTAATGGGTATCACCCCTATCATTGTACCAAACAAGAATGGAAAATGGAGGATTTTTTTTTATTATAGAGAACTAAATGCAGCAAAAAAATATCACTTTCTACTACCTTTCATTGATTAGGTACTTGACACTTTGGCTGGTAAGAAATATTTTTATTTTCTTAATGGATATAATGGTTATAATCAAATTCAAATTACACCAAAAGACCAGGACAAAACCACTTTCACATATCCATGGGAACTTATACTTACTCGCTTCTTCCTTTTAGATTGCGTAACACACCTTCTACATTCTAGAGGGTAGACTTGAGTATCTTTTTGACTTAACAAATGATTGTATGGAGGTATACATGGATGATTTCATAGTCCATGGCAGCAGTTTTGAAGAAGCCATGCAAAATCTGGACAAATTCTTGAAGAGATAAAAAGAGAAAAACATGTCCTTGAGTAATGAAAAATTCTACATGATGATGTTTGAAGGTATAGTTCTTGGACACTACCTTTATTATGATGAAATTCAGGTCGATCCAACAAGGGTGTCTATTATAACAAATTTTCCAAAGAAAAAGAAACAAAATGATGTCAGGAGTATCCTAGGCCATATTGGTTATTATAAAATATTCATCCAAGACTTCATCAAGATTACAATGTCATTGTTTATACTACTAGGGAAGGATGTTGCCTTTGAGTGGACTGAAAAATGTGAGGCTACATTATAAACCTTGAAGCAAATGTTGACTCTACCTTTCCACATTCATACTAAAGCATCATACCATTCCATTAGAGTTGTTTTAGGATATAAGGATAGAGTTCTAAACTATGCAGTTTATTATGTTAGCAAGAACTTGTAGCATGTTGAACTTAATTACATAGTCACAGAAAAAGAGTTCTTAGCAGTTTTGTATGTTATCAATAATTTTAGGCACTACATCATAGGTTATCTAGTGTTCATTCACACTGATCATTCTTTCATTATATATATTATGAATAAACCGCTAGTAAGCAACATGAGTATCAGATGGTTATTCCTTCGACAAGAGTTTGATGTGACAATATTGGATAAGCCTGAAAAGGACAATGTGGTAGAAGATTTTCTTTCAATAATGGAGACTAATGATGAAGAACAAGTAGTTGATGACTCCTTCCCTGATGAGAATTTATTTTTTATCTCCAAAAAATTCCTAAGAAAATGCTAGCTTTTCTTAGGAAGAGTTTCACCTCGCCTTAAGGCAAGTGAAAAACTAAGCAAAAGTAACATATCACACGTTTCATGTTAAAAATATGCCTCACTGACTCAACACCTTTGTTTTAGAATGGTCAAAGTGGACTCCTCGCCAAAGTATATTTCCCTAGGTGGTTCTCTCATCCAAGGTGTTACAAAGTTGTCCATGAGTGGGGTGATTTACCCAAATAGTCCCAACTATCTTGGGAGTATCTCATCTTTGCTCCTTTCAAGCACAGTGGGCAATAAACTCATCCATCGTGTACTTAAAAGGGTCGCGATAGGGACAACTTATAACACTATCTCAAAAAGGAATCACTAGTCAAGTAGGTAGTGCGAGGAACTTCCCATTTCGTCCACAAGGTTCCCTCTTGCATGGACTACTTTGGGGTTCCTGGAACCACCCCCATTATTGTAGCTTAAGGCATTATACCAAAGGGGTTATGTTCCAGTTGAGCGGAGAGGGACGTACCCTTTTCGAAACCCTGCAATACAATGTTTTGAATATGTTGTTCTTTTTATCTTGTTTAATTAGGTGTGGTTTTCTTGAATATCTTTTGTAAACCTATATAACAACTGTATTAGTAGTTTTGACTTCATTTTCGATTCCGCCTTTCTTTGACAAGTGGTGTGTTTTGGTCCTGTATGATGATTTTTAGTAGTTTTCCATCAAAAGAGTAAACATCGTTTCGATTCTCGAGATCGTCCAAGGACGCAAGAGAAGAACATACATGATGTTTCCAAAATTTGAAAAGATATCAAATGGAAAAACACTTTAATTCAAACACATCACGTTAACCAATTCCAATTTAAATATTCCTAACAACCTCAAAGCATCAAAAAGGACTTAAGAATCATTTTTGATTCCCAAGATTTCCCCAAAGGATGTGAGGGAAGAGCATACATGATATTATTCCTATAAGTAAACATGCATAGTTTATCTAATCAAGTAAAATCATGTAAAAACATCCTACAAAAATGAGTATGTGATTAGATAAAACCTGCAAGAATGTTAGAACCTCAACACATTAATTTCAAGAAAATAAATGACACTGCGTCGTATTTTGGCATCTCGCATGCGGGTTAGGGAAGATACACCACTCTATGTTTTTTCGATTTACAGTGCACCTGCGCCACCCAAAAGGCATGTGTGCCACCAAAAAGATGTGTGCACCACTTTGTGTGTTTCAGGCTTACTGTGTACCTATGCCACCTGAGAAGCGTGTGTGCCACCAAAATAACGTATGCGCCACATTTTATAAAAATAGGTTAATTTTTACATAGAGCACTTGCACTACCAGAATAGCGTGTGTGCCACCGGAAAAGTGAGTGCACCACCACTTTGTAAAATATCCTTGGATTCTGACAGAATGCTTACACCACCAAAAATGTGTCTGCACCACTAGAACATCGTGTGCGTTTGGGTTAGGGTGTACGCGCCGATCTAACAGGTTTTGAGTTATAGTGAAGGTACAATACAAAAATGTGTCTCGTGCCTGAGTTAGTGGTTCGTGAGCTGGTTAGGGTATGTGCGTTGGGATTAGTGTGTATGCGCCAGGGTCGATAAACAGAGAATTAGGTTTTGAAAGTGTGCTGCGCACCACCCGAGAGGTTCTTACGCCCCAAAAACATACCTGCACTCCCATTAGTTTTTCTGCACCACCCTTGTAACCAAAATACGACAAAAAACATAAGAAAGCTCACAATACTACAAATTTTAGCAAGTTAGTTTAAAAATGGCAATAACCCATTAAAATGATGGCTATGAAAAAGAACTTACACATATAAAATTAGCAAAAATTCCATGAAAATAGACATTAATTACTACATGTGCATATCAAAAGTTTAGCCAAAACAATGAAATTTAAACTAAAATGCCAAGGGACTAGGTCCCATCGGGCGTGCCAAATGTGTGCATGATTTGTTTTTAAACTAATGCTAATGCAAGTAAAGACTAACACCTAATAGCCTTAATTAGCAAAAAATAAACAAAATACTAAGCGCCATCAAGATAAGAATTAAACAAGGCTAGATATTAACATTCATCTTATTCAAGACTTTGAAACTAACAATGTAAAGTGTCTAAATCCTCTATTATCTAACAACAAATAATTGAATGGACCTATGTAGGTTCTATGGAAATAAAAAATGGTTTTCTTTGGTATTCCAAGAACCTAGGAATGAGGGATTGTCAAAGTTGGGCTACAAGACCCTTTTGACACCTCTCATATGACCTAAGCACTTAGGAAAAGGCTTAACTCTCCAAGATGATGAACTCTCAAGAAAACAAAGGAAATCTTGTAGTCTTCTTTGCTATATGCTTTGCATTTGTCTTCTCAAGAAGTTTAGGTGTAGGTATAAAGGTAGAAGGAGGGCTCCTTATATAGCCCAATGGATAAAGGAAACACTTCATTCCTTTGCATGTGGGATAAATGTAAAATAAGATTAGGAATGGATAAGGTATAAAAGGTAACCTTACTTTAGAAGGGTTTAATTTATGCTTAACAAGTCATGGGAGTTGGGGGATGTTTTAATTAATCAAAGGTTATTAACTAATAGGTAGATGTAAGCTTATATAAGCTAATTAGAGGAATATTAGTATGATTTAAGATATTAAAAGGGGGTTAAAACAATTAAATATTGACTCATTGGTTAAATGGAAGGGAAAGCTAATTAATCAATAATAATTAATTAGTCTACATAGAAGGGGTGATTAATTAATGAAAGGTCATTAATTAGGTTGTTCATTAGATAGCAACTTAATTAATTAGCATAATGTAATTAATTAATGAGAGTAAGAGAGAAGATGAGCGCTTTCGATGATATGTCGTCAATTTTATAGAAGAGAGATAATTAGCGCAATTTAATTATATAAATTACTCGGGTGTAATTATGGGTGTCTACACCCACGTTTCAAATCCAACAAACAAGTTGCAGACGAGCTCTAAAATGGAGGAGCAGGGTCAGGGAAGGAGAAAACACTGTCAAAGAAAACCAAAGGCTCAAAGGAGAGAAAGCGAGAGAAAGCCTCAAAGTTTTGGGCTTTGTAAATGATTTGAGTAAGCCAAAATTGGCTAAGTATGGAAGAATGAGAGGAAGTTGCCAATTGTCTCAACGATGCACATTTGAAAGCGGGACCCTAAGTAGAGACTCAAATGAGCACAAGGCTTCCATAGGGTTTGAAAAAGGCATCGGCCCAAATTGGCTAAGTGTCACAAACTCGTGGAAGGTGCCAAGTGTCAGCACAACACTACTTCAAAAGTAAAATTTGGAGTGCAAACAAGCGCCAAGTGTCCACGTGTCCTAGGTAAGACATATGGCCCCGCTAAACAAAAGCGACTTAGCTGAAACATAAGGAAATAGAGAAAAGCTGCAAAGGTGCCATTTGTCTCTTTAGCACAAGTTCAAAAGGTAAATCGAAAAATGGTCCCCAAACTAGCACCAGCTCGTCACATGGCCATGTTGAAAAGTCAAAGTAGGAAGGCGGTCGTTGGAGACAATTAGAACTTTTACGGATCAAGAAACACAAAGTATGGTAATGAGTGTACTTCGCTAATTCCCAAGGAGCGACATGTCAAACCGAAATTACGTGTGGGAAGGTGGGCACTGTGGAGGACTTTTTACCCAAATGGAAAATATAGATTGGTGGGACCGAAGATGGTTTTTCGACAAAATGAATTGCAGGGCTGCATGGATTTTTTGCATTTTGTATTTTTTGGTGCCAAAGGTGCATGAAAGTAAATCTCGAGGCCCACGGACCCGTTCTACTATTTGTTTTTCACCATTTTTGTAAGGACCTGACTCAAACATTCAAATGAACATATCTTTCGATCCAGTGCCTAAAATCCAACAAATTTGGCACCATTGCAAAGGTATCGACCTCATCTTCGCCATGGAAACTTGAAACTTTAATTTTGAGGAGGTTTGGTGGGCAAAAAATAGAGAAATGTCTTCATGCCATTAATATACAATATGATTATCCATAACAACCAGATCATATTTGATTCGATCCGTCGTTCTCCCTTCTTCAGCATGCCTAAACACTCATAGAGCGGTGGACTCGACAGATTGTGGGTAGATTTAGAGTGGCATTTATGGCTGGTAGCTAAGCTTTAATTCCATTTTACCACCTCTTTTCTTCTTCCCTCTTCACTGCATCTATAAAAGGAGTTGGACTCATTGTAAAGGGTTGGATATTTATGTTTTGCACCCTCCCTTATCCTCTAGTCCGCAGATTCGGTTTGTGGAATCCAAACCTCCCATTCAAGTTGTAATACAATTTTTTTCCTCTTGGCTATTTGTAATGTACTTTGTATCAAATATGGAGCAATAATATTTATCTGTGGATTATTCTCAACCCACTCATGTGTTCATTGTTATCTTCGATCTCTCATTGTGATTTGGTTATCTCTGCATGGTGGTTGTATTAGATTTTTATGTTTGTGTTAAATTACAAAACATGTGTTTAACATTCCTTTGGTGCATAACATTGTTAGCTTAGGTTTATTTATTTCACATCTTCTCAACCCTGTCCCCTTAGCAAGATAGAGTAGGTTTAGAGTATATCCTCTACAATTTATTTGTGTGCACCTGAATAGAGGAATAGGAACTAGCCTTCATTCAAAGAGCTCTCTCAATTTCAAAGTCCCACACTTTGAGAGATGCTCCATGTTATGCTATCTTATTGAGAGTCTCAATCCATCTAGTTGTAGACATTCAGGGGTGCTGTGATTTTGTACTAATAGTTTTGGCATGCCTGATGGGACCAAGAAGTCTACATCTTTATTGCAGCAAGATGGATATGCACTTGTATTTTTTTAGCTTTTAGGAAGCTATGAAATTATACATCTAGTGACTCGAAAGATTAGAGTTCACTGGTTTCAGCAACACAAGCTTGGAAGATTCATGAGAAGAATCCAGACTAGATGAAGAACTAGAGAAGAAGGATTATTTGTCTATATACACTTATCCCTAGATAGAAGGAGAAGAGGGAGAAGAGCCTAGAGGTTTCCATCTCCACCAAACAAAACCTTGTTAACACCTCCTCCTTGTAGGTCGTTCATTCAATTAGAAAGGGTTCTTAGGTCAATCATAATGGCACAACCACCTAACCCCTATGTCAAATTCACTGACAACAGCCCACTCACCCTCAATGCAAAAAATCTAGTCCCAGTTGTAGTATTAAAAAGCATCCCATATTTCACTAGAGAGAACTAGACTTCTCTTAGTGATCACATTAAAGACATTACAACTGTCTTCACAATTCATGAGATCACTAAGATGGACATTGCATTCAAATTTTTAGCCTCTTCACTCAAGGTAAAGCTTTGCAATGGTCCAGGAGTCTAACAATAGGCTCTATTCAAACATGGGACCATCTGTGTAGAGATCTTCATAATCAATTTGGAGAGAAGGGAGATAATATATCCTTGTTGGAGTAACTAACAATAATCAAGAGGCCCCCTAACAAGTAGTTGACAGATTTCAACCTCAAATTTCAAAGGACATGGGATAGGATTCCACTGGCTGTGAGGACCACAAATGAAGGTGATTTCTTATAATTTCTTAGAGCTTTAAATTGTGATATTGCCTTAATGATTTAATCAATGGGAGGTAAAACCTTACCTGTAGCCTATAACATTTCCATTTGAGCTGAAAATTATCTAATTCAAGCTAGAAAAATTGCTCCTAGGCCACCTAGGCCACCTATGTCTTTATATGCAGAACTAGGAGTCCCAAGCACTAGTCAAACACCCACATTAGCTCCCATACCCACTCCAGGGAATTAAAGTTCAGCTGAAGCTTCCACCTCATCCTATAGCACTTCAAAGCAACTACAAGAGGTTATAAAACAACTATAGAACCTATGGAATGATCTAGTGATCATCAAGAGGCAACAAGCTCAGAGTTCTAGGTCATATCAGCCTCAAACATAGCATCAATCTAGGCCCCCATACCAACAAAATAGACCACCAACTCAGGATGCAAATAAAAATAAAAAACAAGGGTAACCTCAAGCTGGTAGGCCCTACCGACCATATGATCCAAATACAACTTTAACATCAAGGGCCTTGGTTCCTAAAAAAAAAACATGGCACAAGAATATGATTGGTGTTTCCCATGTGGTCAACCCCATAACCAGTCAATGTGTTTCAATGGTGTACTAAACTAGGCCTTGATGGTAAAAATCATTGGTGTGTCCCAAGAGTCCAGTCAAGAAGAAAATCAATAGAAAGAAACCTAGAAAGAGGCACATGCAAGTGAGACCATGCTTGTCGATTGGCAGGATGAAGATTTATGTGGGATGAATCAAACACCTTCTCAAAGTGTAGCTTCCAATACATGGTCCTAGAAAAGGAATATTAGAGAGGGATAGTTATGAAACTCAAGTAATCCTCAACCCTCTATTGTTCCATAAGGTATTGATACTCAAAGTGAAACTCCCAATGTGTAGAATCAACCCAAGCTACCTTCTAGACCCACTCAAACACCGGTTGTAATGACCTATGTGCAAGAAAATAATGTGCCAGGGAAGGTGCAATTAAAATATAACTCATCCCCATTTAACTTAATTGAAGAAATGAAGAAAAAAATGTGAATATTTCAATGTGGGAGTCATTATCTATCCCAGGACAGAGGGATCTGTTGTAGGCTGCTATGGCCAATTGGTCAACCTCAAATCATCCCCCAACCAACAAGAGAAAGTGCTTACCAATGCTGCTTGCTTAGTGAAGGAAACCATGGAGGAGGACAAGGTAAGAATCTGAAGCCCCTTTCATTCTATGTTTCCTTGATCATTGGGGACAAATTGGTACATAATAGCATGATTGATTCGAGGGCAAGTAGCTCTATAATGCCAAAGCAAATAGCCGATTAGTTGGGTCTTCAATATGAAGTCATCTCCAAGGGCGTAGTGCAATTGGATGGGATAGTGATAAAAACTATTGGAGTCATAAAGGATTTGAGCCTCACATTGCATGCATGCATGATGTGACTATATGCAAAACGTATCAGTCATAGAATTGCCACCACATTTTGCATTGTGTTTGTCGAGAGACTTCACTTTTAAAATTAAAGGATTTTGTCTGCTGATTAGTCGCACATGATTTTTAGAACAAGGTCTGGGGCCAAGGCTATGATTAGATCTGAGCCCATTGCAAATTACCATATTGAGTCTCATGTACCCAGCCCAATAAATGTGAAATTTTCAGCTTTTGATCGGGAAGACCTCCAGAGCACTTGTGAGATATATACCTAGGTTAGGTGTATTCCAAACTTGTCTCTCGATGAATGGGCAGCAAAGAGGCATGGTTTTGACCCTTATAAGGAAATGGAGGAATCTGAGCTAGGATTCTATTATTTGCATGAAGAGAATCATCCTCTTCCTGACATCACTAAGCCAGACCACAAGGATGATAATGAGGTATGGAAGTTATTCTTTGATGGCTCGAGAACTAGACAAGGAGCTGGAGGAGGAGCCATGATGATTTAACCTAAAGGTACAAAATATTACTTAGCCTTCCAGTTTCAATTTTCTTACTCAAATAACATAGTAGAGTATGAGGCCTTGATCCATGGACTGCATTGGGTAAGGAAAAGAGGGATCAAAAACTTATAAGTTTTTAGTGATAGTGAGCTGGTTGCGAATTAAGTATGAGGACAAAATGATGTCAAAAATGATATGTTAAAGAACTACAAGAACTAGGTATGGGACCTCATCGAGGATTTTGAAGCATTCAACATCAATTCCATCCCAAGGAATAAGAATGAATCAATAGATAAAATGACAATAATTAGGGCAACATTTTAAGTTTGTAGAGAGTACCAAGAGGACAAATCTCAGCCCCATATCAAATTTGTTGTAAGACCAACTATCCTTGATAATAACACAAGTTGGCAATTCTTTGAAAATGATCAAAAAATTGTCAACTTTCTACAAGAAGAAGTTGGGTTCTCTATTAGAAACCAAGACAAGTTGGAACAGTGTTATGGTGACCAAGTGGTGTAGTTGAGAACCAACAAACTAGCAAAGGTCTTGTAATCGTGGAGTCAATCTTAAACCCAAAATGATTAATTATGAAAGGAAAAATAAAATATTCAAGTAAAGGGTGAAGATTCAGAGCCCATTCCATAGACGAAGGAAAAACATTTCAGATTGGCAAGGTAAGTACTCAACAAGAAAAGTATGAATTCATTCAACTTTGTCAAGAATTCCCAGATGTATTTTCCTGGACTTACAAATATTCAAGAGGTTTCAACCAAAAGTTGGCACAACATACTATCGAGCTAGATCCAGAATCTAAGCCTTTCAGATAGAAGCAAAGGTCAGTAAACCCTCACATTGATCCTCTCATGAGAAAAGAGCTAAACAATCTAATTAAGGAAAGCATCATCTTCCCTATCAAGCATTCGAGTTGGGTTACAAAATTGGTGCCTGTGAGGAAAAGAAGTGGAGAAATAAGATTGTGTGTAGACTTTCATGATCTTAATAGAGCATCACTCAAGGATCACCACCCACTTCCATCGATGGAGAAAATCTTGCAGGTTGTAGCTAGCTCTTAGAGGTTTTCATTTCTAAATGGATACTTAGGATATAATCGAGATAATGGTGAAAGAGGAGGATCAAATCAAGACAACCTTCACCACCAAATGGGGTACATATGATGATAAGAAGATGCCATTTGTACAATCAAATACAGAAAACATTTTTGTGAGCTATGGACATGGCATTCAAAGGCTTGATCAACAATATATGGTTTTGGTATATCTAGATGACATCACCATCTTCTTAAAGAATGCCATGAGACCATCTCTTCCATCTTAGACATGTATTTCAAAGGTGTAGAAGGTTTAGAGTGTCATTAAATGTAAAAAAGTGTGTATTTTTGGCACATGAGGTAAAATTATTGGGCCACATTGTCTTAAGAGAAGGGATAACAATTGATCCTGAAAGGGTTGAAGTCATCCGAACACTTCCATTACCATAGCACAAAAATTCTCTCCAAAGCTTCTTGGGGAGAATAAATTTTGTTTGCAGGTTTGTGCCTGATTTTTGCACTCTTGTGAAGCCTCTAACAATGATGTTGAAGAAGAATCTTGCATTCAAATAGAAAACACAAGGAAAAGATATTTTTGAGGCCATCAAGCTTGCAATATCATAGGTCCCAACTCTTGTTAACCCTGAATTCTTAAAGACTTCATGATGTATGATTTTGGAGGATCGACACGGTCTCAGCTATCTTAGTTCAACCCAACAAAGAAGGTTCAGAACAACCCATATCCTTCTTTAGCCAAATCTTGAAGGATTACGAGGTAAAGTACTCTTTCATTGAGAAGTAGGTCCTTGTTGTCATTAGGAGTTTGAAGAAGTTTAGACACTTAGTCTCAAACAATAAGATTTAACTGCTAGTATCACATGCTGGTGTTAAGGATTTTCTCTTGAACAAGGATTTGAATGAGAGGAGAGCAGGTTAGATCCCTCGGGTAATGGGATATGACATTGAGATAAAAGTGACCAAAATGGTTTGTGGCAAGGGTTTGTGTGAGTATCTTGCTTCAAGAAACAAGCTGAGTCAGTGCATGAAGAATAGGTTGTCATATTACTACAAAATGATTAAGAGCAGCCAACTAATTATGCACTGATCTATGTTGGACCCAAGCCTTGGTGCATTATCTCCAAACAGGTTTGTGCCCTCTAGAATGGAACAAAGAAAGGAGGAGATACTTTAGGCTACAAGCCATCCCATATGTACTTATCGATGGTGTTTTGTTCAAGAAGGATATCAATAGTGTCCTATTGAGGTGCATTGGGATAGGCCAAATTGAAAGGGTATTGCATGAGTTCCATGATGGAGAAGCAGGAGGCCACTTTTCTCCTCGAGTAACAACTCTCAAAATCATGAAAGATGGTTATTATTGGCCTACAGTGTTTAGGGATTGCTACTCATGGGTCAAGAAGTTCCAAAAGTGTGCATTATTCATAGGAAAGGAAAATTTAGTAGCCCTGCCCCTTCGTCCAATCTCAGTGGATCAACCATCATGCAATGGGGACTAGACTTCATTGGAGTGATTAACCCAAATTCAAGCTAGGGCCACAAGTGGATACTTACAGCAACAAACTATTTCACCAAGTGGACTAAAGTAGTGGAACTTAAAGAGGTAAATGAATCCAACAGCTTAGATTTCTATGAAGGAATAACCACCAGGTTTGGAGTCCCTGCCACTATTATATCAGATAATGCATTATCATTCCTTGGTATAAGGATCACTGAATGGGCTGTAAAAAATGGTGTATACCTTAGCACTTCATGAAACTATTACCCCCAATGTTATGGCCAAGATAAGTCTATAAATAAGAACCTACTAAGGATTATCAGAAGGACCTTTGATGAAAATTTTAGAACTTGGCATACAAAGCTCAAATCAGCCCTATGGGCTGATAGGATCACATCCAAAAGGTCCATAGGTAGCTCCCCATACAAGCTTGTATATGAAATAGAGGCAGTATTTCCCATATCATTGGAGTTTCCTGCTTTGAAGCTCATGAAACAGGTTGAGCTAGCCGAGTTTGAACCTATGACAATTAGGTATGCATAGCTGATGGAAGTAGGAGAGGTAAGAGAGCATGCAATGCGAGGTAAGAGAGCATGCAAACGAGTCATGGAGAAAGATATATCATCAATCAAGAAAACCTTTTATAAGAAAGAAAGAACAAGGACCTTTCAAGAGGGGGACTTAGTTCTGAAGTGGGATGCAAATCGGGAAAAAATAGGAAATAATTCCAAGTTTGATACCATTTGGAGTGGCCCCTACACAGTCAGAAGATGTACAAGTAGCAATGCCTTCTGACTGGCTAAGTTGGATGATGAATAATTATAGATCCCAATCAATGGGATCTACCTCAAAAATTTCTACTAAAAGGAAAGAGTTCCTCAGCCTTGTAAAATATTAGCCTAGGTTTTTAATTTCCCTAAGTGTGTATGCACATTGAGTTGTTGTAGCATAGGTTTTATTTCCCTAAGTGTTATGGCACAGGTTTTTGTTTCTCCAAGTTTGCATCGTTATATAGTTTGATGCACCTCCAGGTGAATGTGCCAGACCCTTAAGCATTTACAATAGGGAGACCCATAGTTTCCATAAGAGTTGCTTATTTTAAAACAAAAAAAGGATACAAAGCAACTAAAATTGGGTCTTGAAGAGTACATTTCTAGAACAACGGGGTAGGTTCCAGGTCACCTAGTGTAAACATCAGATTCAAGCTTCAAGTTCTGATAAGGTCATACTATAAATTATGAATCCATTCCCAATGGATGCTTTAAGGTATATGATCTCTTCATCTAGCAAGTAGATGTCCCCTGCAAGTCGCCAAATTTTTATCTTAATTTTCCCTGGCAAAATTGATCAAACATGACCCTGTGTAGGAAGAAATCTAAGGAACGGTCCGTCGTATGAGCCCGCATTTCAAATCTAACAAATAGGTTGTAGACGGGATCTAAAATGGAGGAGCAGGGTCAGGGAATGAGAAAACAATGTTAAAGAAAACTAGAGGCTCAAAGGAGAGAAACGAAGAAAGACTCAAAGGTTTCGGGCTTCACAAATGATTCAGAGCAAGCCAAAATTGGCTAAGTATGGAAGAATCAATGGAAGCTGCCAAGTGTCTTAACGACACATCTTCAAAAGTAAAATTTGAAGTGGAGATTCAAACAAATGCCAAGCCTCCATGTGTCAGAGCCCCAAAATTTGCACCGGCCATTGAAAAGTATAAGAGTCAGTGGAGGGTGCCAAGTGTCTCAATGACGCACATTCAAAAGCGGGACCCTGAGCGGAGACTCAAATGAGCGTGAGGCTACCAAATTTCTAGGGTTTGAAAAATGCATTAACCCAAATTGGCTAAGTATCATAGACTCGCAGAAGGTTCCAAGTGTCAGTGCGGCGCTACTTCAAAAGTAAAATTTGGAGTGGGTTTCCAAACAAGCGCCAAGTCTCCACGGGTCTCAAGTCGAGATATGGCTCGCTAATCAAAAGGACTTAGCCAATACATAAGGAAATAGAGAAAAGTTGCGGAAGGCACAACATGTCTCTCTTGAGTGTAACTTCAAAAGGTAAATCCAAAAGTGGTCCCCAAAATAGCATCGGATCGCCATGTGGCCATGTTGACAAGTCAAAGTAGGAAGGTGGGTCGTCAGAGGCAATTGTAAATTTTTTGTCTCAAGAGACATAAAGTATGGATATGAGCCGTACTTTTGCTAATGCCCAAGAAGTCACGTGTCAAACCTCAAATGCATGTGGGAAGGTAGGCCTGTGGAGGACTTTTTTCCCAAATGGAAAATGTGGACCGCGGGCCCGAAGATGGTTTTTTGACAAAATGAATTGCGGGGCTGCGGGGATTTTTTCGCATTTTGTATTTTTTTTTTTGTCAAATGGCACAAAGTAAATTTTAGTCTCGTGAACTGGTTCTACTAACTGGTTTTTGCCATTTTGGTATGGACCCAACTCAAATATTCAAATGGACATATCTTTCGATCCAGTGCCCGAAATCAAACAAATTTGGCACCATTGGAAAGGTCTTGAACTCGTCTTCGCCATAGAAACCTGAAAATTTAATTTTGAGGAGATTTGGTGTGTAAAAAATAAGGAAACATCTTCATGCCATTAATTTGAAATCTGATTGTCCGCAACAACTAGATCACATTGGATTTGAACCGCTATTTTCCCTTCTTCAACACGCCAAACAAACATAGAGTGGCGGACTCGACATATTGTGGGAAGATTTGCAGTGGCATTAATGGCCGGTAGCTGAGCTTCAAGTCAAGTTTCCCACCTCTTTTCTTCTTCTCCCTTCACTGCATCTATAAAAGAAGGAGCTGGGCTCATTGTAAAGGGTTAGACATTTCTGTTTTACACCCTCCCTTCTCCTCTAGTCTGTAGACGAGTTTGTGGAGTCCAAACCTCCCATTCAAGTTGTAATACAATTTTTTTTCCTCTCTTGGCTAACTGTAATGTACTGTATCAACTATGGAGCAATAATATATGTCTATGGATTATTCTCAACCCTCTCATGTGTTCATTGTTATCTTTTGATCTCTCATTGCAATTTGGTTATCTTTGCATGGTGGTTGTATTACATTTTATGGTCTTTGTTAAATTGCAAAACAGTGTTTAACATTCCTTTGGTGCATCACCTTGTTAGCTTAGGTTTATTTCTTTCACATCTTCTCAACCCTATCCCCTTGGCAAGATAGAGTAGGTTTAGAGTAGATCCTCTAAAATTTATTTCTGTGCACTGAACAGAAGAATAGGAACCATCCTTCATCCATAGAGCTCTCTCGATTTCAAAGTACCACACTTTGAGAGATGCTCCATGTTAAATACTATCACACCGAGCGTCTTAACCCATCTACTTGCAGATATTCAGGGATGCTATGATTTTACACTAACATGACCTGGGCCTTTCAGCCTGAGATGTTGATCAAGTTTGCCTCTAGTGGGATCGATACGATGATACAACAGCTACTTGGGTGGATGCTACACCTTTCAGAGAACAATTTCCACACTTGTTCCACTGAATTCAAGGAGGAAGTCGAGTCTAAGGGGATGAGAATGTAGTACCCACTCATCTTTGACATTGATCTTACTATGATTTTTTCTTATGTTGGATTGGAGTCATAGAATTTTTTATTATATTTGAGCAGTATACATGGATAGATGGACATTACTATATTTGATTAGTATTTTGTTAGAAATTATAGATATTTTGATTTTGGATATGTGGTGACTCATAGTGTGAATTATATGCATGGATTGACATTTTAGTATTTGATGACGATCTAGAGTTTATAATTTATATATGTCGACGCATTGGATTTTGATACGAGAGAGTTTTTTAGACGATCTAGTTAGTGTTGTGATCTTATTGTTAATTGATGAAATGATAGAATTGAAATATTTTGAAATTTTGAACAATTGGTGAAATTGCTTTATTTTAGTGATGATTTAGTTATGTTATTTGATGATGTGAATTGATATGTATATGTAGATTTGATTTGTTTACGTCATTGGTATGGCCATGAGGCCAAAGAGGTATTGTTTTGATTTTGTAAGAAATTGTAACACAACAAAAAAAAAGGGGATAAGAGACCAATAGTGAAGATATTTTGCGTAATGGCAATAGGTCACCTTGGTAACTTGTGTTTTTTTGTATGTTGTTATGTTATTAATAAATTGTTAGGAGGTCGCGATGGGGCATGCCTTAAATGTGACCTTGAATAAATGTGTTATTTTCCTTTTTTAATTTTAATTATTTTGTGAGTATGTGATTTATCATAGTAATGTTAATAACTTTATTATTATTAGTGAATGTGCTTCATTTAAGCTAATTAATTTTGTTAATTGAATTAATTTGGGATGTGACCAATGGGTATTTAATTTTGGTAGATTGTCCTTGATTTTATTATGGATTTGAAAGGATTTTATTTTTTTGAGTGTTGTGTACTCAACCTTGCATGTCAAACTCGGATTTTTGCTTAATGGATATTTTTAGAGGATTTTGGGACAAGTTACACTTGTCCGACACCTCTTAAATTCATCTACCAACTATACCTATGGGGTAAGGGGTCAAAATTAGGCCCCATTATGTGTTTTGGAAGCTAAAAAGGTGAAATTATTGCACCTTCTTACATGAGCTTTTAATTTTATCCTTTGGAGTATGGTTTTTAGTTTATGTGTGTAAGGAGAACTTGTCATTTCTCACCCACAAATTTATCGAGCTTTGGTTTTGGGGTTTGAACATGTGATGTGGAGTTGAGGAGAAGTGATGTTGCATGCTACATGGATCCACCTCACCCTCCTCTTCTCTTTTTCTATTTATTCAAGTTTGTTTGATGGTTTTGGGGTTACATGTTTTATTTTCACTCTTACATTTTAGAGGAGCTTGCTTTTGGAGCCTTTGTTTGAAGCTTGGAAGATTGGTTTGTGCTTGTTTTGGACTTGGAAAATCTTGGAGCTTGTGCTTGTGGATTTAATACTCTTGCAATGGAAAGGTAGGGACTTCACCAATGTATTTTATTTCTATTTGTTGTGAAAATAGTTTTAAATGGATGATTGTTGTATGTTTTGGTTTTGGGGATAGAATGGCCTTAAAATTTTGTAGGAGAAAGAAAATGGGGATATATGTTGAGGTCGGGATAAGAGTTTATCTTATGATTTTTAGGGGATTTTGTTGGGTGCCCCACCTTGTGATAATAAGAAAGTTTTCTTATTTATCTTGATATAATTTTAGGGAGGGATAAGAGTTTTTGGGAGAAATAACATAAATTGAGGGAGCGAAAAGAGTTTGGCAGATTGTATGAATGAAGTTTTGGAGGTTCTTAAGGTGGGCACTTAACCCATTGGGAGGCATAAGTGAATCCCCATATTTATTCTCTTTCTCTCTCTCTTGTCTTGGATATTGAGCCTTTGTGTTTTGGAAAAGTGTATATCTATTGTGTTTTTGTATTGTTCTTATTATATTGAAAGTTTTTGCGAATGGTTTTTTTTTGAAGCCATGTTAAAGTTTCCTTCGTTTCTTAATACCTCATATTGCTTCATTTTTGAGGGTCGGGGACCAATGAGGAGGATCATTTCACCTCCTCATTCCATTATAGGTTGGGTGGAGAGTGTTGCCTACTCCCCTTAGTTTGTTGTTGTGTTTGGATTTTGGAGAAATGGAGGAGTTTAAGTTGGAATCTTGGAAAGATTTTTTTTGTGGAAGATTAAAAGAAAAAGAAATAGTTACATTCTTAAAATTTACCCATGTTGTTTCAACTTAAGAAGAAGGCTTGTATACTCTTTCATCTTAAAAGAGATTCTTGTTAATTGTTTTATTATGTTATGTATTGAAAGGGATTGAAGAAAAACTCTTGAAATTTGTAATTGTTGAATATGTATTCCTTGAAATCTGAAATGTATCAAAGTTGTTTGTGCTTTCATCTTGTAAAATAGTTGTGTTTGTATTCAAAAATATATGGAAATATATTGTTTCTCTTAAACTAAAGGTCATTTTTATTAAGAAAAGGAAAGGAACTTGCATTTAGAAAATGGTTAAATTCTTTCTCTCTATGAAGTTCAATGTATTGTGGTTGAAAAAATACACCTTCTCATTTTATTGTAAAAGTTAGTATGTTGGGATGTTGAAATCATATTCAACTATCATCGATTGTTATAAGAAGAGAAAATACATATTTAGTGTTTTTAAACAATGAATATATCATCCTTATTAATTGTATTGGGTTGGATAAGAAAATCTATTAGTTTCCTACTATTCAACAGAGATGAATAGATATAAAATTATAAGTACTTGTCTTATATTTCACTATATAAATTAATTTGAGTGATTGTTTAAATATTGGAAGAACAAAAAAATACACAACTATGTCTATATATAATTATATATACTATAATTATAAAAATATATTAAACAATCTCATTATATATATCTCTGTGTGTGTGTGTGTGTGTGTATACTATATATAATAGAATTTTTTTACTGAGCCGAATGGATTTTATATAGTAAGGTTTGTATATAAATATATAAAACGTGTTTTGAAGGTTACGGTTGGGCTGTACGACCTGACAAATGTTTTATAAAATAAAAGGGGTGGGGGCGCTGCCCCTACCCAATATATACATTGTTGCTATCGGCCATGGGCCACATTATAATTTAAACCCTGCGAACTACTACAGGTGGTGGCTGCTCCAATATATATATAAAATACTAAAATCTATTTTATATCAGGCTGCCGCCTTAAAATAGATAGCGTTTAATTAAAATCATTTTCAAAACAAAAAAATTTAATATAAATTTCTCTATATATATATATATACCCAAAAACCTCATCTTTTTCTATATATCATTTTAAAACAGAAATAAATATAGGGAAAATAATGGAATAACCCTATAGGATAAATCTTTTACAAATGAAAAATAACAAATCAAATACAAGCTGAATATATAGACAAATTGTGCGTATGCACCCAAATAGCTAACCCCACAATCCTTCATAGCTTCCTTAATCTCCATGGATTCCACTCATCCAATATGCAAATCAAAATGGAACAAATAAATAAGTTTAGGATAATTTTAAAAATACCTAAATCTAAGGGTTCACATCCAATTAATCAAATGGATGACATTTCACCCTACAACTTTAAGTGATGTGATTTTTATGCGAAAGGAAAATTAATTAAATGGTATGGATAATAGGTTGAATGAGGCCACTTACTAGTTAGGGTAAGTTGAGACCTTAGCCATAGGTTATTAAGTAAATAAATGACATTTGAATTATAAGGATAAATTAAATAATTGTGCAAGGGGAATTTAAACCCAAAATGATTGGAATGAAGTAATAATAGTTAGTTTTTATTCTAATTACGACAACCTTACAAATGTGTGGAACTTATTAATCATGAAATATTCAAACCTTGTTAGTGGTCATCTTTTTGCACGCCTTTTTAAACAAATAAAAATTAATCTCATAATTGTTCTTAGTTGATTATTGGGTTTTATCTTGGGTTTTGTGTGTGGGAAATATGGGCATTACAATTTGCATTCACGAGAAAACAATCACTACAAAATATTTTATGTACATTTAATACACCTCTTCCTTATCGATCGTGCCCCTTAATTTTTCCCATTCTCAGTGTTGGTCTTTGTTCAACGTACATTTTTCCGATGATGTAATGGGCTTCACTTGATTCAAGTTACATGCAAGAGGACAAAGAAAATACACAAAGTGAAATTGAAGAGACAAAAATGAGGTCTTTTGGAAATTCTATTATGGTGGGTTACCATTGGATAAGCGTAAAATGAAAACACATCAGCATATGAGGAGCATCAGAAAGAAATCAAGAAAATCTAAAAAGAAAAAAAAGGGAAGAAATCCTTTAGAAAATTATTACATAGAAGGTTATGCATATGATCTTTGAACCAGGTGTAGCTTAATAGATAATTACTCTTCCCACAATCCTCCCTTAAAGAATTAAAAACTACAAGTAAAATCATGAATATGAAGTAACATATTTGGGCACGCTGCATTTTGCATTTGATAATGTTGTCTAAGAGAATGTTTGGTTATCAATTAAGAAACAAAATTTCCAGAGGTAATTGAATGCATTTACCACTTAAAATATCAAGGGCTTACTTTGTAAAAAGCCACCATTGACATTGGCGGCATGGAAAGGTAGTGGCTTACATTCATAGCTAAATAAAGAGTTCCCTCTTTATCCGCCCTTTGGATTTCACCACCTTTTTCATTTAGTCATTATGTGAAAATGTACTTAACCTCTTCTACAGTCACACATACAAGAGGAATCTCATCTTCGCTTTAAGTCCTTAACACTCCCTCTTTATCCCCATCGGCCCTTCCCTTTCAAGCATTGTGTGTCCAATCTAGATCTTTTCCACTACTTCTTTTTCCACTACTTCCTTTTGTTTTTCATTTTACGACTAGAAATATCATATGACTTTGTTGTATGTTTCACTTTTCTTTAGCCATCACCCGTATTTTTCTTTCGACATTAACATCGCACACGTCACATGTGATTTCTAGTTTATGGTATGCAAGACCATGGAACACATGAGTATGTTGATCTTTCACAACATTGTTTTTGTAAGTGATTTTTCTACATATATTATTGCGAGTCTCATGAGTCATTAGGGATGGCACTTTGTAGGTACTAGAAGATGGCTTACTTTAATAAGCTATATGTGGAGGTATATTTTTATCTTTTTGGTTAACTTTGTTTCCGTCATGACAATTTTTGGTTTTTGTTAAAATTAATGCTTTGATCAAGATATTTGAAAGAGGCTATGGTAGAGGAGAGACTTGACTGTTGTAGATGTTGGAGGTGTCATTGGATTTACTACAATGGGAATTATTGACCATGTTGATGCAAAAAATGTAACCGTTTTGGATCAGTCTCCTCATCAACTTGTTAAAGCCAAAGAAAAGGATCTCCTCAAGGAATGAAAAATCATGGTGGGTGATGCAAAGGATATCCTATTTCCTACTGATTATGCATATAGATATGTGTCTTCGGAAGGTTGTTTCTTTCTTCTTTTAACTTTCTTATTTTGTTATTTTTTTTTTTTTTTAAAGTTCCGTTGTTATATTTCTATCTCTATAATCCTAGAAAAAATTGTTAATTTCTATCTCTTCTCAAAAAAGGATTCATTTTTACTATGATGTTGTTATTTCATCAAGAAACATAGTTAATTTTTAGTTTTTTTTTTCCTCTTCTTTCCGAGAAGAGGAATTATGAGCCATGTACAAAAATATCAGATCTTGGTAATCTCAACCATGAAAATTGTTCATTCGGATGGCCTAGCAATCGCCACATTTTATCATCTTTATCATTACTCCTCAAGATTATTAATCGATTAGAGTTTCTTTTAAATATCATATAAATTAATAGGTTGAATTGTTTATAAATTCATGAATTAAATATTATTTTAATAAATTAATTAATAATTCAATTTGAAAATAAATGTAAAATAAGAATATTTAGAATTATAATTAAAATTCTAGACTACTTAACTAATATAAACTTTAAACTTGA
The DNA here is from genome assembly GCA_018340775.1 of Taxus wallichiana var. yunnanensis. NCBI lineage: Eukaryota > Viridiplantae > Streptophyta > Pinopsida > Cupressales > Taxaceae > Taxus > Taxus wallichiana. Next base: position 404,334,319 of record CM031237.1, on the reverse strand, counting down.
TTCAATCTAAAATTAATATTAAATATAAAGATAAATATATCAAGTAAGAATTACCTACCTTAAATTTTTATGTTATCAAAGAATCCACCAATTAAACTATATTTTTTCAACGAAGGAAAAATAAAATAAAAATTGGAGTTTATCAAAAGAAAAGTTATGATGCAAGAGTGAAGAGCGAAAATGAACTCAAGATTAAATCAATTATTTACTAAATATGATTTGATTTATTTTCCATTTGCAACGTGGAGATTAAGTTACTTTATAACTAGCAATGAAATAAGAGAATAACATAGAATTCAATAGGATTTAAGGGTTTTTATTTAAATTGAAGGTTATTTGTAACGTTTATGAACAATCAAGTATATATAATGAAGCTTAGGATGTAATTCCCACTCCTCTTCGACACTTATTTTACTATGATTTTTATTGTTTATTGAGACATGGCCTTTATTATCATATTTTGGATAGCTTATAGATAGACATGATGGACATTATGATTGTTATGGTGTTCTGACGACTATATTTGGATTATTGAACTAACCCTATGAATTCTTGGATGTTGAGAGTTGTTAATGATGTGAGGATATTAGGGATCAGTGATATGTTGTTGAATGCATCCAATAGATATGAGTTACAATAGACATACGAAATTCAATAGTTGTAAAAATATGAATTATTATAGCTGGTAAATGTTAATGGATAGGGAAGAATTGTAATTGTAAATAATTAATAAGTGAAGTATGTGTTTTATTCTTTGATGTATTGATTTGATAGATGATTGAGCTAGTCTTATGATCTCATTATTTTTGATGAAATGGTAGAATTGAAATATGTTGAAATTGTAAACTATGATGGAATTGCTTGATTCTAATGATGATTTAGTTATGTTATGTGATGATGTGAATTGATATGTATATATGTGTTTTATTGTTTTGATGTCATTGATATGGCCATGAGGCTAGAGAGGTATTGTTTTGATTTTGTTAGGAAATTATAACACAACAAACAAAAGGGGATAGGAGACCAACAATGAAAGAATTTTGGGTATTGAAAACATGTCACCTTGGCAACTTGTGTTTTTTATGTTGTTATGTTGTTGATATTTTTAAGGAGGTCCCCATAGGGGGTGGCCTCAAATGTGACCATGGGTAAATGTGTTATTTTCCTTTTCATTTTATTTATTTTTTGTGGAGTATGTAAATTATTATTGTTGAATATTTAAATTTAACTTTGTAGTTAATGTGCTCTTATTTAAGTTGATTAATCATGTTAATTAAAGTAATTTGGGATGTGACCAAGGGGTATTTAATTTTGGTAGATTTTCCTTGATTTTATTATGGATTTGAAAAGGATTTTATTGGTTTTGGTGTTGTGTACTCAACCTTGCATGTAAAACTCAGATATTTGGTTTAAGGATCATTTTTAGAGGCTTGTGGGACAAGTTAAGCTTGTCCCACACCTCTTAAAATCACCCACCAACTATACCTATGATGTGGGGGTTGAGTTTAGGCCTCATTATGTGTTTTGGAGAGGAAAAAGGTGAAATTATTGCACTTTCTTACATGAGCTTTTAATTTTTCCTTAGAAGTATGGTTAATGGTTTGTGTGTGGAAGGAGAACTTGTCATATTCTCACCCACCAATTTATGAGATTTGGGATTGTGTTTGACCATGTGATGTGGAGTGGAGGAGAAGTGATGTGGCATCCTACATGGATTCACATCACTACTCTCTCTTTAATTTTCTATTTATCTATGTTGTTTTGAAGTTTTGGGTTACATTTTTTATTTCACTCTTGCATTTTTGGAGGAGCTTTCTTTTGGAGTTCTTGTTGGGAATCTTGGGAGATTTTTGTGCTTTTTTAAGACTTGTAAAATATTGGAGCTTGTGTTTGTGGATTGGATATTATTATAATGGAAAGGTAGGGACTTCACCCATGCATTTATTTTTTTTTTTGTGCAAATGGTTGTAAATGAATGATTGTTGTGTGTTTTGTTTTAGGGGATATAATGGCCTTAAGGTTGTGTAAGAGATAGAAATGGGGATCTATTGAGGGAGGGATAAGAGTTTATGTTATTCATTTGGAGGGATTTTGGGTTGGGTGTCCCACCTTGTGATAATAAGAAATATTTTGTATTTATCTTGATATGTTTATTGAGGGAGGGATAAGAGATTGAGGGAGACATAAAATAAATTGAGGGAGGGATAAGAGTTTGGTTGTGGTTGTGTGAATGGAGTCTTTGGAGGTTTTTAAGGAGGACACTTATCCCATTGGGAGGCATAAGTGATTCCCCATGTTTCTTCTCTCACTTGAATTGGATATTGAGACTTTTAAAGCTTGGGAAAATTGTATGTTGTTGTTATTTTTGTATTGTGCTTGTTGTGTTGAAAGTTTTGTGAGAATGGTTGTTGTTGAAGCCTTGTAAAAGTTGTCATGGTTGTTTGATACCTTTTATTGCTTCATTTTGGGGCTCGGGGGCCAATGAGGAGGATGGATTCTCCTTCTCATTGGATTATAGGTTGGGTGGAGAGCGTTGCCTACTCCCCTTTCCTTGTTGTTGTGTTTGGCTATTGAAGAAATGAAGGAGCTCAAGTTGTCATCTTGGAAAGTGTTGTATTGAAGAAGATCAAAGAAAGAGATAGTTATTTTTTTGTAAATTTGTCATGTTGTTTCCACTTAAGTGGAAGGATTTGTATACTCTTGTATTTTAAAAGGAGTTTCTTATAAATTTTATTATCAAGTTATGTATTGGAAGTGATTAAAGAAAGAACCTTTGAAATTTGTATTTATTGAAAATGTATTTCCTTCAAATCTTGGAAATGAAATCAAAGTTGCTTGTGTTTTCATTTGGTAAAATGGTTGTGTTTGTATTGGAAGAATGTATGGAAGTTATACTTGTTTATTTCTTTGTTGAAATGGTTATCATTCTTTTTGTGAAAAGAAAAGAAACTTGCATCTAGTAATGGTTAAATTCCTTTCTCTATTTTATAGACAAATGCATTTCAGTTGGAAAGGAAATCTTGTAGTTAAATTTCATACCTTGTAACAATGGAAAAGTTACCCATTTAGTGCATTTTATCAAAAAGAGAGTAGTCTTTTGCACTTATATATTCTGGTATTAAATCATTGAGTTAGAAATCGGATTGATATATATAACTATATGTATTAATAAATATATATATATATATATATATATATATTTTAAAAAAATATATTTTTTCACATAGTCTGACCGATGTAAGTCGATGAACCAATGTCGAATTGAGAACACAAACGGCATTAGTCTCTTAAAAATTGCAAAGTCTAATAAAAATAACTTTTCTTAAGTTGCATGATTCCTGTTGTTGATAAAATAGTAAAACATACTCTATTATTTCTCATCAAATCTGTAAAAGAGCATACAAATGTATATATTGAAGAATATATACATTTGTGTGTGATTTGACAAAATGGGTCATATTTTTAGTAACTGTCACCAGGAGCCCTACCAGCATCGATAACATAGTACGAACTGAGACTGGTTGAGCGATTGACACACCTTTTTTGAGCGTAAAAAAAACATGTTTTAGACCAAACCAGGAACTTTAATGACTATTTTTGAAAAAAAATGTAGATCCATTCATACAATGGATATATAAACATGTATATACATATATACATGCATGTATATATGTATATAAGAATTAATACTCCTAGATCAAATAAAATGGGGTTTTCCCCAAATAATAAACTCAAGAAATGTGAATAACTTAATATCAAAAAAATAGATTCATGGTGGAATCTCTAAAACAAAGAAAATGTATAACATTGCATTATAAAACCTAAGAATAAACTAAACTAAGTAAAGAATGAAATGGAGGAAGTATCCTCTTATTATAAAATAGAACCAAAGAAATTTCCCCATGGTTTCATTCCTTGGTTCCATGGCTTCCACTCCTCCAACCTGCAAATCAAGATTGAACAAATGAATGAGAATAGGTAAAGGAAAGAATAAAAAGAATTCATAAAGATATTTAGGGTTCTTTTGAAAATACCTAAATCTAAGGGTGCATATCCATTTAATCTAAGGGTTGAGGATTAACCCTACACATTTCAATTTGTGGATTTTTATGGGGTTGGGTAATTTTAATTAAAGTATGGTTATTAGATGAATGGGGCAACTTAATGGTTTAGGATAAGTTGAGACTTTATCCTTAGATTATAAAGTAGATAAATGACATTGAATTACTAAGGATAACTTAAATAATATTGTGAAAGGGGTAAGTTAGATAATGATTTATAAGGGTTAAATTAATAGGAATTTAAATATATATTTAGAAAACTATGTGAAGGAAATAGGTTTAATCATATTAGGAAATCTTAGAACTTTATGCTAATAAGTGAAATTTTAAATGAGGAAAATTAATGAGATTAAGCTAGTCAACATTTTAAAATGGGAATTAATAGAAAACCTAGAAGGAGATTTATATCCCGATATAATATTTGAATAAATAATCGTATTTGATTATTAATTTAGTTTTAAGAAATTTATAGATATGAGAAATTTATTAATCAAAAAAATATTTAAACCTAGTTAATGGCTATTTTAATAATAACAACCCTTTTAAACAATTTTTTCATAATTATCCAAACTAATTATTGAGTTTGTCTTGGGTTTTGTGTGTCAAAAATGTGGGCATTACACTTGGTATCAAAGTCGTGGGTTCAACACTTGGACCTTTGGGATTAAGATAATAATAAAAATAATAATATTTGTTAGAAATGTGAACTCGCTTTAAGTGGGCATTTTTACATCCCAACTTTTCATTTGAAGTGTTAATTCATGACATGTTGTTATTCTTATGAACTTAAGTGAGTGTTAGAAATTTCATTCCTTGTGAAGATGTTGGTTAATCGGAATATTTCTAGTTCTTGTTTTCTTTATGGACGTAGCATTTTATTTTATTTTGTGAGATTTTACAAGGATTGAAATGCAGTTACTTAGACATTTATTTTGATTTCTGAGATTTCTTGGATTTTACCTTTGTTTGGTAACTTAGAGCTTGTTGCCTCAATAGCCACTTGGCTAAATGTCGTCAAAAGTGTTACATGATTTTTTGATTTTGGATGAGCTTGTTCTATCTTGGTTGTGTTATGTTCTCTTTTTGTATGGGAGTACACCCTAGGTGTTTTGGTTGTTATCCTAGGTACTTCAGATCATGCCTTGGTTTTGGAGTGACATGGCTTTGTGTCTCTAGGATCTTGAGTGAAATTTTTGATACTCATCTTCCTTAGAGTGAGGATTCCCCATGTCATGAAAGATAGTTGGAAGTTTTGATAGTGATTATGTTTTTCCTTGCACCCTGGTATGAGTTGTGTTCATCATCAAGATAGATGTGATACTATCTATGAACTTATGGATTATGTTTGGGATGAAATAACTCTTGGATAATTATGGGATTCTTGTTGATAGTGTATAGTTGGTATGTGATGGTCCATTGATGGGCATGCAGGAGTCGTAACTCAATTTCTTTGTGTTATTTTAGAAAAGATAAATGTTTTTTAACTATAAATACCTTGGGGAAAATATGAAAATTCTTTAGTTCTGTAGCATGGTTCTTATTTTAGTCTTGATGACCCATAGATAGATATACCCTTGTCTTAATATATTATTTTTTTTAAAGTATACCACATTATAATCCATTAGTATCGAATTATGTTGAGACAAATATGGATGCATTTTGGTTCTTTTTGGACCTTATACTTAGATATTTTAGTTTTATGGGTATTAAGGTATCAAACTTGGTTGTGTTTTTTTCATGCTCTTTCATCCAAGGTTATAACTCTTGGCTTAGAAAGTATGTTTTGAGTGAATCTTTTGGCTTCCCTCTTGTTATGTTGATGTTATCTTGGTTTCCTTGGGGTATTTTTCCCCTTGTCATCTTGACTGCTTGGTTGGTGGTATCTTGTGGAGGTATAAGTTTTTTTTGGAAACCTCCTCTTTTTTATAGTGAACCTATTTTGAGTAAACCATAAACATTTTTTTCTCCCTCACACCGACCTAAACTCCTTGAAATTGTAAAGGTAAATTTATAACTTCATAAATACATCTTCATCGTATCTCTTATTGATACTTATGGAGACTTACTTGGAATGCATCAGTGATGCATGTAACTTTTGGGAAAGATTCTTGTAAAATTGGTGTGTCCCATTTTGGTTAATGACCTCTTGTTTCTATAACTTAATAATTTGGTAAGCTTGGCTTCTTCTACTCATTAAAATTTAATTGGTATTGTGATAAACCTGGGCATATTAGAACTCTAATTGGGAGGCTTGGACCCTCGAAACTTAATAAGTAAATCTTGGACACTAGGAAGAGGGTTTCTCAATCTAACCTGGTAGTTTAATAGGAGAAATAAAACTATGTGAAAATAACAAGAAACCTTTTATACTTTCCCTAGAAGTAAAATGAATAATTTTTTCTACCTATATAGAATGGCGAGATATCATGCCAACATTGGTGATGATCCTTAATGACACAAGATATGGGATATCGTAATATAAGGAATGCATTAATTAGAAAACTTATAATAAATATGCTTAGTGAATGTAACCACAACTTGTGTTTTATAATTTGGAAGTATGGAATGGATAATCTATGGGATTGAACACAAGTAGAATGTACAAATAAACAACCTTAATGGTATAAATTGCTAATGCATGCCCTAAAATTTATAAAGGATATAATCTGAATGATAGAACTAATTAAAAATTTCCCTTGAACTATTGTATGAGAGCCTAACCTAAATTGAGCCCTAAGGTTTTGGGTGTTTCAAATAATATTGAAATATTATAAAATGTATAATATATATATATATATATATATATATATATATATATATATATATATATATATATATATATATATATATATTGGGTTATTGTTACAAAATTATCATGATCTTTTACAATAATTAGTACGCGAAATAATACCAGAATTATAATTCATGGAAGAATAAGTCATTCAATGCTAGACTAGTACAAGAATTAGTGAAAATCATGTAATTAAATCCAATGTTGGAACCATGATGGTAAAATTATTATACCTCATTTTATATCAAACAAAAACACATGTATAATGCTTATAACACAAGTTACCTGTTAGATTATTTTGGACCTCTCTTTGGTTTGTATGAAGTTTTTGAAGTATGCATAGGAATACTATCACCTTGATTAGAATGGAGTGCTTGGTTGATAGTGATGTGCTCTAGTCGTGTTTTTCTTCCTTGCACATAAACATGTGTAAATTTCCCTTGTTGGAACCTTTTAGGTCATCATGCCCTTTTCCTTTTAACTTTGACAAGTGTATAAATTTTAATCTTTTATAAGAGTGTCTATATCTCCTGTCCCATGAGAGGCACCTTTCTTATGTTTGGGATAGGACATTGGTAACCAAGGCTTATTGTAAGCTTAGGAAACACATGTTAAGGGTGTAGAGGAATCTTTCCTTTGGGGAACCATGAATCCTCTTTCTTTTTGGGGAACCATGATGTTGTTTACCCCTTGTCCTTTCTTGTTTCCTATTCTGGGACTCTTACTTTATTTTTCCTATGTATTATAATATTAATTTTGTGTTCATTTTAAGATTCTTGTGAGTTAGGGTGGGCTTGAAATTATCAAATTTTGTTTTTTGTAGAGATAATGGTACCTCTTGTGTCGATATGATAGTATGGGCAAGGATTTCCTATCACCAAGAAATGGAAATGTTTCCTAATTGATTGGGGGTTCCTAAAATAGGATTTGGTGGTTGTGTGTTACGATTTTGGGTACAATTTCAAGTTATGGAAACCTTGTGGCCAAGAGTATGCTTAGTGTCACCATGAAAATTTTCAAATGATTATTTCCAAATTATATAAAGTACCTCCAATGAATAGTATTCATCATTGTAAACAATTTTGTTAAGATTAGATGTTTTCTTGTTGTTAAGCCTCAATTTGTGTGGCCCTGAATGTGTTGGTCCTATAATAAGGTGTGGTGTTTTTCATGTAAAATTTGAAGGTCATGATTGGTAGTTGTTAATCTTATCTAAGATAAAGAACTTTGAAGTGTAATTAAACCAAGTGGAAGTCTTATCTTCCTTTTATCATGTGTTGTATCCATGTGTGGCTACGTGGACACCTTTTGTACATATATGTTTTCCTAGTCTTATTAGAACTTAGTTGCCATTCTTTGGGATTCCATTCACAATTTCCTAGTTAAATGTTATATGTTATAACTTGGTTAACCTCGTAGAGATTATTCGAAGGTTGTATGATTTGTTTCCCTATCTCTTTCCGTGACTTCAGGAGGAAGTCAAGTCTAAGGGGAGGGGGATGTAATGCCCACTCCTCTTCGACACTTATTTTACTATGATTTTTATTATTGTTGATTGAGACATGGAATTTATTATTATATCTTGGATAGCTTATAGATAGACATAATGGATATTATGATTGTTATGGTGTTATGATGACTATAATTGGATTATTGAACTAATCCTATGAATTCTTGGATGTTGAGAGTTTTTAATTATGTGAGGATATTAGGGATCAATGATATGTTTTTGAATGCATCGAGTAGATATGAGTTACAATAGACGTACAAAATTCAATAGTTGTCGTAAATATATGAATTCTTATAGCTGGAAAATGTTAATGGATAGTGAAGAATTGTAATTGTAAATAATTAATAAGTTAAGTATGTGTTTTATTATTTGGTGTATTGGTGAAATGGCAAAATTGAAATATGTTGAAATTGTAAATAATCTATGGAATTGCTTGATTGAGATGATGATTCAAATTGTGTTATGTGGTGATGTGAATTGATAGGTATATATGCATTTTATTGTTTTGATGTCATTTATATGTCCATGAGGCCAGAGAGGTATTGTGTTAATTTTACAGGAAATTGTAACACAAAAAACAAAAGGGGATAGAGACCAAAAATGAAATAATTTTGGGTATTGGCAACATGTCATCTTGGTAAATTTTGTTTTTGTATGTTGTTATGAGAATGATATTTTTAGAGGTGCCCATTGGGTGGGGTGGCCTCAAAAGTTACCATGGGTAAATGTGTTACTTCCTTTTTCATTTTTTTTTTTATTTTGTGGAGTATGTGACTTATTATTATTGATTATTTCACGTTTGATTTTGAGTTAATGTTCTCTTATTTAAGTTGATTAATCATGTTAATTAAAGTAATTTCAGATGTAACCAAGGGGTATTTAATTTTGGTGGGTCATCCTTTGTTTTATTTTGGGTTTAAAAATTATTTGATTGATTTCAGTGTTGTGTACTCAACCTTGCATCTCGAACTCGGATTTTGGTTTAAAGACTATTTTTGGAGGCTTTAGGACAAGTTAAGCCTGTCCCACACCTCTTAAAATCAAGCACAAAATATACCTATGATGTGGGGGGTTGATTTTAGGCCTCATTATGTGTTTTAGAGGGTAAAGAGATGAATTTATTGCACTTTCTTACATGAGATTTTAATATTGTCCTTAGAAGTATGGTTAATGGTTTGTGTGTGGAAGGAAAACTTGTCACGTTCTCACCCACAAATTTATGAGCTTTGGGCTTGATGTTTGACCATGTGAAGTGGAGTGGAGGAGAAGTGATGTGGCATCCTACATGGAGCCACATCACCACTCTCTCCTCACTTTTCTATTTATGTATGTTGTTTTGAAGTTTTTGGGGTTTCTGTTCTTATTTCACTCTTGCAATTTTGGAGGAGCTTGCTTTTGAAGTTCTTGTTTGAAGATTGGTAGATTGTTGTGCTTGTTTTAGAATTTGAAAATCTTGGAGCTTGTGTTTGTGGATTGGATATTTATTGCAATGGAAAGGTAGGGACTTCACCCATGTATTTTGTTTCTATTTTGTTGTGAAAATGGTTGTAAATGAATGATTGTTGTGTGTTTTAGTTTTTAGGACAGAATGTCCTTAAGGTTGTGTAGGAGAAATAAAATGGGGATCTATTGAGGGAAGAATTAGAGTTCATATTATGAATTTGGAGGAGCTTTCGGTTTGGTGTTCCACCTTGTGATAATAAGAAATATTTCTTATTTATCTTGATATGTTTATTAAGGGAGGGATAAGTGTTCGAGGAGACATAAGAGTTTAAGGGAGACATAATACAAATTGAATGAGGGATAAGATTTTTGTTGTGGTTTTGAATGAAGTTTTTTAGAGGATTTTAAGGTGGACTAAGCCATTGGGAGGCATAATGGATTCCCCATTTTTCTTCTATCCCTTGGCTTATATATTGAGCCTTTGTGCTTAATAAAATTGTATGTTGTTGCTATTTTTCTATTGTTCTTGTTTTGTTGAAAGATTTATGAGAATGGTTGTTGTTGAATCCTTGTAAAAGTGTCATGGTACTTGATACCTCTTATTTCTTCATTTTTGGGGCTTTGGGGCCAATGAACATGATGGCTTCTCCTTTTCATTGATTATATATTGGGTGGAGAGAATTTCCTACTCCCTTGTCCTTGTATTTGTGTTTGGATATTGAAGAAATTAAGGAGCACAAGTTGTCACCTTGGAGAGTGTTGTGTTGAAGAAGATCAAAGAAAGAGATAATTTTATTTTTTTTTGTAAATTTGGCAATGTTGTTTGCACTTAAGTGGAAGGCTTGTATACTCATGTAATTTAAAAGAGATTCTTGCAAAAAAAATTATCACAATATGTTGTATTAAGAATGGGTGAAAGGAAGAACCTTTCAAAGTTGTATTTATTGAGAATTTATTTCCTTTAAATCTTGAAATGAAATCAAAGTTTCTTTTTTTTTCATTTGGTAAAATGGTTGTGTTTGTATTGGAATAATGCATGGAAGTTATACTTGTTTATTTCTTTTTTGAAATGGTTATTATTCTTGTTGTGGAAAGAGAAGAAAATTGCATCTAGTAATGGTTAAATTCCTTTCTTTATTTTATAGATAAATGCATTTTAGTTGGAAAGGAAATATCTTAGTTAAATTTCATAACTTGTAACAATGGAAAAGTTACCCATTTAGTGCATTTTATCAAAAAGAGAGTAGCCTTTTGCAATTATATATTATTGTATTAAATCATTCAGTTAGAACTTAGATTGATGTGTGTGTGTGTTTATGTATATCTTTTTTAAAACAAATTATTTTTGCATAGTGACCAATGTTGATAGACCAATTGGCATCGGAAAGAACGAAACCAACATCAATATCTCTGAACAGAATTGCAAACACTATAATATAATTAACTTTCCTTAAGTTGCACGAATCATGTTAATGATAACATAGTAAAAAAAGAGTTTCTTATTTCTCATGAAATCTATAAAAGCACACAAAGATGTATATATTGAAGAATATATACATTTGTGTGTGATTTTACAAAATGGGTAGGATTTGTAGTAACCAGCACTGATAGCCTTAACGGCATCAGTAGCACAGTAGGAACCGCATGAATTGAATGACTGACACCGATCACCTATGCGTAAAACTTCATTTAAAAAATGTGTTTTAGAACAAGCAAAGACTTTAATGACTTTTTTGAAAATAGAATGTAGATGCATTCATAAAGTGGATATATAAACATGTATATACATATATACATGCATTTATATATGTATATAAGTATTTATAATCCTAGGTAGATCAAAAAAATTGGGGTTTTTCCAAAATAATGAAATTAAGAAATGTGAATAACTTAATAGCAAAAATTAGATTCATGGTGGAATATCTACAACAAAGAAAATGTATAACATTGCATTATCAAACCTAAGAATAAACTAAACTAAGTAAAGAATGAAATGGAGGAAGTCTCTTCCTATTGCAAACTAGAACTAAAGAAATTTGCCCATGGTTTCATTCCTTGCTTCCATGGCTTCCACTCCTCCAACTTGCAAATCAAGAATGAAGAAATGAATGAGTTTAGGGTAAAGGAAAGAATAAAAAGACTTCATAAGAATATTTAGGGTTCATTATAAAATACCTAAATCTAAGGGTGGATATGCACTTAATCAAATGGTTGAGGATTAACCCTACACATTTCAAGTTGTGGTTGTCTATGGGGTTGGGTAATTTTGATTAAAGTATGGGTATTCGATGAATGATGCCACTTAATGGTTTAGGATAAGTTAAGAATTTGGACTTAGATTATTAAGTAAATAAATAACATTGAATTATTAAGAATAACTTAAATAATATTGTGAAAGGGGTAATTTAGATAATGATTTATAAGGGTTAAATTAATGGGAATTTAAATATATGTTTAGAAAATTATATGAAGGAAATAGATTTAATCAACTTAGAAAATATTAGACCTTAATGATATTAAGTGGAATTTTAAATGAGGAAAATTAATGAGATTAAATTAGTCAACATTTTAAAATGGGAATTAACGGAAACCCTAGAAGGAGTTTTAAACCTAAAATAATCATGGAATAAATTAATAATATTAATTATTAATTTAGTTACAATAAATTTACATATATGTGAAATTTATTAATCATGAAATATTTAACCCTAGTTGATGGTAATCTTGTTGCTGCAACTCTTTTTTTTTTTAATTATTACGTATTTCTCCTAACTAGCTATTAAGTTTGTCTTTGGTTTTGTGATCAAAAGTGTGCGCATTACATAGGGAAGCATTAGTGTTTGAATACCAATGCCTATAAGATTAGTTTGTAAACACTCTCACACACTTCGAGATCAGTTTTGGATGACAACTTCATTATTATGAAAGTTTGAACATAGCTTTCATTAGTAGATTTTAGAATTACTTTGTGTTTTTATCTATTAAATATTTTTAAGAGTTTGTAATATAGTCACTTATAAGATTGGGAGGCAATGCAGAATCCTTTGTTTCATTTATTCAATTGTAGACCGAATGTAATTTTTGATACACTTATTTCTTATTTTAACTAAAATTTCATATTAAAATGTTTTTAACAAGTATATGTATATTAAATATATTTTTATTGTTTTAAAGTGATTTCTGAATCAAATATATTATTTTGAAAGTTAATATTTACAAAACAATTATTAAAAAGATTGAATAAAATAATATTTTTATTTTCCATCAAAAATTATAATTAAAAATCCAACATCCAAAAATGAATATGGATATGGTCGAGAAATAATATAGCAGCCTTTGGTTTGGTTTATGCGATTGTTTTTACCAAAATAATTTTGTTATGGCTTTTGGTACCACAAACTATTTTGTTTTGTGAAAATTATTCTTACACTTAACATCTTTATTATGATTTTTGTTATATCTTTGATACTATAAATTATTGTCTTCTGTAGTCAGTATGTTAGTCTAGTCAATTACACAGATTAGAAGTATTTTTCATTTTTTTCAATAAATCATTAATCACAAACTTGATTCTCATGTAGCAATTGTTTCTTCCGTTGAACATACAGTAGTAGTTGAAATAAATGTGTTATAAATTTAATTGTACTGGAATTTTTACGCTAGAGGCGTTTCCCAGTGAGGAGGGTCTGAGGGATTCTAACATCCATCATAATTTAGACGGCACAAATTTTATGGTAATCGTGTTGTCTCTGTCATCATCTTGTTCGACACCATTTACATTGACGCAATTCTGTCACAACGGAGGACCCAACTCTCAGATACATTGTATAAATACTATGCGAATCATGGATGCAATGTGTATCCGTCACAGGTTATGAATGAGACATGTGAGGCCTCCATAGCAGTACCATTTAGCATTTGGCGATAACTCATATTTCACATGATATAATATAAAATTTTCACATTTTCCGATGGGATGTATGATCTATTTTTGTGGATAACATCTTTGCAGTCACTCGTTCCTCCTTCCTTGCCAATATTTTTCTCAAAAGGAGAAAAATTATCAACCACCCCCGGTCCCCCATTTACTGACCTAGAAATATAAATTGCACATTGTGTTTTAAATATTTATATAAGCCTCCTAAGTTCGCCGACATTCTCCATAATGCATTTGTTATGGAGATACATGCATTCGTAACCAATAGCTATGTTCGTTAAGTTTAGCTTGAACATTTTATTACAATGACCATGTTATTTTTTGAACTCTCATTTCTTCATTTCTATATTAATAATATACAACAACTATATATCTGTTAGAGTAGGTATTTACCTTAGTTCATGTTCACCTAAGTACTTTATTTATTTATATTGTATTTATCATAACCCACTTATGTGTGTGGATATTTCTTTTATCTTATTTAAATATGAGGAGATATTATCTAGTTGTTAAGTATAGTTCTTTCCTTGATCTATGTTATTGACTAGCTCTTTCCTCGATCTATGTTATTGACTAGTTCTTTCCTTGATCTATGGTATTGACTAGATCCTTGATATCTAGTTCTCTCCTAAATCTATGGTCTTGACTAGTTCTTTGATGGCTAGTTATTTCCTTGATTTATGGCTTGATCTACGACCTTTACTAGTTCTTACATTGTTATTCCTTGCCTATTTAAACAAGGCCCATTCTCAATGTATTGCATTGAGTTCCATAATAATATATGATATTGCTTCTCATTTGTTTGCAAAGGTTTATGTAAAGTTATTCTAGCAAATTACTTTCATCTTATTGATCGTGGTGTTTAATTAGCATTTGTGTTCTTGGATTGGTATGATCTGGTTATCATTCCTTTCACTATCCACATCATCATTAGCTTAAAATAATAAGATGAGATTCGTGTGATTTATATATTTTTTTAATTGAGGAGATAGTTGTAAAATCAAGTAGTGTAAAACATGTTTGATTAGTGAGACAAACTATACCAAAAGAATAGTAGGAATATAAGAACTTGATCAAAATCTTAACACTTTTAAAATTTGATGGGGCATTATCTCTGCTTCCGAAATAGTAAACTTTTCCATGAGAATGCATTGTCTCCCTAATTCCCATACACCATACCACTAATACATTTGGCAACCATGTATGGTCATTTACAACTTTATCAGACGGTTTCATTGAAATACTCTGTACGAGGAGTCGTTGATGGTTACAGTTCAAATTTAATTTCTAGGTTGATTTTTGTATGTTTTCCTTTCCAGAATGTAAGCATTGTGAAGTTCAGGAAAATGGACAGTAGTGCATCATCGATTTTTCTCAGTCTTTGGAATTTTCGTTACGTTGGATTTCATGTAGCACCAAGGTGTTTTGCCTTTTCTAGACAAAGAGAATATCTTCCGTCCATTGGAAAGAAAGGGCATAAATTTGTGGTGAATGCAGATAAAATGGTAGGTGAAGAATGAATTTTTGTTTTGAAATTTGATGGGGTGCTATCTGTTTTCAAAATAGTAAATTGATCCACGTGAACACGTTGTCTCCTTGCTTCCTATACACCATACCGCTAATACATTTGGTAACCATGTATGGCCATTTGTGACTTTATCGGACGGTTTCGTTGAAATACTCTATAAGAGGAGTCGTTGATGGTTGCAGTTCAAATTTAATATTTAGGTTGTTTGTTTGTACATTGCCAAAATGTAAGCATTGTGAAGGTCGGGTGGATGAACAGGTGGTGCATTAACGATTTTGTTCAATCTTTTGCATTTTCATCACGTTAGATGTCGTGAAGTACCAAGGTGTTTTACCTATTCTAAGAAAAGAGCATATCCTTTGTCCCTTGGTAAGAAAGGGCATAAATTTGGGGCGAGTGCGAGATAAAATGATATTTTTATCACCAAATCATAGCTCCCTATGGTTTGCACAAGTGAGTTTTCTTGAGCTCATGGTGTGACTAGATAACATGGGTACTATATCCAAGTTGTGGGACTTCTTTGCTTGAGATAGACCTCCAGAGAAAGTTGGTTCTTTCTCTTAAATTACTTGCCACAAAATACTCCAATGCGGGAAAAACTATCTTATCTTATATTAATCTATATTTCCAAGGAACCAAGTAGAGAGAGTGCATGAAAATAGAGTCTACACTAAAGCGGTGATACACCAGAAAAGAAGGGTGTGAGAATAGTCTTCCAATGTGTAAAAAATAGAAGAAAATTACATACTAGAGGGGGTGATAACAGTTCTCCATAGTCTAGCAACTACATTCACAAAAATATTTCATACACACACAATGATAATGAATCCCTGCAATAGCATAAGATAGACACAATATATTTGTAATGAGTTTGAAAGGGAAAGAAGAATGCAAACAAACACAACAGGGGAAGAGATATCCACAAACTTGTATCTATTGCTTCATGATATGTACAGTTCAATCTATTAAAAAAATGGGCCAAGATCACCATGCAAGAAGTCCACTATAAGGGCTGTAGCATTTTTGCTTCACAAAACAAATTTGATAGATTTTTGTTACACAAAAACTATCTCCTCTTACAATGAGCCCAACACTCCAATTTATAGAATTCAGAGAGGAGAGAGAGAGAGAAATGAAAATCCTGAAATCTATCTTCCCACAACTTGCAAGATGTCATAAATGGATTGAAATGATGGTATGTTTATTGCAAAAAGGGACCCCACACTATCCCATAACTTACAGCAGTGAGAAATGTTGTCCCATGCTTCATTGAATGCATCCCAACTACAAAATAAAACATTGTTATGAACCTAGCCACATTTTCAGACAAATATCCATCAAGACTTTATCAAATTCTATATTTCTTGGTCATTGCACATTAGTATTGGAGACATGATTCCAACGATATAAATTTTGTACATTTTTGTTTAGAATTGCAAACGATATGACATTCTGAGTGTAGGCAGCTATTTTGGGTTTGCCAAGGATTTATGTCATTTAACGGGACTAGGTATTTAATTGACTTGAGTTGAAGATATTTATTTTATTTTCATATATTTTAATTTGACTGGAGCATAGAGGACATTGTTCTTGTTTGAGAAAAGTCAAATTTCATGAAAATTGGAGCTTCGGATCAAAATTTGTGGCCATTAGAAGTTCAGAGGTTAGGTGTTGACTTTTCCTTTGTAATGCGGCTATTTCAACTTTTCGGGAACGTATGTCCTAGCTACACTTAGACCGTGTGGGCTTATTTTATTTGAAAAACCCGATTCCTTCTTGACTATGAGTATTTCATCTTTATGGGTCCCGCGTGTCTTCGATTTCCCCACTCCACCGACAGGCCTCCTTCCTTTCCGACTATTTCAGCAAAATCATATTTTTGCGTCCCGAATGTCCCGATGCCCCATCGACCACCAAGGACAAATTTATCTGTTATTTCCACAATAAATGGTTTCTTAGCTATTTTTCGATTTCTCCTTTTCGGAGCCCAACTGTCCCGATTGAACTTATACGCACTGGGACGAAACTTCTCGCATTTTTGGAAATACACTAAAAGAAGCTTTTTTTTTTTTTTAATTTTTCTAACTCGTGAATTTTTCCTTTGATAGGAAAGTTAGGGAAGAGCCAAGGAGACCCCCAAAACCTAATGTTTGGGCCTCAAACAAATTCTACTTGCTCAAGCCTCGAAAAAATTATGCATGTTATCCAAATTTACCTTGAGGGGTGAATTCAGGATTTAATAGGTAGGTGGAGAATGAATTTTTGTGCTTGATCACAAAAAGAGTAAACAACTTCTGGATCTCCAATTTTACTGTGAGGGTTTCTTTAGCAAGAGCATTTGGATGTTATAGCCAATTGAAATGCATAAACCTCTTGTGACTTTCTCACCCATAATTTATGTTTGGACTTCATCTTAACACTTTTATCAGTATGCCTATGGACGCCATGTACATTGACATTCCATGTGATATTTAACTAGAACCCATCATGAATTAGATTGTGAATAAGGTTTTTGTCTACCTTCTAGATCGGAAGTATAACTCACTACTCACATTTGGTATCCAAACTAGAGTTGAGTTTGGCACTGTAGCACCAACTATGGCTACATGGGAATGGAGAATGGTCTCTAATTATTTTGGGGATGTAACCTTCCACCAGAGTTAAATTTCCATATCTATTCCTAATATGGAATTTAGGGTTAGACCAGAATTGTGTTGTATCCTTCCTAGGGGATGGATTACATTTATCCACATATAGATTTACGTCGATTAATTCCATGTAATGATCATAATCTATCTCTAATTGGTTCAATGGAATGAGGAAATATATCTCTTACCATTGGAGCATTTTTTGCAAAAAACTCAACAGTACACTTGCAATAGAAGTGGATCAAATGATTGTCATAAGCACAAACACCACCTTTTGAATCGCATACAGTGTAATTTTTGCTGACATTCCATTAGATTTGGAAGAAGTCATCGAGACTTTGTTCCTGTAGAGACCATCCATCTGACTCATGGGACGGAAGCACAACTCGCTACTTACATTTACCAAGAAAATGAGAGTCTATTTGTGAACTGTAGTACCAACTATTATTAAATGGTAATGGAAACGAGTACCTAATGGTTTCCCGTGTGCACCATTATAGCAAAGTTAAATTTACATATCCATCCCTGATATTAAATTGAGATTTGGACCACAATTTCTCTCTATTCTTAGTCCATAATGGATTTCATTTATTCCCATCTAGATTCTTGTCGAGTAATGCCATATTGTTGCTGGAAATACAATTTACTTTGTTTGTTGGCATAAAGTTAAATGGGTACCATATGTATTATTGATCACCAATGATATAAATAACATGCTTTTGTTCTTCATAATTGGAGTTGAGCTAAAATGTAGGGTCATCACAACCACTTATCCTTCCTCTAAAATGATATCCAAACACATACCTCCCACATTTAAACAATTGACAAGCTCCACATGAAGAAGTGAGCCATAATATTAACTATGTGAAGATTAGATTGAAATGATGAAAATGGAATGGATGAAGTGGCAGTGCTTCCATTTCCAGAATAGTACCAACTGAAGAGAAAATAACATAGAAATCCAGTTCCTTTATTTGAACAGAAATATGAAGAACAACTTAATATCACAAGAGAGCCCAACCATGATGAAAACTACAACAAAAATAACAGAGTGAATTCTCCAAGTTTGGTGTGTGGGCTTGCATTTACAAGTTAATTGGAGGTTTAATGGACCATCACTCATTAAATTCCACTTTAGAATCACAAATTATCATAGACTTTTTATCTTTGTGCAGATTAAAGTTATATTTAGATAAGAGGAGGTTCAACACATTAACAAACTGTTTATTTTGGAGATGTTGGTAATTTTTATACTCGAAATAATATCAATGTCATTATGTAGGGTGCCTGATTTTGACACCACTCAGAATGTGGACAATAAAGATTGTAAATTTTATGGGATGTATTGAAATATGAAGGTGGTGCTATCTCTAATTCGAAAATAGTAAACTGCTCCATGTGAACGCGTTATATCCCTACTTCCTATACACCATCTTGTGAATACATTTAGAAACCTTGTATGGCCATTTGCAACGTTATCGGGTGCTTTCATTGAAATACTCTGTAAGAGGATCCGTCAATGGTTGTAGTTCAAATTTAATCTCCAATTTGTTTCTTTGTACATTTTCCTTGTAAGAATGCAAGCATTACAAAGGTCAAGTGAATGGACAGTGGTGCATCAATGTTTTTTATTGGTATTTGGAATTTTCATCAGGTTGGATGTCATACAACACTAAGGCATTTTTCCCATTCTAGCTGAAGATAATATCCTCCATCACAAAAATATTTCAGTCATTCTCAGTTGTGTTACACCCTAGAGCCTATTGGATCTTCCACATTTTTTATTTTGACCCCCAACTAACTACAAATTGGACACATATGAATAACACAAGTGACATTGAGATGATAAAGTAGAATACAGATAAATGATCTTATTTGAGTCTTGAAATTTCAGCTTGACTTCCAAATAAATTCTAGATATCCCTCATATGACTAAAATTTGCAGGCATTCTATCATCAATGAATGTTCATGCCTCTGCTTTTTTTCTTACGATTAATCCTGCATTTAATCAAGGTTAAAACTATAAAAGTATGGTACTTAATACTACAAAAAAATTGGAACTAGGTTACGGCCCTGTAACCTATTCAATTTTCTCCATTTCTTATTTTGACCACTTCAGCCTCAAATTATAATCACATAAATAATTGATCCTTCATCTAATTTTTTTTTAAAATTATGATTTTCCTCAAATTCTTACTTCATCCCCTTAAACAAATATGACACTCAAATAAATATTAAGACCAAGGTAAAGAAGACTCAAGCAGAAGACAATGCACTTCTCCTCCCTCATTCCCCATATTCTTTTCCCCCACCATCTCTGTCTTATTCACTTCCTTAAGTTTTAATTATTCTCTCTATCTCCTTCAGTGTTCCCATCGTACATTTAATGTATGATTTCTAGTTTATTTTAATTTATCTTTTCCCAAAATATACTTTAAAAAATTGTTTTTCCCTTACATTTAAGCAAAGAGTACTAGCGGATCCATAGAGAAAAATTCATTAAGTTTATAAGGTTGTGAAGTAGGGAGGAAAAAATGTATCATTGGTGTAGTGCCCACTCCTCTTCAACATTGATCTTACTAGGATTTTTCATACTTTGGATTGGAGACTTGGACCTTGTTATCATATTTGATCATTAAACAATGGTAGATGGACATTATTATATTTTGTTAGTATTTTGATAGAAGTTTGTATTGATGTTTTAGAGTTTTGACATGATGCAAATTTTATCATGAAATTACATCAACCCCGAATGGCCTTATATTCAAGTGGGGCATTTGGTGTAATTTTTGTAAAATTGGACCATCTCTCAAGCTATGGGACTTGAGGGCTTGATATTATCCTTCGAGAGAAGGTTGGTTCCTACTCCTAAACCGCCCGCCACAATCTACTCTAATGCAAAAAAATATCTAATTCTAATTTAAGTTTCCAAGGGACCAGGAGAGAGAGTGCATGAAAACAAAGCCTATAATAAAGTAGTTATACAACAATAAAGGAGGGTTGTTGATCACAATTTCAACTACCGAAATGGAGAGAGGTGACCAATGGAGAGGGTGGACAAGATGCACCATGGACTAGAGATAAATTTCACATGAATTCCACTTCCAACCCATTAAACATAGCTCCCAAAACTTGTAGTAGTCATCGAGAGATATGCACAATATACCCTGCAATGGTGAGAGGCAAGAAGAGACAATAAAATAAGGAAAGGATGGACAAAATGCCTCATGAAACATATTTTATTGCTCATGAGTTCACATAGTACATCATTAGGGGACAAGAGGCAAGAAAATGCAATTACAAAGTAAAGAGAGGAGGCTTAAACTCCACATTCAACCCCCAGGGAAGATAGAGAGAGGGGACATGAGAGAAAAATGAACAAATACTTTACAAATGAGCCGAAGATTACAATTTATAGATTTGAGAAGGAGAGAGAGAATTGCAATCCCAGATTTGTTTTTTGAACCACTTGTAAGTTATCATAAATGAGTGTAATTAATGGTATGTTTCTTACAAAAGGATCCCCATGTTGTCCCATGTGCTGCAACAGAGAAACAATGATGACCATGCCTCATTAAATGCATCCCAACTACCAATTAAAACACTATTCTAAACCTTATCCATTTTCTATGAAATCACCATCAAATATTTATCAATTTCTAGATTTCTTAATTCTTGTGCATTGGTCTCGAGAGAAATGATTGAGATTCTAACTAGACAAATTTTGTGAAAATCTGTTGAGAATTTCAAAAGTTATGGCCATTCAAAGTTTCACGAGAAAAACTATCATTTTCCTTTATTTTGTGGATTTTCGGTTTTTCGCAACATTCCATGATTTGATTTTCTGACTTTCGTTGATTTTATTTTCTCCAGATTTTCATGACACTTTATTCTATGGCCTTTTCTATGGCTTTTTCGCATCTTTTTCCATGGACTTTGTTCTACAACTTTTCTCGTGGCTTTCTCCATGGACTTTATTCTATGGCTTTTTCCATTAATTTGTTCTGTGGCTTTTTCCACATACTTAGTTCTGAAGACTTAGTTCTGTGAATTTTTCACAGACTTTGTTGATATATTTTTCGGTATTTTTTGGGCCCAACTGTCCCAGACACTTTTTCCGCCCTATCCTCAATACACTGACTTGCTGCCATTTCAGGTTTTTGGGTCCCACATGTACCTTCGTCCAAACTATCCTGCAAACTGTGTGGGACAAAATCTTCTGGATTTTTTTGCATTTGACTATATCCTTATCATTTCAGACCCAAACTTGGTACGATGAACCTTTGTACAACCCGCATTGGTTCCATCCATAGCCGTCAGACCCGATTTGCAGTAAAATAGGCCCTTGACTTCAATCTTTCAAAATTTTATCAATTTTTTTAACTCCTTAGATTCTCTTTGGATAGAGTAGTTAGAGAATAGCCAAGTGACTGCTTAAAACATGATTTTGGGCCTCAAATGATTTCTACTAGCTCAATCCTAAAGAAATTGTGTAAGTTATTAAAATTACCTAGGGGGTGAAGTTTGGATAACAATTATTTATATGATGGATTACATGCATGGATTGACATTTCATTATTTTTGATCTAAAGTTACCACTTCATAAGATATATGTCAACACATTGGATTATGATTGATAGATTTTGTTAGACATCCTGACTAGTCTTATGATCTCTTTTTCGATTAAATGAAAGAATTGAAATATCTCTAAATTGTAAACAATTGGTTAAACAACTTAATTTTAGCGATGATTTAGTAGTGTTAATTGATGTTGTAAATTGATATGTATATGTGCGCTTTATTTTTTTATTTCATTGACATAACAATGAGGCCAGAAAGGTATTGTTTTGATTTTTATAAGAAATCATAACACAACAAACAAAAAGGGGATAAGAGACCAACACTAAAATAATTTTGGGTATTGGCAACAAGTCACCTTGGAAACTTGTATCTTTATGTGATGTTTGTTGTTGAGAAATTATTAGGTCCCATTTTGCGAGGATGACCTCAAATGTGGCCAAGGGAAAAAGTGTTGTTCCCATCTTCATTTTAATCATTTTTGTGAGTATGTGATTTATTATTTTATTATGCTCCACTTTATTATTGTTGGTTAGTATAATCCATTTAAGTTGATTAATCTTGATTAATTATTATAATGTGGGATGTGACAAAATATGTTATTGAATTTTGGTAGATTATCCTTGATTTTATATTGCATTTGAAAGGGTGTTATTAGTTTTAAGTGTTGTGAACTCAACCTTACATGTCAATTGCAGATTTGGGCTTAAGGTCCATTTTTGGAGGCTTGTGAGAAAAGTTAATTTTGTCTCATACCTCTTAATTTAACCTACATATTATCGTTATGGGTTAAGGGG
Organism: Taxus wallichiana var. yunnanensis; assembly: GCA_018340775.1. Classification (NCBI taxonomy): domain Eukaryota; kingdom Viridiplantae; phylum Streptophyta; class Pinopsida; order Cupressales; family Taxaceae; genus Taxus; species Taxus wallichiana. The sequence continues at coordinate 404,311,025 of CM031237.1, read as the reverse complement.
TCAAAAATAGACCCCATTATGCAGTTTATAATGCAAAAATGTGATATTTATTGCACTTTCTTACATACAATTTTAATTTTTTCCTTTAGAGGTGTGGGTTTGAGTTTTTGTGTGTAAGAGGGTTGTCATTCCTCAACCACCAATTTATTAAGTTTTGGGTTTGGGGTTTGACCATGTGATGTAGAGTGAAGGAGGAATGATGTGGCATCTTACATGGAGCCACATCATCTCTCTCTCCTCTCTTTTCTATTTATTAAGGTTGATTTGATGATTTTGGGGTTACATGTTTTATTTTGAATCTTGCATTTTTGGAGGAGCTTGCTTTTGGAGTTCTTGTTCTAAGATTTGGAGTTGGCTTGTTATTTTTTTGGACTTGTAAAGGTTTGGATCTTGTGCTAATGTATTGGATACTCTTGCAATGGAAAGGTAGGGACTTCACCCATGTATTCTTATTACTATTTTGTTGTGCAAATGTTTGTGAATGGATGATTGTTGTATGCTTTTGATTTTGGGAAATAAAATGGCCTTTAGGTTGTGTAGGAGAAAATTGAAATGGGGATATTTTGGAGGGAGACATAAGAGTATTATTGTGTATCTTGGGAGGGAGTTGGGTTGGGGTGTCCCACCTTTGTAGATAAGTGAAATTTGTGCTTATCTTGCATGTTTTATTGAGGGAGGCATAAGAGTTGAGGGAGACATAAGAGTTGTTTTTGGAGGGAGGCATAAGAGTCTTGTTGGTATGTGATTGAGTTCTTAGAGGCTTTAAGGTGGGAACCCAAACCCTTTGGGAGGCATAAGTAGATCCCCATGTTTCTTTTTTCTTCCATGGCTTGAGTATTGAACCTTTGTGCTTGGGAAACTTGTGTGTTGATTTTATTTTTGTTATTTTTCTCATTGCATTGGAAGTTGTTTGTATGTTATTGTGGAAACCATGTAAAGTTCTCTTGGTTTTCTTATACCCTTTATTTTTTCATTGTTGGGGCTCAGGGGACAATGAGGAAGAAATATTCTCTTCGTCATTGGATTATTTGTTTAGTGGAGAGTGTTTCCTACTCCCCTATTTTATTTTTGTGTTTGGATTTTGGAGAATATGGTAGAGCTCAAGTGTATATTTGGTCATAGTTCCACTTCAAGAAAATGAAGAGATATCCCAATTTGTAAAATATTTGCCATGTTGTCTCCACTTAAGTGGAGGGCTCGTGAATTGCATTTTAAAGATCTTAAACTTCTTGTAAATGTGTTGTGAAAGCTTTATTTGTATTAAGCTTTCAAAATGCATGTATATTTGGAAAGTAGGAAAAATAAATTGTATTTGTTACTATGAATATCCTTTCAACTTGTAAACTTTACAAAGAGTGTATTGAATGAAAAATTGTATTTTAAATAGGTTAGTTCTTATAAAATGAAGCTATCAAGTCTTGTATTATTATATGAAATAAGAAAAGTGATATGGTTTTGAAAATGAAATTAAAACTCTCCCAATATAAGTTTATATTCAACTTAAATATTTTCCTCAAAAGGGCAATATGTTCCATTTTTAAAGATTGATGATATTATTTCAAAATACACTTGTGTGCTTGAAATGGATGTCATTTATTATTTGTTGAAATAAAGGAAATATAAAGAATTAGAGATCGAACACATTCCCAAGACAATAACATTCTTCACAATGTATTATTTCTACTAATACAATGGCTAATATATAGCCACGAAGTTAGGCATAGAAACCTCCTACAAATTAGGGAACAAATTACCCGTTTCTAACAATAATACAGTGTAACAAATTATATAGTGTATACATTATTGTTTATAAAAAATATATGCGATCAATTATTAATAAATAATTACAACCATAATCAATAATGTCAACACTAGATCTATTATTCCTAACATTCACCCCCATAATGTGAATACGATGAAGAACCATATGCGAAGAACTTAAATCACATCCTAAAAAAAAGTACTTAGACCAGTACAAAATCCATAGATTATCTCTTTACTCGATAAAGGCGTAGTGTCGAGCCAAATATGTAGGAATGCTCCCTTGCTCTTTGGGTTCCTGTGGGACTTTCCCTTCCTCCCTAGGTGCCCGAATTCTAGATCTCAAAGATCCACAAGCTTCACACTAGTTGGATAACCATCCCTTGATTCTACCTCGAAATATTTTCTTGCTCCGCAAAATTGAGTATTGTAAAAACATGACTCCTCCAAAAATTTTGAAAAGGGGTTTACTCAAAGACAACACATTGCAAATAGGTACTCTTAAATGAACATATATCACACAATACTAAATAAATGTCACCAAGCCATCTGTGCGGCCCCGGTGTTGGTGATGACAATACATTGTTGATCGACCTCCATACTCCATTTCCTCCATCCTCAATTAACATGTTGCTAGCTCAGTGAATTTGGCTTTTGAGGATCAATGGTTACCACAATGTTGGGTAACACCGAAAAATGCATCTGTAAAACAATTTTATTTTTATTTTTACAATATTTTGACTAATTTTTAACAAAGACTCACAAATGACATTTGGATTATTTTATCTCTACAATCACTACTTGATACTTAACAAATTTTTTTATCTTTTTACTTTGGTAGGAAAACTATTGACAACATGTGACTCTTTTATAGATTAACTATTTAGTTTATTTTGACTAAATAACTTTTAAACAAGATAATATTACTAATCCTAAAATCACCTATAAAAATAACTCCTCGAGACTCCAAAAACAATTATATGACTTATTTATAATAAAACATTAACTTGGACGATAACTCTTCAACAAAATTTGGATGACTATAAATGAATAGTAAAATAAAAAGACTTTGAATAACATAAATTGACTCTATTACGAAGATAATACTTACCTGAGACTCTATCCTTTGAAAAAATTAAAAATGATTACAAACTAAAAAATAACAATTTATCAGATTGTTAATAATAAACACAACTACAATACATGAGGAGTTACATACGTCTCTTTCAAGCTTCAATTCACATGTATGGCTCATTTTGGATTGTGTCTATGCAATACACTTATACGCTAATCAAAAATTTGCATGAAATGTACATCCACGACTTAGGGTCTGATGTCAATAATTTTCAAATGTTGAAGTTATGACAAGCTAACATTGTGACTTGAAGCAGATAAATCATACCAATTTGCACGATTAGTCGGCTCATATATTGCAAAAGCATGTTGATTGAAATGTAACTGTACATTATCAGGGCGAGATCATCAAAAGAAGAATCAACTTATATAAATATTGGATTGCACTACATTCATTAATTAAAAATGCAGTCAAATCTCATCAGTCAATGTTGTGCATTATTTAATGCAATAGATTCAAATTCCAAAATGTGAAGACGTGGATTTATCACTGCAATGCAAGATTAAAAATGGTTCCAATAGTATACACGTTATTCCATGCAAATATACCTCCATGTTCACATCTTAATAGGGCAAAAAAACATACTTCACAAAATCCTCCCTGTTCAGGGATGGAATGTGCCAAAAGAGCCACATAATTCTGTTGACAGATCTACGCTGGTATGAACCTTCAAAATGGTAAAAAAATGGACAAGTACTTTCTATGTCGATACGCAGGCTCAAATCAATGAATATGAGATAACTCATTGTTATAAAGCCTACACATATGTGGATATTTAATATAAAGGTTGGATTATTCTAAAACAAATTAATTAAAACCACTTACGTTGCAGTCTTCGTACGCAAGTTGAATCCAATCTGAAGAAGTGAAGTTGAATCCAATCTGATGAAGTGAATTTAAATGAAAGAATATAATAGATACGACTTGCGTAACTAAAAAAAAATGCTAATGCTCAAGATGTTGATACAGAAATAAGAAAAGTGGTTACCAAAATCTTATGGAAAATATAAATGAATAACGTTAAGGTCAAATGCTTGTATAGAATCAATGCTTCTCATTCAACGGGGCTATAGAATAAAACTGATGCCTCTTGGAAAATTTTACCACTTCATCAGAAGTAGAGGATTAATGTCACTTTGATACCAAATATAAAGGATTAGAGATCCAAACACATTCATAGAACAATAATATTCTTTAAACTATATTAATTCTGCTAATATAATGGCTAATATATAGTGATGGAGGTAGGCACAACAACCTCCTACAAATTAAGGAATCGTATATATTGTTAGTTATAAAAAAATTATATGACTAATGATTAATAAATAATTACAACGATAATCAATAATGTGAACACTAGATTATTCCTAACAGGAAATACTCTCTTTTATTATTGTAAAAGTTAGCGAGTTGAAATGTTGAAAATCTTAGTCAAATATCATACAAAGTTATAGAAAAAAAATAAACTATGTAGTTAGTGTTAAAAAAATGAGTAGATCCTCTTCACGCTCAAAGGTATCCTGGAAATTGTTGTAACCAACACATCACGGTGAAGATGGGGACGGCCACCCTGTCAAATTGAGCCGTATGACCCCGATTTGGAGAGAAAACACGGAGCTTTGGAACATTCTTAGCATTGGCGGCTTCACTAGCTTTATTGAAAGGATGCAAGGGCATGATCAAAGCATCTCTGTTCGCTTTGCCAAGGAATGGAATGGGAGGACAGTCGACTATGGGGGGCAGAAAATTCTTATCAATGAAGAGCTCATAGCTGAAGCGACTGGCCTCAGCCTGGAAGGGTACCGCTTCTTCAACAAGAGGGTTATCAAAGAGGTTGAAGAAAGAAGATTTGTGGAGGAGGATGAGAAGCTTATTTTCAGCACTGCGGGCCTGCTTGTAAGCTCAATTCCACCCCGTACGATGAAGTCACCCGCATGATGATTCGCTTCATCTCCTTGGAAGGCAGGTTTGTTACTGTCCCTGCTAAGCACCTTGTCTTTTTGAACCACTTCCGTAGAAATAGGTTGGTTTGCTTCCCGCACTATTTGTTAAGCTCTCTTGAGCGCTCCATTTTGGAGTTCCAGAGACATACTCGGGCGGTTCCCTTGCACCAAGGGCTTATTCTGCTTATCCACAAGCTCTGCCTTCTTAAGTATCCCGGTCTCCCTTACTCTCCCAGCCCGGCTCCCCCTTTGATGGGCTCTGCTGCCGCCAGTCCTGTCTCCCCTGCTGCCCCTGCTGCTGCCCCCGCCTTAGGTGCTGCTACCCCCATGCCGGTTGCTCATGCTTCTCCTTCTATTCCTCCTGCGGCTGCCCCTGCCACCCACCTTGCCTCTACCTCTAAACGAGTCACTAGGGCTTCTAGGAGACTCAATCTTGAGACTGCTGCTGTGGGGGATGAACCTCTTGAGCTTGATATTGCTCGTGATCTGCTGAACATTAGAAGTGCCAGTCCCCGGGAGGCACAGATGGATAACCCTTCTAAGAAATTGGAGGCCTTAGAGGTAGAGATTAATTTGCTGAAGGTTGAGGTCAAAAACCTTGCCAAGCAAAAAGGCAAAAAAAGCATGGAGGGGGAAGGGAGCACTGACAATAGTCAGATTGATGACATATACAAAAAGCTGACCTCCTTAGACTCCCGCCTTGGGAAGGCTAAGACCAGACATGACTACAATATTGCAGCCTTTAGGGCCATCGAGGAGTTTATCGTGGGTCATGCCAAGAGTGTTTCAAATCTAAGCGGTGTCCCGGCAGCGCTTTGGGGCAATGATAAAGAGAGCAAGAGAACCATTGAGGAGCTCGATAAGATGGATGCTGCTCAGATGACCGCGTTAGGCATGTTTCAAGCTTGGAAAAAAGTCAAGATCAGCATTGATCAAGCGGCCAAGAAGTAGTCCTGGATACTTCTGCTGCTCTTTTTTGTTAATATTACTGTTTCTTGGCTGTCGTCTTGCTGTTTTTTTGCCGTTGTTTTGCTGTTAAGTCTTCTCTGTGTAGCTGTTTCTGGGTTACGTGGTATTTATTGTAACTCTTGATCTGTGCTACAGCTACTCTGCTCCTCTCTCTTATTCCGGCTTATAGGCCTTATTTTGTATTCAAGGGTATAGTCCCTTTCAAAAAACTATTTGCCAATATTAAAAAAATATATATATTAAGTCAAATAAGAATTTTTTTGTTTCTTAATTTTACCAAGATATGTATAGGTATAAAATTGTAATTACCTTGCCTTATATTTCACTATGCCATTTAATTTGATTTGATCATTTAAGATAAGAAAAATAAAAATAATATTTATATATATATATATATATATATATATATATATATAACATACTAAACATTTTGAATAAGTCGAATGGCTTAAATTATAGAAATGTTTTATTAAAAAAGAAACTTTTGTGGGGGACCGAACCCCCACCTTTTATTAAATTTAAATAAGTATGGAAGGGGGGAGGGGTCATTGCCCCACCTCCTAATGTTAATTAAAACATACAATATGGAGGGGCGGAGCATTCGCCCACCCTCCCTAAATCCTTTATACCATGTGCTTTTATGAAGGTCGTGTCCTTAGTTTGAACCCTATGCAAAATTTTTTTAATATGTGGCCCCCTCTAAAATCTATATTTGCAACTTATCTATTCTCTGCCATTTTATATGTGGCCGACATTTTGATTATATAAATTAAAATATGTATATATATGTATATATATGTATATATACCTATTTTTATATAAGAAAAGTACACACACAGAGATATGTGTGTAGTTAAACTCTCTTTTTGTATATATATTGTTAATGTGTTGTCACAATACCCCTGAATGTTTGCAACTTGATGGGTTGAAACTATCAGTGTGATTGCATAACATGGAGCTTCTCCCAAAGTGTGGGACTTTGCAATCGGAAAAAATCTTCGGACGAAGGTCGGTTCGTATTCCTCTATTTTGATACACACACTTAAATTGTAGAGGATCTACTCTAAAATATAATCTAACTTGCCAAGGAGAAAGAGTTAAGAATATTACAAGAAATTAAACCTAAACTAACAAAGGTGTTGCACCAAAAGAAATTCTTAACACTTTCTTTGCCATTAAACAAAAACCATAAAAAAGGTGATACAACCACCACACACTAATAACCAAAATTACAATCAGAATACAACAATGAACACAAGAGAGGGCTGAAATTCGTCCCACGAGACTTATACTATTGGTCCATAGATTTGATAAAATGCATTATAATGGCCAAGAGGCAAGGCTTCAGTTTACAGTTTAGATGGGAGGTTTGAACTCCAAAAATTCACTTACAGACCAAAGAAGATGGGAGGGTGCAAAGTAAAATCGTCCAACATTATAAAAAATCTCCTCACAATATATAGAAGAATGAGAGAAGAGATAGAAGAATTTTGAAATCATACTTCAGCCACCCTAGAATGCTTTGAATTTTCCTGCAACAATTATGGGTGCCACTTCAAAATTCATACCCCATGTACAATGCGTTGTTGGGAAAGAAAGGAAGCCTGTGCTTCATTATTTTGGTAGGTAATAAGTCTCACAGCCTCAAAAATGGTAGACTATATTTTTCATTTTGAAGAACTTAGTTGAATAAAGGAGATTGTAAGCTTTCCAAAAAGTTCTTTCTTGTGTAAATCTGAGCTCCCAATCAGAAGTTATGGCCATTTGAAGGTCGATGTGTCATTCTGTAAAAAATGCAAGTGGTTGGCTCTATTTTTCCAAAGTTTGAAATGCAAGCAACTTCCAAAATTCTAAAAATTTAGACTTTGATTTTTACTTCGAGAGGTTGAGTTCTTGTTAATAACCGCTTAGGTGCATAAAAATTCCAAAACTCTGAAACCTGAAAGTCCAAAATTTCAAACCTTTCCATTTTAGAGTTTTTATTATTGTTCATCGAAAAATCGACCGAGAGTTCTAAAACTAAGAAACCTAAAAGTATGAAATTTTGGACTTTCGAGAATTTCAGACTTTCTCCTTTAGGAATTTTTGAGTTTCAAACTTTTCCTTTCTTCCGCTCGAGCTCTTATCTCCTTGACGTTCCCTTGACCATTCATTTTTCGACCTTATATTTCCATTGTCGAGCCCTGCATGTAACCTGATTTTCAGAATTGAAAGGTGAGCTTGCATGACTTAACTAACCTCTTAATTTTCTCCTATGCAAGGTCACGTTTAATCAAATTTTTCTAGAGGGGAAAATTGGATAACATATACCATTTAAACTAGATCTAAAAATGGGGAAAAAATGCCCATACCCAAATAGGGAAAATATAAATAAAATACACTCTAGCAAATGACAAAATGCACAAACCCTAGGAGAGGGTTTCAAATCAAATAAGCAACAAGAAATGTGTATATTCATCCTTTAGCATGATAAAAATTTCCATGGCCTCCATTTTTCTTCTCCTCTTAAACTTGAAAAGTGAAAATAAAAAAATAGGTTAAAATAAATGAACAAGAGCATTTCGTAAAGATGATTAGGGTGAGATTGAAAACCTAGGATCCAAGGACTCTAAATGAATCCATCTAATGGTTGAGAATCAACCCTACAAAATTTAGGTGAGGATATTTGGTGGGTATATGTTTTAAATTCAATGTATGTCTAACTTGTCAGTGGGGCCACTAATGGTGTGTTAGGATGTTATGATTATAGTGTGACCTATACTGTTTTAGTTAGTTACTTTTATAAAGGACTTGACCTTAAGAATTAATTAAACTAATTTTATGAATGGATAACTAGAAAGTCCTTAAATAAGGATTCAAATTATTTGAATTTAATCATTAGGGTTAGGGTAAGTTCGACCTTAGCCATAGAATATTAAGTCAATAAATGACATTAGAAATATAATACTAAATTAAATAAATTTTGTAGTAGGAGTATATCAACTTATGGCTTATAAGAGTTAATTAATGAATTAAACGGGCAACCCTAGGAAGGGATTTAAGCCCGAAATTGTTGAATAAAATCATAATAATTAATTTAAGCTAAGGATTTGTTAATAATGAAATAATTAAATCTAGTTGGAGGTTATTCCCTTATGTAACACCCACATTTTTCCAGCACAAAACTCAAGATAAAACCCAATAATTAGATAGGAAAAATTACGAAATCATTTATTTTATAAAACGGTTTGACCGGGATACCCTTCAACTAAATTTAATTACTTCTCAATTAAGAAATCCTTCAGTTTGATTAACAATTAATTATTATTATTTATTTAAATCATTACTTGCTTAAAATCCATTCCATGGTTACCTTTAACTTTTATTAATCAACCCTTATGAACCATTAGTTAGGATAACCTTATTATAAAACTATTTACATAATCCTTATTGTTATAAAATCATTTATTTTTTTAATGCTTTAGGCTTACACAAATACCCTCCCATAAAATTATGTTCAATAAATTGTAATCTCTCTAACAAACATTGTCTAGTTATCATTGTGTAATTTTAATTTAGTTAATTAAAAAATTTAAATACTTTATAAAAGACACCAAACTAAACAAAAAAGGTCACATTTTAATCTTACCTATTAACACCTCTTTAGTGGCTCCACTCACAAGTTACACACACATTTTATTTAAAACATATTCCCACCAAATCCTAACCTAACGTTTCTAGGGTTGATTCTCAACAATTAGACGAACTCATTTAGAGCCCTAGGATCTTAGGCATTCAAAGTAACCCTAATTATCCTTATGAAGAGTTGTTATTCCTTTTTAATCTTATTTTCTCATTTTCATTTTGTGGGTTTGGGAGATGGAGGGTGGAAGCCATGGATGTATACTCAAGCTCAAGGATGGATATACTTTTTTATTGCGTAATCCATTTTTAATCCTTTCCTAGGCTTTGGTCACATTTTTATTGCTATTATATACTTCATTTATATTTTCCCTATTTTAGTATGGGCATTTTCCCCCTTTTTACAATTTGGTTTAAAATAGTGATATATGCATTGGTTATTTTGGTGTATATACAGCTACATGTGTGTGTGTGTGTGTGTGTGTGTGTGTGTGTGTGTGTGTGTGTGTGTGTGTGTGTGTGTGTGTGTGTGTGTGTGTGTGTGTGTGTGTGTGTGTGTGATAATTTTTTAAAATTTATATATATAAAATGAGGACCACAATATAAGCCAGATGCAGTGAGCTAAATACTCATGTCGTAGGTTAAAATCATGGATGACACATTTTTATTAAGGTGGAGTACATACTTTTGTAGTTGCATCATTTTAATAACAATGGAAAGGTTTTTAATATTGGGGGTGGGAGGTCACCACCCCACCCCACATTTTATATAAATATGGGGTGTGAGGTGGGGTTGGTGTCCCACCCTCTCCTCCCCTCGCCAACTAATAAACAACATAATAATACATAGACCACGTGGGCATTAAGTCCTTCATCTTAGAATTGGATCACTATAGTTCTTTTAAGTTTTATTAATAAAAACATATAGATACATACATACATACATACGTACATATGTACGTATGTATACATGTGTGTGTGTGTGTGTGTACGTACGTACGTACGTACGTATGTATATATGTATGTATGTATGTATGTATGTATGTATATGTATAAGTAATTGATTCTATTTATTTTTAAAAATATATTTAATAGATCTAAATTTATTAATCAACTTATATAAGTAAATATAATTATAACTATATATATCTATTTTATTTTGTTTGATTTAATTAAATGATCAAAATAAGTTATATAGCGTAGGAAACACACGTCAAGGTAATGAAATTTTTCTACCTATTCCAATGTGGATAAAATAAGGATCTAATACGATTTCTTATTCAACCCAAAACAACTAATAAAGATAATACTTTTGAATTTTAAAACACTAAATGCCTAGTTCCTTTCTTTCAAAATACATAAAGGATACCCATTTCAAGAAAACAAGTGCAATTTCAAACAAGAACATCAATGTTTAAAAAACATAATACACTTTTGACACAAATATTTAAGTTGAGTATATGATTAAATTGAAGAGAGCTTAATTTAAATTTCAAAACCATATCAAAGTTCTTACTTTACCTAAATAATGCAATGTTTGATAGTTTCATTTTTGCAAGAACTAAACCATTTAAAATACAATTTTTCATTCCATACCCTCTTGGTAAAGTATACAAGATGAATGGATTTCATAGTAGCAATAGAAATTTAGTTTGCTTACTTTCCAAACATACATGCATTTGGAATGCTTAATGTTGGTACCCAAATTTGTTCTCCTTTTCAGACCAAGCAGCAAAACTAATTCAACATGGAGCTTAGAGGTAGCCAAATCACAAATATATGTTGTTTTATAGCCGGGAATCATTGTCCCTTTGTTACTTGGATTTATGGGGAGATGGGTAGCACCTTAAAATGATATGATCTTATCATTACTATTTTAGGTTGTACCTTTCAACTAAGGTAAGAGAACCTATTTAGTAACCTTTGTTATTTGAAAGGAGATATAGGTAACTTCTTTTGCATTAATTTTGTAGAGAGGACCTTGAGGAAAATATGATCAACACACCAGATCTGACTCTCACAAATTGTTACTTCTAGACCATGGAGATATTTTCACAACAAGGCAAAGGTTATTAAAGACATTTGAGACCCTGATCTATCTTGCATACTTTGGCAAATGGATTTTGGTCTTATGTGGGTATACAAAGCTTAACAGGGCTAGTATGGATTGGGATTGGATGTTTTAAATAGATTTTGGTGGGAGGGGAGATAAGATGAAATTGACTCACCAGATCCTTAAGAGATTATGCAAAATGGAAAGATTCAGCCAACAAAATGCCACAAAAGCTAGAAATGTTTCTTCAACCAGAATATGTGCCCAAATGGAGGCCCTAATTAGTATTCTTTCAAACAAGCTATGGGATTCTATCATGAAGGATCGAGTCAGAAAACCCAATAAAGCACCAAGATTCAAATCAAACCACGCTTGAGGTACACCCAGAGGCTTACAAATAATCTCTATCAACAAAATGAAAGAAAAGTGATTTTAAACCATTTATCCCATTCCTAGATGAAGGCTCTTCTGAGAAATGAAATTGCAGATGCCACTAGACTATCACAAGAATTGAGACCTATGTGATTGGACCCTATTTTGGTACAAGATTGAAATAAAAACAAGAAAAACTACTCGTATGCATTCAGAGATGAAATAAATATACTTTACTCAACATTAAGACAAAATAACTCAAAGTTTGATCAGATTTGTCAACAAGAGAAAGTTTCTAGAACAATCTCAAAGATTTTCAATGGTTGTACACTTGCACCCACCTTGACACAATCAAATTTGACAAAAAGAGAGATATACAAAGCTTCTCAAAATTGATGGGCTCTGTTAAGATTTTTCTACTGGAGAAAATCAGTCCTAATATTTCCAATAACTCCAAACCATTTACACAAAAAATTGTGCCATTTATAAAATTTCCAATAGAGCCCCTTCCTACGAAAGCCAAAATTTTAAATGCACCAAAGGTCTTGCCATGATTCTTTCGTGATTTGCAGAATTAGATCTACAAAAGTCTCCGGTGGTCGAGGGAAAATCTCTTTGATTTCTTCATGCATTCAACTCCTTTCTCAGGAAAAACACACCTCCATCCATTTTCCAACCACTTCTGCCCCATATCAATCAAATCTGGCCCCTTGCGTGCTCAGGAGAAGAAAAATGGAAAACCAGATCGGGCATGAGAGTCAGACTATTTTAATGGAGAAATACATCTCCAGATCTCTCCCACCAAACTCTAGATATAAAAATTAACTCGCTCCTCTGTTTGGTGTGTATAAATAACAAGAAGTCATGAAGACTCAAACTCGCAAGAGTTTTATAGAAAAAATGGGGGAAAATCAGTTTTAGATGCTTAACAACCGTTGATATTTAATTTTGAATGTGGGTCGTCCATGTGGAAGATGTAAAAATAGGCTCGGGGGCTTCCTTTGGCCTTTTCGACCCTTTTAAAAAAATGAAAAAAAATTCTGCCATTTGACTCTCTTTTGGAAAAGCACAAAAATTTCCAAGTTCCCATGTGCACAGCTCCGCGCTTCCGCTTCAAGTCCCTAATGTGGGTCCTAGCGGTACCCCGATTCCTCTTATGCCTTTAACTCCTTTTCCCTTAAAGGAAAAATTTTTCACTTTTCCTTTGAAAGCCCGCACCTCCATTGTTGACCGGGGCAAAACATTGACTATTTCCCATCGAGCTTGCGGGCCATTTTTGATATTTTAACCTTTATGAGGCAAAGAGGAAAAAATTTTAAGTTGCCTCCGATGGTCCGCTTCCCCACCCCTTATGACTTTTCAAATTTCCATGTGTCACAATGGTGCACCTTGAGGTGGCCCCAAAAATTTGATACCTTGAATGAGTGCGGGCTCACCACGTGTCCTACTCGAAAAAAATTGTTTGAAGGCTTGAAGCTCTGCAGAGGGAACCACGTGTCAAGCTCCGAGGTAGTCTTCCTTGGTTGTTGAAAAGTCCAAGAAAATATGCAAAGTGAGCAGAATGCCCCACGTGTCCTCATGGTGCTTCTTCAAAATGGTGCCCAAGTTGAAGACCCTAAATGAGCACGGGCTCACCATGTGTCCCTATTCCACCAAACTATTTCCATCTGCATAAAATTTTTTTGTAAGTATGGGAAAGCAACATAATCCTCTATGTGTCCTCCCGGCGCTACTCCAAGGCAAAGGCCAAAATTAGATCATCAAAAGAGCACCATTCCTCCACATGTCCTGGAATTCTCGAAAACCTTTTGAAATTTCTTTAAGTATGGAAAACCCAGCTGAAGCCTCCACATGTCCTCTCGGTGCTAATTCAAATCCAAACCAAAAAAATTATTCTCAAATGAGCATCATTCCTCCACATCGACACATTTTAAAGTTGAGGCTTTTTATATAATTTTTTAAGTATCCGGCCATGCCACGTTGAACCAACGGATGCCGCGTTTCCCGTTGATACAAGGATGCAAATTTGAGTGGGGAAATTCCGTTAAATCATGAAGCACAGAGAAATGACCGTTTGAGCTTGAAAGTGAAATTTTCTTCAAGGAAAAAGAATATAGAAATGTTACAAGACTCAAATACGTTCCTCGGCGACACATCAATTCATTTCTCTTTGAGTATTTAGGGCAAAAATGGTAGGGACAACAGATCTTGACTGTGGAAAATGGAGGAAATGGGAAAATGTGAGTTTTGAAGGAACAGAGCATGGGAGACTCAAAATATAGATCTTTTCTAGAGGAACAAAGGAACCATGAGACAAATACAAACCAACACATGATCCTTGACCCAAGAGCAGATTAAAATGGCAAAAAATACTAGCCAAACACAATATGGGGAAGGATAAAATGACAGAGGCCGTGAATCAATAAATCTTCAAGGGCACAAATGGGGTGAGACAATTATGAGAACCAACACTTAATACAAATCAAAATTTCATAACACATTTACAAGAAATTGATAATCTTTAAAATACAAGTTATAATACCTCAACTTAAGTTGAGACAACATGGAAAAACTCTTTACAAAAAGGGACCTCTCTTCACTTTCTTCAAGTTGAACTATAACCAAATCTTCACTTGAGCTCCACCATCTTCCCCAAATCCAAAACATAACAACAAAATAGGGGAGTGGACAACAATCTCCACCCAAACAATAATCCAATGAGGAAGATAATCGTTCTACCTCTTTGGCCCCCGAGCCCCAACAATGAAACAATAAGGGGTATAAGACAGCCATTAGAAACTTTACATGGCTTCCAAATCAACATTCAAACAAGACATTCAACCCATTAAACAAAATACCTTAATCACAACAAAAATGCAAGTTGCCAAGTACAAAGGCTTAATACTCAAGCCAAGAAAGAGAAAGGAAACATGGGGATCTACTTATGCCTCCCAAGGGTTTGGGTGCCCACCTTAAAGCCTCCAAGAAACTCAATCACATACCCATAAGAATTTTATGCCTCCCTCAAAGAAATACAATTCTTACGCCTCCCTTAACTCTTATGCCTCCTCAATAAAATAAACAAGATAAGCAAAAATTTCACTTATCAACAAGGTGGGACACCCCAACCCAAATCCATCCTAAAATATCCAATAATACTCGTATGAATCACTCTAAAATATCCCTATTTCCATTTTCTCCTACCCAACCTAAATGCTATTCTATTTCCAAAATCAAAAACCATGCAACAATAATCCATTCACAATCATTTACAAAAAAAAAATTACAATAAGAAAACATAGGTGAAGGCACTACCTTTCCATTTCAAGAGTGTCAAATCAACATGCAGGATCCTAGCTTTCTAAGTCCAAAAAAATCACAAGCCAACACCAAACACGAAACAAGAACTCCAAAATAAAGGCCTTTCAAAAATTCAAGATTCCATATAAATTCAAGTAACCCCCAAAATCATAAAACAAACTTGAATAAATAGAAAAGAGAGGAAGGAGAGGTGATGTGGCTCCATGTAGGATGACACATCATTTATCCTATACTCAACATCACATGGTCAATATAATCCCCAAAGCACAATAAATTGGTGGTTGAGGAAATGACAAGCCTCTTCCACACACAAACTCAAACCCACACCCCTAAAGGATAAAATTAATAACTTATGTAAGAAAGTGCAATAAATAGCACCTTTTTGTCTTACAATCACATAATAGGGTCTATTTTTGACCCATTAACCCATAGAGGTAGTTGGGAGGTGAAATTAACAGGTGTGGGACAAGCGTAACTTGTCCCACAAGCCATCTAAAATGGCCCTTAATCCCAAATCCGAATTTCACATGCAAGGTCGAGTATACAACACTCAAAAGTAATAAAATCGTTTCAAATCCAACACAAATCAAGAATCACCTACCCACATTAAATAATCCCTTTGGTCACATCCTAAATTACACTAATTAATCAATTTTAATCAACTTAAATGGAGCACTTTAACAAACAATAATAAAGGTGACTCACAATACTAAAATAATACAAATACTCATAAAATAAATAAACAAAAAGGAAAACAACATATTTACCCAAGGTCACATTTGAGGCCACCCCCCAATTGGGGACCTCCTAACCATCTAATAACAACAACAACATACAATTACACAAGTTTCCAAGGTGACATGTTGCCAATACCCCAAATTCCTTCACTGTTGGTCTCTTATCCCCTTTTGTTTTTTGTGTTACAATTTCCTGCAAAAATCAAAACAATACCTTTCTGGCCTCATGGCCATATTAATGACATCGAGATAATAAAACACACACATATACATATCAATTTACATCATCAAATATCATAACTAAACCATCACTAAAATCAAGTAATTCATCGATTGTTCACAATTTCAAATATTTCGATTCAATCAATCCATTAATTAGTAGTAAGATCACAAAATTAACTAAATTGTCTAGAAAAATCTATATATCAAATCCAATGTGTTAGTACAGTAGTAGTTCTAGATCATCAAGTACTGATATGTCAATCCATGGATATAATCCACCATATAAGTCACATCATGTCAAAATTCTAACATATTTATATTATCTCGTCAAATAAGCTAATCAAACATAGTAATGTCCATCTATTCATGTCTAGAGATAAAATATGATAACAATGTCTATGGATCCAATCCAAAGTAGAAAACTCATAGTAATATCAATTTTGAAGAGGAGTGGGTACTACACTCCCCTCCCTTTAGACACAACTTCCTCCTAGAAGTCATTGGAACAAGTGTAAGAACTATGCTCTCAAAGGTGTGGCGTCCTCCCATGTAGATGTTGTCTAATTGTATCGATCCCTTTGGATGTGAACTCGATCAATCTCTCTACCTCAAAATCCCATGTTATTATGCTCTAAAATTCACAAGGGAATGACCATCACCTTCCTCTTATCCTGAACCTACAATGAGGTCAAGTCCAATACATGTGAATGATCTAGGATGTGCCTCCTAAGCTCAAAAACATGAAATACATCATGGACTCAAGATAAGATGGGTGTAAATGCTAGACTATAGGCCAAAGGAATGATCCATTCCAAGATCTCAAAGGGACACACAAACCTAGGAGCAATATTAGATTCTTTTCTATAATGGATAGGGCTCTTATGAGGCTGACATAATAAAACACCTTCGCACCCTCCTCAAAATTGCAATATTTCCTCCATAGATCTCATACTTCTTCTATCTATCATGTGCCTCATGCAATCTCTATCTAATCATGACCACCTATTGCTCCATATCTTGCAATAAATCTTGCCCAAGAGATACCCTATCCTTTAACCTATCCCAACTCAGTGGTGTCCTCCACTCCCCGCCATACCGTGCCTGAAATGGAGCCATACCAATCAAACTCTAAAAACTGTTATTTTAGGAAAACTCCAGTAACTACAAGTACTCCTCCCACCTTAAGTGATGGTCCATGACATACATCTGAAGCATGTCCTCTAAGAACTAATTCACCTGCTCTATCTGTCCACCTATCTCAGGGTGATATGTTGTGCTAAATTTGAACTTCATCCTGAGAGTATACTGTGTGGTAGTCCAAAATTTAAAGGTGTAGAAGGGATTCTAGTCACAAATGGTCTTCTACGGAATCCCATATAGTCTAACAATCTCATCCAAATATACTTGATCCACCACATTGGTTGTATCGGTGGTCTTCACGGGATAAAAATGAGCCATTTTCATCAATCTATCCACTGTGACCATAGTGACATCATGGTGGTATCTTGACATAGGTATCCCTACCATGAAATCCATGGAAATGATGTCCCATTTCCACTTTGGTATGGCATGATGATATAGAAGGCCAGTTGGATGTTGATGCTCAGACTTCACCTTCTAGAACTCTAAACAATGAGAAAAAAAATGAGCTACGTCTCTCCATCAGACTTCTCCAATGGTACAACTATCTCAAACTGGAATGCATCTTCTTCACCAGTGGAAGGGTTGAATAGGGTGCATGGTGTGCATCAACAAGGATATCTTGTCTCAATCCCCCATTTCTAGGTATATAGATCCAAACTCTATGCTGAATAATACCATCTGCCTCTAATGAAAATCCATCAAAATTCCCCTCAAGGGGTCTCTGATACTTGATCTCTACTCTAACTAAAAGGTAGAATTTTTCATGTGAAATTTGTTGCAAAATCATGTTCCTCAAGTCTATACAAACTGTTGTAGCCTTAACCAAATTTCTCTTACGACTCAAGGTGCTTGAAACGACATTCTCCTTCCCTGTCACATACTCTATCTCCATGTCATACTCAAAAAGAAACTCCATCCAACTCCGTTGATGAGCATTGAGATTGGGTTGCATAAATAGGTCACAAATACTCAACTGATCTATCCTAAGAATGAATCTTCAGCCTAAAAGGAAATGTATTCATAAAACCAAAGCATGCATAACTACTACAAGCTCAAGGTCATTAATCAGATACTTGATCTCATAATCCTTTATTTTAAAAGAATCAAATGCTACTTGACAACCCTCCTGCATCAATACACCTCCTAATCCTGCCAAAAAAACATTTGTGCATATGAAGAAATCTCCCTCTGGATCGGCACCTTTGTTAGAATGGGTGTTTTCATAAGGCATTCCTTCAGTGTCCTGAAGGCCTACTTGTATCTATTTGACCAAATAACACTATTCCCATTCTATTGAAGGGAAGTGATGGGATGTACAATATGAGAGAAACCCAAAACAAACTTCCTATAGCAACCTAAAAAGCCCATGAAACTACGTACCTCAGTCACACTCATAGGTGACGTACAATCTACAATAGCTCTAATATTGGAAGGATAGACTGCAAAACCTTCCCAATAAATAATGTGGCCCAAATATTGAACCTCTATTTGGAAGAATTCACACTTCTCCATGTTTCCGTATAGTTGTTCTCAAAGACACTACAAAACCCGATGAAGGTGCTCCTTATGCTCCTCGTGCATACACGAGTAGATAAAAATATCTTCAAAAACATGAGTTCAAATTTTTCTAGAAAACTCCTAAACACCCTATTCATCAAAATTATGAACAACGTAGGGTCATTCATCGGACCTAATGGCACAACCGTGAACTCGTCGTGGCCATATCTCGCATGGAAAGTTGTATTATGGACATTTGTCTCTGTAATCCTCACCTAATGGTAGCTGGACATAATATCCATCTTAGAAAATACTATATCCCCTTCATTTAATTAAACAAATATTCGATGCAAGGAAGGGATTAACTAATCTTGATCATTACTTTATTCAGCTTCCTGTATTCCACGCACAACCGCAAGGATCCGTCATTCTTCTTCATAAAAATCACGGGTGCACCCCTAAGAGATACACTAGGAAAAATTTATAATTTCTCAAGAAGGCCCTCTAGATGCAACTTGAGCTCACATAACTCAAGTGTGGTCATCCTATATGGAGCGTATGATATAGGATTTGTTCTAGAATAAAATCAATATGAAATTCTATTTGACATGGAGGAGGTAATCCTGGTAACTTTCCTAGAAAAAAATCAGAAAACTCCCTAGAATATGCTGATGATAAAGTGAAATTCCACTATCCCCATCCTTCGACCTATCACTAACTATATCACCATACAACCGATACCCACACTGCAAGCACACCGCTTAAGCTGCATAGCGAAAATAGTGCAAATAGAGATGTGTCTCCTAACTCCAGCTATCATCGACTCAAATCTTAAATCATCTACACAAGATATAACCTTGTTGTAACAATAAAATTTGGATCTTTGTACATATAATCAATCCATGCCCAAGATAAATCCATAAGAACCCAAAGGAAGGATACAAATATCTAAGGTAGTGGTGAAGGGTCCTAGGTCCACTACGCACTCCTTGACTAAGGATTCTAGTACGAGATTTATTCTAGATTCCATCTTGACATTCTAAATAAGGCCCTATGTAATTGCTACCAGATTACATTACTCTACTAAAGATGATGCAATGAAAGAATCAGAAGAGTCAGATTAAAAATAATATAGGTAAGGATACCATCAATGCTACATGTAGTCTCTATCATTGTGCCCTGGTGCTATGCACAGCGGTTTTTGACTACCGCATATATTTGATGGCTATGTCCCATGTCACCAAATTTAGGTTATGAAATAGGTTCCTTACCCTTATTATTAGGGTTATGTTAGCACTCTCTCTAATGGTGTCCAAGTACACCATATGCATAACAACTACCTCGTCCCCTCCAATGAGATGTGGCTCTAACAGGTACTCTATCTTTCTATGCCATGGATATTGATGATCTTGTCATGGACTATTGTGGGACCACTATTGATGATCTCTTGCTAAATGAGCTCTAGGTGCTCCATATGTCCTGATGGGTTCTCTAAGAGGAGGCCCCATAATCCATCCCTTCCGACTATCAAATATTCGTGGAGGCCAAAATGGTAGATGAGTCTGTTGTTGTTGTTTTTTGTTGCTGAGGTGGCTACTGTGGTGGCTTGAAAGAAGAATGTGTAAAACCATGTCTGCCATGAGGAGGAGCTAATCCCTTCAACATGTTATTCGTATTTGCTAAATATGGCTCCACACTCTATATTTAGCCTACTGTTTCTTCCCCTAGTTTGCTCGAAATGTAGGTCTTTTCTATGACCTCAACTAACATTTGTGGACAAAGTGAATGTGTACTACAAATTCAAAATCTAAATTAAGGCCCGAATGAACCGTGAATTCAAACCTTCTCATCTTATATGTAGTTAACATACACGAAGAAATTCAAGAAACCAACTCTCCTACACTTGCTACTCTCATGGATGCATGGCAGATCATGAAATTCTTATATCCTCTACTAGATAAACCTTACGGATATGTACTTGATCTTGAACCGCTCCTCAAAGAGCTCCTAAGTAACTATATCCGATTCTATGTGGAGCTTCTTGTCCTCAATCCTCCACCAAATACTTGTTCCATCCCTGAGAATATAAATCGCAACACAAGCCTTCATGTTGCTAGTACGGTAAAAGCTTGAAGCATCCACTCAAGCTCACTAACAAGGCCTCTTCCTGAAAACCTCATGTATCACCAGCATAATGGGATAGGCATAGCTTCAGGATCTTCCGATATGATCTGATGTAATGAACCAAAAAATTCACGCACAAACAACACAGTAAAAGACAGGATATATTTTTTTTTTTGACTTGCTTGACACATAACATGATGCATCATGTCGTCACCAAGGATGCAACTAACACTGTGAACAATTTTAATACAAGGATGGCCGTAAAGGCAGCACGGAAATGAGCACACCTATCAAGGATAATTTACTCTTCTTTTGACAAGACAACATGGAAGTCCAACCACATGACACACTTACAGCTAGGGCAAGCCACAGTAAGAACTGATTGGAGGTTATTTATTTTGGTAAGACACCCTTTAGCTCATGACTTAAGTTTTCAGAAGGATTCAATATATGATTCGCACAAATTCATCTCACCAACTGAGTTAATTTCTTATACACTGTAGAGTAGTTCACTTAAAGTCTTCTCCTACTTGCTAAATCTTATTATCTTCCAGAAAATAACCATTGTTTTCCCTTAAGCTTGTTTAAGAGTTCATCCAAAAGGGGTAGTGTTCACTAGTTTAGCTAGGGATATCAATTTATATAAAAAAAAGAATTTACTTCTCAAAGGATGGTTTCATTTTGATCACTCATGGAATTATTTGATTTCAAGTAGATCACCTCTACATTTATTTGTTGAATATAAAATTATTATTTGTTTAGCTTCTTAAGGGTTAACCGACCCATTTTACTTTACTTATAAAATATTGTCACTAAGTCTTAGAAAGATTTAACTTAACAATTTATTCTCAAGATCAAAGTTTTACAATACTCATATCAATGTAAAGATTGAATGCCATTTCTCACAAGGATAATTTCAAGTTTAACTACACAAGAACAAGACACTTTATTTCACCATTACCAAACAATACAAGGCAAGAGGTCATATCAACTCTCTTTACAAGCAATGTTACACAATTTACAACACATTGGACATTTTTACAAGGAACTTCATAAATTGCACTGATGAAACCTTTACAACTCTTTCCTTTAATCTACTCGCATAATCCATCTGCACAAATACTAGCTGGAATCAGTTCGCGAGAACTGAGCATGTTAAGGCTACTCATTGCAACAGTAAGCTAACATTTAACAATATCAAGAAAGGAAAATTCTAATTCAAAAATGGATTAAAACACAACCCACAACTCCAAAATTATTTGCATGAGAAAGAAATCTAACCATCCAGCAAGGAGAAAGTCAAAATACCAGTAAGAACAAAATCACATAAAACAAGGCAAGACCTTATGGGTTAGGAACAAGAAGGTCAAGAGTGTTGATATCTCCTTCATGTAATCCTATGGATTACGTGATTGGAATCCAAAACTTACTCCATCCAACTAAAGGGGTCTAAGATAAGACAAAACGTACTAATTATGATCGTAGGCGCGAAGCAAAACGACGTTATCCAATTCTCCCAGGGGGGCTTCATAGTAATATGGGTTCGACACCCTTAAAAGAACACAACCATAGTTTCGGTTTTAACCAAGGAGTTTACCACTACCTCCTTTTAGGATTTCTTAAACGTAGTACTAGTTAACCAAAACAAATCCACTTTTCCAAAAGCGTACAAAAGAGACACAGAAAGGGCCATTATTCTACCAACAAACCCTATCCTAATCATCAACTTCTCTACATAATATGAGGGAAGGCTAAACCCAAAGGTCGTTAATAATTTTTATATATTTCCGACAATGTCAATAAGTATTAAAATAAAAAATTGATTTCCTTAACAAGGCCACAAAATGGGACCTTTTAGTAACCAAATCTGAAGTATAAGATATTCGAGTTCGAAAACAAAGGGATTCGATACGCAGAGGGTAAAACACCAACGATGCCCCAGACTCAAAGGACCCTACCACGAGTGCAAGCACAAAAATAAGAACCAACACACATATCCATCAGGAAGGTTACGCAGTGTAGTCAGGCCTAGAAGTTCTATGAGCTCCTTGCCAATGGTATAGAAGATGGAAAATTTTACCCGAACCATGTGGGCTTATCAAGGAAAAGTCTAGCAAATATCAAACAGATAAATATAACCGCCACCTATTATATTATCACTGAAATCAGCTGTCATCTGACAGGAAACGAGTTCACGAGTCCAATCCCATGGATTCACCTACAACTTTTGTTTCAGTCCAGCTATTAATAGCTTGCTTGCGACCCTTAATAAAATTGTAGAGATTTCATCCAATTAAACTTACAATGTCTTCCCCTTACTTTAATCAAACAAGAGTTTGAACCAGATAGTAGGTAAGTAATTTTCTCAACACGTAGAGGCCACAATAGATGTCAGGTTATTCATCCCCTAGAACTGGGTACAAAAGTCAACCATGTACAGTTCTAAGGTAAAACCCTAATGTCATATTCTAATAAAACAAAAAGTAAGGAATGCCCACAGGCTTAAACAAGTTTTAGAACCCAACGTCACTATTAATGTACCTTTAGCTAAACAGGAGAGCCCTAAACAGGAAATACGTATTTACTCAACCAAATAGAGGTATGAAGGCTTAACCTTCCATATAGTAAGCCTTCTATTATAATTACCATCACAAAATTCTTTTTAAAGAGGGTCATATAAGCAAACAAGACTCGATAATGTTTCCTTCCCTACGAACTAAACTGCATCACTCAATATTGCAGTAGCCCATTTAGACATAAAATAAACAGAGTAAGCTATAAGAGGGGAAAGAACATTCCAAGCAATACCAACGAACTAGGAACGAGATTTAAAGGAACAACCAACACAATCATGCAGCGATATAAACATCCACGAAAACATTTAGTCTAGGCGCCATTCAAGAGGAAAGAAAATTCATTTCAAGATACTGAAAGAAGGTAGAAAACTACTACAAAGAGTATAGTTAACATGCCTGATTAGAATTCTTCCAACCCAATAAGCACGTCAACCAGGGCTTGGGCAATAGCAACACAACCTGCGCAACTTCTCTTCCTCAGCCTGCTGAAGGTCCAAACTCTATTAACGGCCATGCTCTTGACTTCATAAAATCAATTGTATAGTCCGAAATGTGCATCTCTGCCCATAGTTCGGTCGGGTCGCATTGACACCCGATTATCATTCCCTCGCTGATCCTCTGGCAACACCCTATCTCCTCTTCCCAAAGATTGTTGCCATGCATCCCTGGGTTTCTCAGAAGTAGATACAAAATCCTCCGAACACCGCTCCAAATTAGCCCGTAGGTCAATCCACCAGCCAACATGTCAGTCGAGTTGTCCAGTCAAGTGGGGTTCGTCCCGGACCGCGATTGCCATGAAGAAGGAAATAGAGGCTTCCATTTGCCATATAGTCATAAACAAGCAACTTCTCATCTCTTGCATACTAGTATGCCTTCAAGCTGACTAGATTCAAATGCCGCAACCTTCCAACAAGTTCCATATGCTGCTCACAATCCCTTTTACCTGACCCTTGCACCTCCTTTAATCTCTTCACTGCAACAACATTACCATCTTCCAATACGGCTTTATAAGCAGCTTGGTACTAAAGTCATACGCACCTCCATTCATCTCACTACCTGGGCTCTCATTCCGTCCAATTTATGAAAACGTCTAGAAATTGTACAAAACACCATTAAAGTTTAAGACATCCTCTGCAAAAAACCTAACCATCTGCCACCTCTGAATCCTTAGCTGCAAAAGGATCATGTGTTGGGCCAACATCTTGCCCAATATGCCTCTGTACCAAGCGCTGTAGATCTGACATAACCTTATGTTCACGTTTTGACTTCTCCTCATAATTGAACATTGCCAATGCTCGTTTGCCCTCAGCACTGTACACTTGGTTTTCCTTCCTGATACGGATAGCATTCATACGTTGGTGCCTGCTTCCACTCATGACATAACCCAGAGACTCAAACTTCTGAATCTCATCAGCTGACAGCCCCACCTCTCCTCTTCGAGGAATACGTTTCCCTTGCTGCACACACTACGCAATTGCATCTCCTTCTCCAGGCCGAAGGGCACCTCCATAGCTGATATGCCCCTCAGCTCTTGGAGCTGGTGCTGGGCCCACAAATGGCTCATTCTCAAGACCTCCAGTTGCTGATTTCTTCTGAGATTCAATCATTTCTTTAAACATAAGAGCCTCGCTGTCAATTTCAACAGGTTGGCTATTATCCTCTTTTCCCTCCTCAGCGCCAACAGGTTCAGACTCAGAATTACTATGTTCGGACAAGTCATTACTCTCAAAAGGTGACTGTTGCACAAGTTTCCTGCTATCGGAGATTTTTAATACGGCCAGTTTAGATTTCTGCCCGTCACTCCCTTCCTTATCAAAAGAACCAGTACCATCTTCTGATCCTGATGCACTCTCTGAACTATCTCTGTTGCTCCTTGCTTTGGACCTTTTGGACCTGCCAACCTTTTTCTTTGAATTCTTTTTAGGCTCCTCACGCCTGCTCCGTCGTTTCTTCTTCTTTCACGACCTTCCCTCTTCACTACTATATGAAGATGAGCCTTCAGACGCACCGTACCCTTGGAAATACTGTATGCTAATATATTGCAGAGATCTGGTTCAGCCTTGGTAGAAAAATCCACAGAAATAGAGTTTTTTTAAGATGAGCCGTAGCCAAAGGTGGATCCAGAGCCACAGCCAGGAGAGTACACAGATCCATGTCTATGAGATTCTCTCCCATGAGTTACATCGTAAAACAAGTAACGTCTCAAAAGAGAATCTCTGTAATAAATTTCATCGGGTCTCCTGGTAACACTCACACTGTCACTTAATCGATTTTGAGAAACATATCTTGAAGGAGAATCCCGAACCAGAGGATGCAGTCGAAGCTGAACAGATAACCACGAAGTTGGACCACCTGCTTGTTGGAGCGCTCAAAAAGGCTTCTACTACAGCTGCAAGATCTTGCAACAACTGATCACGACTGTGGTCGCGTGCAACCAGAACAACAGGATCAACACCACGGTTCCCTGGGCTCGCCCTGCAGTAGCTGTCGCACTTACTCACTCTGGAGGCCACTGATTTCCTGAGATAAGTTTACTTCTCTACCCTGTAGCTGCTGCAAATAGCGAACCACTTCCTCACGGCACTTTCCAGGCGAAGATCAGTTCTGCGCTCCACTGAAGCTGCCTGTACAGCATGATTTTTGGAGACCCGCACCCACCTGCACGCATTGAAGGAGAATCAGCACGAGATCTTGGTGAAGAAAAATGGGGCTCCACCCACTCCCGTCTCCCTCACGCAAGGACAGAAAAGAAAACGTGGTGGTCAATTATCTGCAGGCCGGGGTGGTTGGGAGGAGGCCAAGGTGGCAAAAATAGGATTCGATGCCCTACGAGGCATTACAAGTACACAGACTTGAATCATGCAATTTCATGACTAATGCCTCAAGGCCACTTTTAGGTGTTTATGTGCATATGAAATGTATATCAAGGAAGCTCTGCATTTCACTGCGTGCCATAGACCCAAAACCCAATCCTTTTCTTTATTACTTTGCAAACCTAGGTGCCTCATAATGGTTTTCAAAAAGTAGATAAGGAAAGTAGGTTTACATTAACAATGCACTTACAATTAACCACATACGCTGCAATTCAGATCTAAACAGATATCAATCTGAAAAATCAGACCTAGTTGCATACAAGAATGCTCTTGAAGTAATAATACTTGTTAAGAAGAAAACTATTTGAATTTGTAAAAGCAAGAAATTTCTTTATTTCAAGAGCATCCCCATGGCAAAACCAGAATTCAAGCACATAGAGGAGAGCAGCTAGTATTTATTTGCTACAATAATCAGAGGATTGAAGACACATGGGTTGCATTACATTCAGTTGATGCATGTTGGCCCCTAGGTATCTCTACATGCTCATTCCTCGGCCTAGGGCTCCTAAATCTATCTCGTGTCTTGAAAACCTATCTCCAAGTCCCCTCTGAAGTGAATTTTCTCTAGCTAACTCTGCATGGTATTTCTCTACACGATGTTCATAGATGTGTCGTAAAGGGTGCTGAGCCTCATGTGATAGATCCCTATCATCCTAGCTAGGTTATGCCCCTACTGGTCAACCATGGATAGCTACATTGACATCATGGAATGTCTGTAGTATCTGCGGTAATGTAGCGGTCATTACCTTCTTTGGAGGTGGTATATCTAACTCCATGCAGAAAATCCCTTTGCCTTGTTCATGCCTCTTGCACAAACCAAGACAAGAGTTATTTTATCATCATCTAGGTTTTGTTTAAATTTTTCTTGGTTTTCTACGTTTTTTAAGAAAATGATGCAATGTCGTGTGATCTAGTTGTAGGTTGTACTTGGTTATCTCTGTTTGTGTTTTCAAGTTTTCCAAAGGTCCAAGCATTGAACCCATGACTACGATACCAAGTGTAACACCCACATTTATCCACCTCAAAACCCAAGATAAAACCCAATAATAGATAGGAACAATTACGGAATAATTTATTTTTTTATAAAACAGGTTTCAATGAGATAACCTTCAACTAGATTTAATTACTTCTCTATTAATAAATCCTTCAATTTAATTAACAATTAATTATTATTATTTTATTTCAATCATTGCTACTTAAAACCCCATTCAAGGTTCCTGTTAAACTTCATTAATTAACCCTTATGAACCATTAGTTAGGATAACCTTATTATAAAATTATTTAATTCATCCTTATAGTTCAAAAATCATTTATTTATTTAATGTTTTAGGGCTAAATTCTACACTTACCCTCCCATCAAATTAAGTTCAATAAATTTTAATCTCTATAATAAACATTGTCTAGTTATTGTTGTGTAATTTTAATTTAATTATTTTCAAAAGTCAAGGACTTTATAAAATTCACAAAACTAAACAAAAAGGTCACATTTTAATCTTACCTCCTAAAACCCCTTTAGTGGCCCCATTCACAAGTTACACATACATTTTATTTAAAAATATTTTCCCTCCAAATCCTCACCTAAATTTTGTAGGTTGATTTGAATTCATTTAGAGCCCTAGGATCTTAGGTATTCAAACTAACCCTAATTATCCTTATTAAGATCTCTTATTCCTTTCTTTTGACTTATTTTCTAATTTTCATTTTGCAGGTTTTAGAGGAGGGTGGAGGTCATGGATATATACTCAAGCTCAAGAATGGATATACTTTTTTATTTCTTAATTCATTTTTAACCTTCTCTTAGGGTTTGTTAACACTTTTATTTTCTATTATATACTTCATTTGTATTTTCCCTATTTTGGTATGGGCATTTTTTCCTCTTTTTACAATATGGTTTAAAATAATGATATATACATTGGTTATTCATTTGTATATACATACATACATACATAAATACATACATATATTTATATGTATTTATTATTTTCTATATATATAATTATATGTTTATGTACAATTGTTTTAAGTTTATATATATATACATAATTATGACTACACATTAAGTTGGCGGAGTGAGCTAAATGCTCATACCATCGGCTTGATACTACATAGGTTGCATTTTTATTAAGGCCGAGTACATGCTTTTTGGAAACATTGTTTTAATAACCGTGGCTAGGTTTTATAATATTGGGAAGGAGGTCACCTATCCATATGGGGGTGCAGATCACTAACCTCCCCACTCCCTAACTAATTAAAAACACAATAATACATAGCCCGCGTGGGACTTAAGTCATTCGGCTTAGAATTTGATCGCTAGATTTTTTTATTTTGGTTATATATATATAGTATTGATATTAAAATCAATATTATAATATGTAATTAATTCAATTTAGTTTTAATAACTAGCAATCGCATGTGTAAAATGCAATGTGAACGCCGAACAACATATGTTATTTGATTTAGAGGGATAATTATTACTTTTGTAGTTGATGTTTATAAGGGGTGTGATTGATTTTGTAAGTGTAGGAATATAGATGAAGCATTACATTTAAAGGTTCTATCTCTACATTTCAAATTTGTTACAAATTCGTACATATACATTTGCAAATCTTATATCATGAGTGATAGTTAATTACTTTTGTAGTTAATGTGGTTTGTAATTATTTGGGGGAAATTGTGTTTGTGTTGCAACGTGTTTGAGACAATGGTTACATCGATTGTTTGGTTGGTTGGCTGTTGAAAAATCCATTTTTATACTGTCGATAACATGTTGATAAGGGGTGTGATTGATAGTGGAAGTGTTGGATTATATATGAAACATTACATTGAAATGTTCTGTGTATACATTTAAATTTGTTACAAAATCGTAGATATGCAGTTGCAAATCTTATATCACGATATATGAACTAAACATGAATACATGAAGACCTTTGTACATTTAGAGAATTTATATCATGAATGGTAGCATTTTGTGGCCAATTTTATTTCCACTAAACATGAAGACATTTGATACCCCTTGAATGGAATTGCCTCTTTGGATACAATAAGTGTTGACTAAAGTAGTACTGGAGGTGCTATCAAAGTAGAGGGTAGTATTTATGACGGGTTGTTTTGGTCGAGGGATAGTAGTCTTGACTCCTCCTTTCTTCTTGCTCCGAGTGTTGGTATGTGTGCCATTTTTGAGTACCTTTTGAATGAAAAAGGAGGTGAAATGCACATATTTAAAAGTGAAGGAACTATGGAGAAAGTTGTGAATGTCAAACCTTGCCTTTCAGTGGTTCCAATGTTGATAGTTGCTCTATGCAAAGTAAGTCCCTGGGACTTGTGGATAGTTAATCATCAGGCCATTTTATTCGGCAATTGTCTTTGATTCCCTCATGAAATAGGGGTATCCAAATATGTAACGGGTTGGAGGGATCCCAACATGGGCCGTTGTATCTATCAAATTTGACAATAACAAATAAAGGTAATGTTGGTGGTAACATTGATGTGTCATAGAAAATGTCAGTGGTTGTCCCTGATTGTTGGAGGGATTCCAGATTCAATGTTATGTTTCATAACAATTGTTGTTGTATACCGGCTCCTATGCCACATTATGAGATTTAGAAGGAAGTAGTGAAATTGTGGGTGGGAACCAAAATGCCCATCATGTTAGCACATCAAATGTAGATTGTTGTAAAAGCTTCAAGGATAAAAGGGGAAGACTGGTCAAAGGCAATACCCGCAAGCAAATCACAGAGAGATGCTTCTAAATCCAATTTGGTGAGAATCAAAGGAAAGAATTCAATAGTATATGGGAGTATCTTAGATCCACGGAAGAGATATCATTCAGATCATTCATTATTAAAATATATGAAGTAAAATTACAATACAGGTTGGATAAGCATGCAAATTATGTGGTAATGAATGCCCCTTTCACTGCTGTTCATTTTGCAACTTATGAAGCTGCCAAGAAAGTCCTCACCAAATTTTCTCCAGAAAACGCAAGTGAAGAGCACCTACTTGCTCACATCACTGCAGGCGGGGTAGTTGGAGCTCTAGCAAGTGTTGTGACAATGCCACTTGATGTGATCAAGACCCGGTTGCAATGCCAAGTCTGAATCCTCTTCTTTAATAATTTAGTATTAGTCTTGAATTTAGATTTTCATGAATGGTATGGGAAACAGAGAGACTTTATAATTTTTCCTGAAGTTCAATTTCTCAACTTGAAAGTTTCGAATCATTGACATAAGCCTTACCCCATAATCACTTATAGAAATTTACCTTACTTGTATAAACAAGGAATTCATTCCAATCCATTGGTGATCTTCCCAACCTTCAATCACCATAAACAAACAAAACACATAAAATCTACCATTCTGTCCTCCAATGGCATTCTTGCCGAATCCAAGGGCACAGTAAGAAATGGAAGCATGTGAACTATTCGAAAAAATTCATGCCTAAAAGATATTTGGTCTCAATGACTGCAATGACATCTTAATCAAACTTATTGAGCAGATAGTTCTCTGTTCTTTTAAGTGGACCTGTTTTAATCTCTATTTTGTTTGTATTTGCAGGTAGGCTATCTTAGTTGTCCGGGTTTACGGCATTCTAAACTATCGTTTGCCAATTGGTTAGGTGTTATTTCTTGTGAAACGTCATGCATTATGCAAGCTATTGGATTCAATAAGTCCATCTTCGATCCTATTAATTTCTACTGTAAAGGTTATCTTAATTCCAATTCTTGAGCTCAAGAGATTGCTATTATCTTTTCTCATAAAGAGCTTGTCAAAGGGCTCTGTAAAGGTACAAATTAGTATCAGGTGGTTGTATCCAGAAAATTCAAGGGTACAAATTAGTAAGTGCCCATATTCCCAATTTCTGTCCATAGAACTAAAAAAGAAGAACAAATTCAGCCTAAAACAGGAATGGAGCACACCTTTGTGCTAAAGCATGTTGTGGGTGCTTCAAATATGCTCAATGCTCAAACCCCATGTCGCTCTCTCAGATCAATCTCATTAGCTACCCTCTTCCCTTCAAGAGAATCCATAAAACCCACCCATAAACTCTACTTAACAAAATGAAAATCTTACTCATTGACAACCGGCAATTTAAATGGAAAAAAATGTCTTAAACACCGTTCAACAATCTGTTGTTCAGCAATTTAGAGGGTTGCTGTAAATTGCAATTTTTTTCATACCAGAAATTTATTTATAAGTCTCATTATACATGTATTTATTAGGGCTCTATTATTTTTCAGGCTCTAAGTGTCTACAGTCATTCGGTAGAATAAAAATAAAAAATAAAACCAACAGTAGATGCTCTAAATTTTTTATTGTTACAAAACATTGCGATACATATTTTGGAACAACTTTTATTTTTTGAGTTTGTCAGGGTTTCACAGTAACATAATTGAAATTGTTTCCACACAGGTCCTATTTTTCCTTTGAAAGAATAGAACTAAAGAAAATTGTGGATTTGCACATAGATTAAAAAAAAATGTAAAATTGTTCTGTATGCATGAAAAATTAATCACCATATATATTATAAAGGTTTTGCTTTCCTTCCAAAGATGATGACACGTAGTCTATGTAAAGGAAATTACAATATATATAGGCTATGTATCCTACTTTACAGTATAAGTTATGTCTGATCAAGCTGCAGGTGGAGCAGGCAACACGTGGACTGGCCTATACATTGCACCACGCAATGCCTTATCAGTTATGTGTTGTAGCTCAGATCTGCTCTCTGTCTCCGCCCTTGTCTCATTTGATCTGAAATCCACGGATTCATCGTTGTATATCTCCCACCATTTCTTCACCAATTTCTGTATATCTTCCCTCTGCATGTTGGGCTCCTCGCCAGTAAATTTCCACGGTTTTGAACCCTTCACATCCATTTGTAAAATTTTGTTAACTACACAACAATAAAATATTTGGCAAGCAGAAGCAAAAAAAAAAACTTACAGCTGCACAATAATGCGCGACTTTAACTCTTTCAACGTCTACGTTCTCAGGGTGACGCCACAACATGGCCAAAACCAGATTGTACACCAACGGGATGGGTATGTACATCTTCTGGAAATACATGTTCAAAAAATCCTGCAAAGAAAACATTGACTCGCTGTGGTTTATACCGACTTACCACATAATGGGAAAAAAACTACTTTTCATTCATAAACAAAGCAAAAGCAAATATACTTTACCTACTCTGCAAAGGGTGTTGGAGCGGTAGACATGAGAGTTTCCATCATGCTGTCAAAGGTCAATTTACTCGGCTCAAACACAAACATTCTAGTGTTAAAATACAGTGCAGGTCGCTGCTTCTCCATTTCTGTAGGCCAACAGACCTTGTCAGGGCACTGCTGGCAGTATCCAATGTTGTATTGCGGCGTGTGGCTCCACGTCTTTTCACAGAAGCAATCCATAACAGCATATAAATACCCATCCGGCATGTGGAATAAGTTATCAATGTTGTCAAACACTTGTATGTCTGCATCCATATACACCATTTTACCGTATTCCCGGTTAGGTTTACAGATCGGGTGACTGAAACCTCGCAAAACCATTACATGCAAAAAACAACCGTAAAAAATAACCCGAAAAAACGAAAACGTCCAAAACGTCTAAACGGCCGTCAAATTTTACATAGTTGGAGAAACGTCCGCAAGGGCCTTTCCCATAGGGGAACGCCTTCGGCGTAATTATATTTAACATATATACATTTATATAACTAAATATAATTATAACTATATATGTGTGTGTGTAGATATTTTGTTTGATTTATTTAAATGATTAAACATAATTTATATAGCGTAGGGAAACAAAAGGCAAGGTAATGGAAATTTTCCATCTATTCAAATGTTGTTAAAATCAAGATCTAATATGATTTCTTATTCAACCCAAAATAACTAATAAATATAATACATACAGAGTTTAAATCACTAAATGTCTATTTCCTTTCTTTCACAATACATTAATGATACCCATTTTAAGCAAACAAGTCCATTTTCATACAAGAACATGAATGTTTAAAAAGAACATAATACAATTTTGAAACAAATATTTAAGTCGAGTATATGCTTAGATTGAAGAGAGCTTCATTTTTATCTCAAAACCATATCAAAGTTCTTACTTTACCTAAATAATGCAAGGTTTGATAGTTTCACTTTTGCAAGAACTAATCCATTTAAAATACAATTTTTCATTCCATATTCTCTTGGTAAAGTATACAAGATGAAGGGATTTCATAGTACCAATAGATAGCATTATCTTTTGCTTACTTTCCAAACATACATACATTTTTATTGCTTAATACAAATCAAACTTTCACAACACATTTACGAGAAGTTGATAATATTTAAAATAGAAGTTGCAAGCCCTCCACTTAAGTGGCGATAAAATGGCAAAAATATTTTACAAAGTGGGATCTCTCTTAATTTTCTTCAATTTCAACTATTATCAAATCTTAACTCTAGCTCCACCATCTTCCCCAAATCAAAAACACAACAACAAAATAGGGGAGTAGGAAACAATCTCCACATAACATATAATCTAATGAGAAAGAGAAGCCTTCTTCCTCATGGCCCGTGAGCCCAAACAATGAAACAATAAGGGACATAAGACAACCATTGGAAACTTTACATGGCTTCCATAAAAACATTCAAAGAAGACATTCAAAATAATAAACAAAATACTATAATAGCAACAAACAATCAAGTTCCTAAGTACAAAGGCTCAATACTCAAGCCATGAAAGAGAAAGGAAACATGGGGATCTACTTATGCCTTCCAAGGGATTAGGTACCCACCTTAAATCCTTCAAAAACACAATAACATACTCACAAGAATCTTATACCTCCCTCCAAGAAATACTAGTCTTATGCCTCCCTCAATAAATAAAACAAGATAAAAACAAATTTCACGTATCAATAAGGTGGGACACACCAACTCAAATCACTCCTAAAATACTCAATAATACTCTTATGTCTCCCTCAAAAATATCCCCATTTCCATTTTCTCCTACACAACCTAAAGACCATTTTATTTCCCAAAATCACAACGATGCAATAATAATTCATTCACAATCATTTACACAACAAAATAATAATAAGAAAATATGGGTGAAGTCCCTACCTTGGCATTGTAAGAGTGTCCAATCCAAAAGCAAGCTCCCACCTTTCCAAGTCCAAATAAATCACAAGCCAACTCCAAACTCCAAACAAGCACTCCAAAAGTAAGCTCTTTAAAAAATGCAATAGTTCAAATAAAAACAAGTAACCCCCAAATCATTAAACAAACTTGAATAAATAGAAAAGAGATGAGAGAGAGAATATGTGGATCCATGTAGGATGCCAAATGATTTCTCCTTCGCTCCAAATCACATGGTCAAACCCAATCTTTGAGGAAATGACAACCCTTTTCCACACACACACTCAAACCCACACCCCCAAAGGACAAAATTAAAAACTTATGTAATAAAGTGCAATAAATAACACCATTTTGTCTTATAATCACATAATGTGGTATATTTTTGACCCCTTAATCCATAGGGGTAGTTGGTGGGTGAAATTAAGATTTGTGGGAAAAGCTTAACTTATCCCACATGCCCAAAATTGGCCCTTAAGCCCAAATCTGAATTTGAGATGCAAAGTTGAGTACACAACACACAAAAGTAATAGAATCCTTTCAAATCCAACACAAATCAGGAATCGCCTACCCACATTAAATAATCCCTTTTCTTACATCCTAAATCACACTAATTAATCAATTTTAATCAACTTAAATGGAGAACTTTAACAAACAATAATAAAGGTGAATTACAATACTAAAATAATACAAATACTCACTAAATAAATAAACAAAAAGGAAAACAACATATTTACCCAATTTTGCATTGTAGGCAATCCCCAAATGGGGACCTCCTAAGAATATAACAACAAAAACATAAAATTACATAAGTTACCAAGGTGACCTATTGCCAACACCCGAAATTCCTTTACTTGTTGGTCTCTTATCCCCCTTTTTTGTTGTGTTACAATTTCTTGCAAAAATTAGAACAATACCATTCTGGCCTTGTGGTCATATTAATGACATCAAGATAATAAAACACACACATATACATATCATTTCACAACATCAAATATCATAACTAAACCATCACTAAAATTAAGTAATTCACCAATTGTTCACAATTTCGAATATTTTGATTCTATCAATCCATCAATTAGAAATAAGATCACAAAACCAACAAAATCATCTAGTGAAATATATATATTGAATCCAACATGTCATTACAATAGTAGCTCTAGATCATTAAGTACTCATATGTAAATCCATGTGTATAATCCATCATATAAGACACATCATGTCAAAAGTCTAACACGTCTATATTGTCTTTCAAATAATCTAATCAAACATGTAGTAATGTCCATATATCAATGTCTAGAGATCAAATATGATAAAAATGTATATGGCTCCAATCCAAATTAGAAAAATCATAGTAATATCAATATCGAAGAGAAGTGGGCACTACACGTTGCATCTCGTTTAAACAAAAAAAAAAATTCCATAAATTTTCCTAACTAATAAATGAGTTTTATCTTGCTTTCTACATGGGAAATTTGTGGTGTTACAATTGATTCATTATACCCCAAAGAATGGGTATATCTCTTCTTTGAAAATGTGGATATTATTCCAAGGAGGAGGAATACATTGAATGGTTCACAAAAGAAAAATTTGTAGAGGTGAAGCTAAAGAGAGTTGGCCCAAAGCAAAGTATAGGGAGCACACATATTTGTCTTGATTATTGGTTTTTTTCTCATAGGTTTAAAGCAAGCACATGGTCCTCCTCCATTGTAGGTATGCCTCTTGACCTCAAATTTCTTCAGAAGTTGAATTGAGGTTTTTGATTTTTTTATTAAAAAATTAAACGTGCATTAATTACATTAATCAAACCACAAAGAGTACAAAATGTAATGGATTGTACATGTGGTTCTAAATTATTTGGGTTGTAGGTGTTCAAGTGGTACCATCATACTCTTGGTTTGTAGATGTGCAAGTGGGACCTGTCATGCTCTCTACCCATGATTAAAGTTTAAAGCCTTCATCCAACTAAATTAGTCATAAAAGTTGAATAATTCAAGAGGAAAATAGATCAAAATATAATGTTTTAATTTCTATGACTATAACTTGAGCAAGAATATTATTAAAAAGTAAATTTAATTTTAAGTGTTGCGTATAAAAATAAGCCACATAAAACTTGTTTATTTTTCATAAAATTTGTTGTTGGTTCTCTCCTCACCTGATTATTTTCTGTTGTTGGGCTTTTCTGGGGTTAAATCTTGTTGTTGAGCACTTTTGTATAAGGGTATAGTCCCTTTCAAAAAACTATTTTCCCATAATAATAAAAAAACACTAAATACTATAAAAATCAAGAGAATATTACTATATCTTGAAAACAATATTAATAATACCTATTTAATTTCATTTTAAATATCTTCCATAAAAATAAGCCACGTAAAACATTTTTATTTTTCGTGAAATCCACTTTGAAAATCATTAATTGTCCAAGTGTACTTTAATTAAACAATCAAAGTTCTATACATATGACCATAGTAGTGATGACAGTGGTGTAGGTATTCGAGAGATGGTAAGTACTCACCCCATCCATGGTTGAACTTGTTTGAGAAGAAAAATATTTTAGCTTGCAAAAATAATGTCAACAAGATCATGGGAACCATATACAATTGCCTTTGTAGAAAATCTCTGTAGTCTTATACAACGAATAACATAAATAAAATTAGAAAAACAATAAAATAACTTGCAAATAACATATTAGACATCAAACCAACTTCATTGTGCATTCTCCATTAACTAAATATTCATAATCGAGCTTCCACTTAATTAAATAAATAACCACGTAACGCTCTAAAAAATAGAGAACTCTAAATCTCACATGCAGTCTAAAAATACCACATCTTGTGCATGTTTTAAAAATGATTTCTTTTTTATTTATTTAAATCAAATCTATTTCCTAAAAATAGGAATTAACTAGACTCAACTAAATCTGGACGCATGTTAAACTAAAGCTATCTTTTACTTTCCTAAAAGATACAGTGGAAATTATACACGCAATAGATACATATTTGCAACACTCCCTCTTAATTTCAAACCTATAGCTTTCACTATTCTTGTCCTATGTTTCTATTTCCAGATATTCCAAGAGCAAGATCGTAAATTCACAAACAGTCTCTCAAATATTCAAAAACTTCTTTTGCCAAAGCCTTTATAAAAAGGCTTGCAAAATGATCTTGATATGAAAAATTCAAGAAAAATTTATTTTTTGCTTACCAACTCCCTAGTGAAATGATACGTCATATCAATATGATTTCTCCTCTTATGAAAAACATGATTTTTGGATAATTTTATGGTTGAGTTTTTGTCACAAAAATCTACGTAGCGTTCTCTTGTTTTTTCTATTACTCTTTCGACACTCTTCTCATCCAAATAGCATGACATACTGATCCTGTTGCTGCTACATACTCTAATTTTTTTGAAGATAACATGAATATGGGATGCTTCTTTGATGCCCATCCAACCACTTCTGTTGTAAAGTGAAAAACATAGTTGGATGTGCTCTTTCTGTCATCTATACTTTCGACATTGTCACTGTCTGTATAACCAATG
Source organism: Taxus wallichiana var. yunnanensis (assembly GCA_018340775.1). NCBI lineage: Eukaryota > Viridiplantae > Streptophyta > Pinopsida > Cupressales > Taxaceae > Taxus > Taxus wallichiana. The sequence continues at coordinate 404,273,017 of CM031237.1, read as the reverse complement.
AGTTTGAACTCATCTGAACTTGAATATAGAATTCCATGGTTCCTTGTTCCACTCACATACCTCAAAATTCTTTTTACAGGTTTCCAATGTGAATCTTTTGAAGATTCCATGAACCTATATATGAGGCTCAAACCATACATAATTTCAAACCTTGTTGCCTTCAAATACATAAGACTTCCAACCAATTTTTTAAACAATGTTGGATCCACAAACGATCCTTCATCCTATTTGATCAAATTTAAACCTACTATAACTGGTGTTGGCATTGGCTTACAATTCAACATGTTAAACCTTTTAAAACATCATTTTCATATTTTACTTGTGAGATAAAAAAATTTACCTTGATTGTTGGACTTCAATGCCCAAAAAGTAATGCATAAGACCAAGATATGTCATCTCTAATTCCTTCTTCATGGCTGATTTTAATGATTTTGTAGATATATTTCCAGTAATGATCAAATCATCTATGTATAAAAAAACAATTAGAATCTTACATAGCTAATTTATCTTGGTGTATAAATTAGGCCTACTATTCTTGCTATTCAAACCATTCCCAATAAAAAAGAATCAATTCTATTGTTCCAATATCTAGCTGTTTTCTTGAGACCAAAGAGTACTTTCCTCAATCTGTATACTCTTCCTTCATTACCTTCAATCTCATAACCTTCTAGTTGATTCACATAAACTTCCTCTTCAAGGAATCCATTCAAGAATGTTGATTTTACAGACATTTGATAAATAAACCTTTTTTTTTAGCTGCAATTGCTAAAACCACTCTTACCATGTTCAAATGTGGTACTAGTGCAAATGTTTCATTGTATTCAACTCCATATTGCTGCGTAAAACCTCTCTTGCTACTAGCCTTGTTTTGTGTTTTTATACTTTTCTATCAACATTGTATTTGTTCTTATAGGCCCACTTCACTTCTATCACATCCTTTCCTTTAATAATATCCATCAGCTCCCATGTTTGATTCTTCTCTATAGTATCAATCTCATCATCCATGGATTTTTCCCAAACTTTATTTTTTATAGCCTCTTCAAAATAATCTGGATATGTAGTTTCACAAAACAATGTAATAACTAAAAATGAACTAGTTGTATCTGTAATGCCCACTTCCCTTTGACACTTTTTTATAATAATCATAATACTATTGATAATATTATGGACATGATTATGGACTTTATTATAGTATGATGTTAGATGTTAGATCAAGGATTATTGTTGACTATATTCAGTTATGATGCATGATAATTATTAGAGACATTTTATATGTTGATGATGATATCTTGTTTGACATGGTTATATAATGGATGTTTTTCAGGACATGTGACATTTGGATATTGTGAGTAGACCTAGAAATTAAATTTATTGGATGATGATATAGTTTTTGATAAAACTGTAAATGATATGGTTAGATTGTTTGGATGTTGTTGTGATTCATATATCTGGATGATTTTGGGAGTTATATTTATATTATTTTGGATGTTCTGATATGGCCACGAGGCCAAAGGAGGTATTTTTGTTTTTCAAGTTAAAATATCACAACAAACATCAAGGGATTGGAGACCAACCACATTGGAATTCTAGATGAATTCAACAAGGTCACCATGGAAACTAGTATTTGTTTGTGTGTGTTTGTGTGTGTTAGAGATTTCCATAGGAGGGATCACCTTTAAATGTGACCAAAGGGTTATGTGTATTTATTCATTTAACCCTTTCGTTTAATGTTGCATGTGTTTATTTTGTGATGCATTTGCCCCTTTCTTTATTTATTAAATGTTGTATTAATATTGTGGGTAAGCATGTTGTTAATTTTTAATTAAATAAAATATGTCATAAGAAAGTAATTAATATGGTTGTTGGATATGATTTAAAGTGTTGTAAGAATGAGTTGATAATGTGTAAGTAATATGTAAGTGATGTGTAATTTAAATTATTTGATTGTGAAACACTCCACCTTTTTGGAAATTCGAATTTGTCCTTAAAGGCTGGTTTTGGAGGCTTGTGCGACAAGTTAAACTTGTCCCATACCTCTTAAATTTATTTACCAACAATACCTATGGTAGGAGAGTTGAAATTTGACTTTTATAATTCCTTTTAGAAGGTAGATTATAGGTTATTATTGCACTTTTATTGCATTATTTAATTTTAGTCCTTTGGCGTGTGGGTTGGATTTGAGTGTGTAAGTAAACTGTCATATTATTCACCCACCTATTTATTGTGCATTGGAGAATGAAGATGACTTTGGGGGTTGGGGTTGAGGATGTGTGATGTGGCATCCTACATCGATCCACCTCATCCTCTTCTCTTCCCTCTTCTATAAAATTCAAACTCCTTGCCTTGTTTTGGGTTGCTTCAATTCGGAGAATTCATTCTTGGGAGAATTCTTCTGCTATTTTGGAGCTTTTGCTTTGAAGAAGTTTTTGGAAGATTGTTGCATGCTTGTGCTTGACTGTTTTGGATTTCTTGCCTTGGGATAAAGATTGCTATTTTGAAACTTGGAACAACTCCATCATGGAGAGGTAGGAGCTTGGCTCTTGAAATACTTATTTTTGTTTATGAAAATGTTAATGTGTGAATGTTTTGGCATGTTTGTGGGTTATTGGGTACATGGCCTAGGAATGGTGTAGGAGAAGACTATGGGGTTTATTTTGTGGGAGGCACAAGTGTGTTTTAGGGAGGTATAATTGTGGAGGGAGTTAGGAATTTTGTTCCACCTTACAAAGAAATAGTTTACATTTCTTTACACATTATGGGGTTCCATAAGAGGTTTGGGAGGCATAAGGGAATGTTAGGAATAATGGGTACTTTGGGAGGCATAAGGAATGTCAGGGTTTTGATATATGTTATATCTTGGTAGTTTGTAATTGAAGTGGTGATACACATTTCCCATTTTGGGAGGCATAAGAAGCACCCCCATAGTTTTGTTCTCCTTTGGATTGCTTGATGAAGCCTTAGTATTGTTTTTCATGTTTTAAGGTAGTTGCAAACTACGTTTTGTTTTGGACTTTGTTTATTTGTGAAAATGTTGCTTGCGTGTTTTGTGGAAGCCTATTGTTGCCATGAGTTGGATCACATCATTTATTGCATTATGGCTGGGGCTCGGGGGCAATGAAGAAGGATGGATTCTACTCTTCATTGGATATCTTGGTTGGGTGGAGAGAATTGCCTTTCCCTACTCTTGTTGTGATCACAATTTGGAATAATGAAAAATACCCATTTGTTGTTCGGAGCAAGGAAAAGACATTTTGACAGTTCCTTGTGAAATCAAATATTATTGTAGACCCTTTCCCCACTTGAAGTGGATGATCTGTGTATTAATTCTAATGGAAAGCTACTTTGTATTCAAAATGAAAGTTGAATTTTGAAATGTAAAAGAGTTATCCTCGTATCTGTTTTGAAAAGAATGATAAGTAATTTGTATGTTGTATATTGAAAAAAATGGAAAGGAGGTTGTTGTATTTTCATTTAAATAACTAGAAGTGGTTGCCTTGTTCATATCATATTGTTTCCATTGGAAATATGTGTTTAACATGAGCTATGAAAGCCCTGTCTAGAAAGTGGAAAAGTGAAATACATGAGAAGAAAATGTATTATTTTGTCTCTGTATATAATATATGATTTTGGAAAGAATAAAAGAAGGATGTTACAAAGTTGTCTTTTGGAATCAATGAATGATGTATTACCTTCCTCAAATTACCTTGTGGTATTGAATCTGATCTCTTAAATGTAATTGAAATCTCTGTTTGTAAGGAAGAAATGTGTATAAAGGAATGTGTAATACTTTGTTTTTTGAAATATGTGAAAATTGGAAATCAGAGATGTATCTTAGTTTTGAATAGTTGGTTTGAATCAACTAAATGTATTGGATTAGGATTGGAACACATTATAATGCTTGGAAGAAGAAAATGGCAAATAGACCTTTTAAAATTTGATCTTTGTCTTGCATTTTCAAATTGACAATTATTTAATCCCAAATGCACAGACCGAATCTGCAACAAAGAAATAACAAATGAAACATTAATTTGGGAATAATAAGATCCAATCAAATTCATCTAGACATTAACACTTAAGGAATTTCTTAGAAAACTTATCAAAATCGGGCTCAAACTGTTTTGCAGTTGTTTTGCTATCGAGATATGTAAATGTTCAAATTGTAAATCAATAAGACAAATTGAATCTTTAAATCTTTCTTAAACCCACCTAACAACACTTCTTCATGTCTATTTGACATGTTGAGAGAGGGATAAGAAGAAATTGAACAAAAATTTATAAGTTAAAATTTACCAATTCGAACAGTAAAATCCTACAAATCATTTTCACAAAATTAACCCCATAAACTTTACCAAAATAAAAATTTAATTAATTCTATGTAAATAGAACATTGAGAGGTTTCTAGAAAGTCCTCATTTTCCCAAAATTGAGTTGTCTATTAAAATTTATGGTCTTCTGAATTTTTTCTTCACTTGGCATCAAAAAAACAATTAGTGAAAGATTTCCTTGGTGGTCTCGCAAGCCCGAATTTTTCCCTTAGAGATTCTGAAATTTTTTGGTAAGAATCTCCAAATTTTCCCCACTTCCCGGCCTCCCTATAGCCAATGAGAGGCTGCCACATGGCACCACGAGGTTTTGGGCAGAGGGGTGGATCACTTTTTAACTTAGCACTTCAGAAAAATTTTGGGAACATTTTTCAAATTTTCCACATCACCCTGCCGACCCAACACCAATCAGGAGCTGCCACGTGGCATCACAAGGCTTTGGCAGAGGAGTAGGTTCCTTTTTGCCTTTATCTTTTTATTAAAATTTTTAGAACTTTTTCAAATTTTCCTATTGCCCCTCCAACCCATGCTAACCGATCAGAGCGCCACGTGGCATCATAAGGCATCGGCGGAGGCATGGGTGAATGTGATCCTTTTTGCCCTTCGGGGTGTTAAACAAGTTTTCTCCTCATTGACCTACTTTTCCTACATTGGCTTAGGAGATGCCACGTGTCCTTTGTGGAGTCATGGGAGTGCGGGCTCCAAATGGTCTTCTTGCTCCGCGCGGGAAAGATTCTAAATGTTTCCACCACCTCGCTTTTTCCCACGTGGCTTAGGAGGCAGCACGTGTCCCTTGTGGACCCACGGGAGCATGGGAGAAAAGGTGGTTTTTATTCCCCAGATGGGAAATTTTCCAAAATTCTCCCATGGCCCCGCCAACCCGTCCTTTGGGAAAAATTTCTCCCCTGGGCCCGCAAGCCCGCTCTTGGGGAAAATTTTCACCCCAAGACCCGCTAGCCCATAACTTGAAAAATATGAGGAGCTAGGAGGACTTATTTATATGATTGCAAAGGTAAGAAATTTCCTATCTAATGGGAATGATTTAGGGAAATTTTGAATGTGTTAATTTTGAAAAAAATCAAGTTGAACTTTTAAGCCTGTTAGAGAGTGGGTATGGTGAGGAATTACTCTCTGAACCTAATTAAACCTTCTAACCCTAAATTTTGGACCTTGTGACCTCTAATATATGTTAAAAAAATAGATGTACATTCTAGTGGATTATAATTGATCTGGAACTTGTTAATGACAATTGTTGTCTTGTAAGCTGGTTGTTTTTAGCGAGAATTACACTTGGTATTAGAGTAGTGGTTCAAAATCTTGGGCCATTAGGCACACTATAATACTTGATACATGAACCTTAAACCTAGGACACTTTTAAATCAATAAGACAACTTAGTTTAGAAATTACATATTTTAGTAAACATGGAAACTAAGTAAACCCTAAAATAAGGAACTAACTCTCGTCTTCTGTGTAGGAGGCACGGACATGATGAGGAGCCTTTTCACCTAGACCTAGGCATACCACCACCAGATCATGTTGTAGCATCCATCCTACATCAGATTTTGTAGATTCTTCAGGATGTTAATGTCGATCTATGTGGAGGATCAAGGAGGACATGCAACCAGAAATGATAGAGTCACTTCCATTGAGGGTGATGTATCACCTCAACCCAACTAGGAGCATGCGCAGAAGAGAACTTCCATGCAGAGTCATCTAGAGAAGAGTCACCCCAAAGCAGACAAGGAGATCGAGTTTTGGGGCATAGAGAGATGTCTCGGAGCCCTAGGGTTAGGGATGTGCATGTAGGGAAGCGTAGAGACCATTAGACCATAGATGTAGATCACATAAGTGAGATCCTGAAGCTTTGGCCATCACATTATTCTAGTGACACTTGTGGATTTTAGGTAGAGGCCTAGTTGGTGAGCTTGAGAGGATGCTTCAAGCTCTTTCCTTGTTCTAGCAACATGAAAGATTGTGTTGCAATCCATCTACTGAGGGATGCAGCTGGTGTGCAGTGGAAAATAGGGGAGCATAAGATCCATGTTGTTTGAGACGAGTTACAGAGATCTCTTTGAGGAGTGATTCTGAGTAGATATCTGTCACGAGAGATTCATACAAGAATGGATAGATGAGTTCTATGACCTCCGATAGGCATCTCTTACAATGGCTGAGTATGAGAGTAGATTTCTGGATCTACTAAGGGTATGTTGATTACATGCAAGATAAGCAGATGTGGATCCCCAATTTCATCTGGGGCCTCAACCTAGACATTGGAGCTACAGTGTGGATCCATTATCTATAGACATTAGTTGAGGCCATCAAGAATTCCTATATAGTAGAGGAGACTCGAGGAAAGACCCAATTGGCTAGAGACCGAGTCTAGAGTCACATATAGTAGATGCAGGACAAAAAATCGAGGTTATCAGTACCTCCTCCTCGTGGTGGAAAGGGTTCAGTACAATCATCTTGTAGACAACAGAAGTAGTAGAAGTCTCGCCCACCTTACAAACCTCCACAAAGGATTGATACACAAAGAGGTTGGAGTATGGGGCCTCCCTCTAAGGGTCCCATTAGGACACATGGTTCCCACAGAGCTCACTTAGTAGGAGCTCACTAGCAGAGACCTCAGCAGAATGCAACCGGATTATCAGGATCCACACCATAGACCTCTAGAGTACTAACCAGAGCTGTTACATAGGGGAGAGGATTAGGTGGTTGTTTTAGGTGTGGTGTTATTGGAAATGTTTAGAGAGGCTGCCCACAGAACCCTAATAACAAGGGTAAGACATAGATCTCGAGCCTACTATTGGCAATATGGGGCACAATCATAGGATGTACGCAGAGATCGAGAACCTCCGGGAAGAGCATTATATTTTAGTTATTGAGATTACGGGTAACATTGGTGGTATTCTTACCTCCATTCTATTTGTATCTGGTTCTTCGATTATTTTATTACACCATCTTTAATAGAGTGATGTAGGCTTGTGGTAGCTAGGTAGGGTCATAGTTGAGATGTTGAGATGGCTTCTCGGAGCCAAGATCTCTGTAGACTCCTTAGTTAAGGAGTGTGTGGAAGATTTGGGACCTTTCACCACTACCTTGGATCTTTGTATCCTTACCTCGAGCTCTTGTGGAGTCATCTTGGGCATGGACTTGTTGTCTTCTCATAGGGCCAAGATGGATTATTACCACAATATTATATCTTGTGGAGATTATTTGGTAGTTGATTCGGTGATATTAGGGGTTAGAAGACCCATTTCTATTCGTACCATCTCTATTATGCAACTTAAACGGTGTGTGCGATGGGGTTGTCAGATGTATGTTGTTACATGATCGGTGAAAAATCAGAGGATGGTTCTAGTGGACCATCACTAGATGATCATTCGATTTTGAGAGAGTTTACAGATGTCTTTCCAGGGGAGCTATCGGGGTTACCACCCCCACGTGAGATTGATTTTCATATAGATTTGATTCTGGGAGCAAAGCCTATCTCACAAGAACCTTATATGATTACTAGCCCCAGAGCTCTACGAGCTCAAGTTACAACTTGGGGACTTCTTGAGAAGGGCCTAATTTGTCCTAGTGTATCCCCTTGGGGTGCACTAGTGATCTTTGTAAAGAAGGACAGATCCTTGTGGTTGTGTGTTGATTACCGTCCGCTGAATAAGGTAACGATCAAGAATCGTTATCCACTTCCACGCATTGATGATTTGTTTGATTAGATGAAGGGAGCCAAAATTTTCTCTAAGATAGACCTTAAGTTAGGCTACCATCAGCCAAGGATTTCAGAGGTGGACATTCATAAGACCACCTTCCATATGAGATATGGCCACTATGAGTTCATTGTGGTACCTTTTGGTTTGAGTAATGCCCTAACAGTATTTATGAGTTTGATTAATGGGGTATTTCGGACCTTCTTAGATCACTTCATGCTTATCTTCCTTAACGACATTTTGATTTACTCATATACGTGTGAGGAACACAAGGGGCACCTTCGCCATGTTCTTCGGTTTCTTCGAGAGAAACAACTTTACAGGAACTTGAAGAAGGGTGAATTCTTTTAGACAGAGATGCGAGATTTGGGTCATATCATTTTCGGGAAGGTATCACAACCAATCCTTCCAAGATTATAGATATTATGGATTGGCCAACACCCACTACCGTGATTGAGGTGTGCATCTTCATGGGACTATGGGTACTATAGGAGATTTTTTCAGGACTTCTCTCAGATTGCGTACCCCATCACTTCCCTTCAAAAGAAAGGGAAGAATTTTGTTTAGTTAGACAAGTGCAAGAAGGCCTTGAGACATTGAAGGAATGTCTCACTACAAAACCTGTTCTTGTAGTTTCAGATCCATAGGGTAAGTTTTTCATTTTCACAGATGCTTCTTTAGCAGGGCTTGGTGGTGTGCTGATGTAGAAGGGCAGAGTAGTGGCTTTTGAGTCTCCCAAACTCAAATATTACAATCTTAATTATCCAGCTCATGATCTTGAGCTTGTGGCAGTTTTAGATGCTTTGGTTCGATGGAGGAAAGTTTTCTTCTTGGTTGGAGATTCACACTCAAGACTGATCAATTGAGTCTTCGCCACCTCTTCATACAACCCAATCTCAGCACTCATCAATGGTGTTGGATGGAGTTGCTTTGTGAGTATGATATGGAGATAGAGAATGTGAAATGGAAGGAGAATGTGGTGGTAGATGCTCTTAGTAGATAGAGACATGTGGCTATGGCCACCTCAGTGAGCACATATTTATGGAGTAGGATTCTTCAACAGCTTCTTCTTGATAGTTTCTACATTACAGTTCGAGTAGAGATCGAGTCTCAGAGACCCCTCAAGGGGAATTTTGATAATTTCTCACTTGAGGAAATTAGCCTTCTCGATACCGAGATCGGATATATGTTCCTAGAGATGGAGGATTGAGGTAAGACATATGGACAGAGGCACATCGTTCACCCTATTGAGCCCATCCGGGGGAAGAAGATGCATGCTACTTTGAGATAGTTATATCATTAGAGAGGACTTCATAGAGACGTGGCCCAGTTCGTGTCATGATTTTTAGAGTGCTAGAAAGTGAAGGCCGAGCATCAACATATAGTTGGCCTTATCTTTCCTCATGCTATACTGGAGTGGAAATGGGACACCATTTCCATGAACTTCATTGTTGGGCTACCGATGTCAAGATATCACCACAATGCTATCATGGTCACAATTGATAAATTGACAAAAGTGGCTCACTTTTCTCTGGTGAAGACCACTTATACAGCTAGTGCAGTGGCATGAGTATATTTGGATGAGATTGTCAGGTTGCACTGGATTCCAGGAAAGATCATAAGTGACCGTGATCCTTTGTATACTTCCCATTTTTGGACTACCATGCAGCATGCCCTCAAGACGAGAAGCAACTTCAACACAACATATCATCCTAAGATACATGGACAAACTGAGTGGGTGAATCAAATCTTAGAGGATATTCTCAGGATGTATGTGATGGATCCATAGTCTAGATCGGAGGAGTACCTATACTTGGTGGAGTTTTCCTACAATAATAGTTTTCATATTTCTATAGGTATGGCTCCTTTTAAAGATTTGTATGGTAGAGAGTGCAAGACACCTCTTACTTGGGACATGTTAGAGGACGGGGTTTCTCTTTGACTAGCTTTGTTATAGGAGCAGAGGTGGTTTTGATTAGACAGAGATTGCAAGAGGCATAGGACATGTAGAAGAAGTATGAAGATCAACATAGGATGGACCATAGTTTTAATGTGGGCATGAAGGTTTTCCTTCATGTCAAGCCACACAAGATCCCTATCCATTATGGAAAAGGTTCTAAGTTATCTCCTATATTCTTGGCTCCTTTTGAGATCTTGGAGTGTATTGGCCCTTTGTCCTACCACCTAGCATTGCCTCTTAGCTTGTCTCGCGTATATGATGTGTTTAATGCTTCAGTTCTTAGGAGATATGTTGTAGACCCTTCTCATGTGCTATATTAGACATCATTATAGGTGCAAGATCGGGGGTCAGGTGATAGTGGAGCCCATTCGCATCCTAGATCATAGGACCCTAGGCCTTTAAGGCAGAGAGGTTGATTAGGTCCGGGTGCGAGTGGGATGAGATATGATGAGATTGCAGCTACATGGGAGGATGATACTTTGCTACGAGTTTATTTTTCACATTTGTTCTAGTAACTTCCAGGAGGAATTCAATTCTAAGGGTAGGGGGATGTAGTGCCCACTTCCCTTTGACACCTATTTGATACTAATTATGATACTGTAGATGATATTATGGACATGATTATGGAATTTATTATAACATGATGTTAGATGTTAGATCATGAATTATTGTTGACTAGATTCAGTTATGATGCATGATGATTATTAGAGACATTTTATATGTTGATGATGATATACTATTTGACATGGTTATATAATGGATGTTATTCGGACATTTGATATTTGGATATTGTGAGTAGACCTAGAAATAGAAATTATTGGATGATGATATAGTTGATAAAACTACAAATGATATGGCTAGATTGCTTTGATGTTGTTGTGATTCATATATTTGGATCATTTTCAGAGTTATATTTATATTATTTTGGATGTTCTGATATGGCCACAAGGATAAAGGAGATATTTGTGTTTCCAAGGTTCAAATATCACAACAAACATCAAGGGATTGGAGACCAACCACATGGAATTCTAGATGAATTCAACAAGGTCACCATGGAAACTAGTATTTTTTGTGTGTGTTTGTGTGTGTTAGGGATTTCCCCTGTGTTAGGGATTTCCATGGGGGATCACCTTTAAATGTGAGCAAGGGGTTGTGTATTTATTCATTTAACCCTTTTTTTTAATGTTGCATGTGTTTATTTTGTGTTGCATTTTCCCTTTCTTTATTTATTAAATGTTGTATTAATATTGTGGGTAAGCATGTTGTTAATTTTTAATTAAATAAAATATGTCATAAGAAAGTAATTAGTATGGTTGTTGGCTATGATTTAAAGTGTTGTAAGAATGGGTTAATAATGTGTAAGTAATATGTAAGTAATGTGTAAGTTAAATTTTTTGAGTGTGAAACACTCCACCTTGTTAGAAATTTAAATTTGTCCTTTGAGGCTTGTGGGACAAGTTAAACTTGTCCCATACCTATTGTTGGAGAATTGAAATTTCACTTTTATAATTCCTTTTAGAAGTTAAATTGCAGGTTTTTATTGCAATTTTCTTGCATGATTTAATTTTAGTCCTTTGGGGTGTGGGTTGGATTTGAGTGTGTAAGTAAACTGTCATATTATTCACCCACCTATTTATTGTGCATTGGAGAATGAATTTGACTTTGGGGGTTGGGGTTGAGGATGTGTGATGTGGCATCCTACATGGATCCACCTCATCCTCTTCTCTTCCCTCTTCTATAAAATTCAAACTCCTTGCCTTGTTTTGGGTTGCTTCACTTTGGAGACTTCATTCTTGGGTGAATTATTTTGTTGTTTTTGATCTCTTGTGTTAAAGAAGTTTTTGGAAGATTGTTGCATGTTGGTGCTTGACTGTTTTGGATTGCTTGCCTTGGGATAAAGCTTGTTGTTTTAGAACTTGGAACAACTCCATCATGGAAAGGTAGGAGCTTGGATCTTGAAATGGTTCCTTTTTATATGAAAATGTTAATGTGTGAATGTTTTGGCATGTTTGTGGGTTGTTGGGTAGATGGCCTAGGAATGGTGTAGGAGAAGACTATGTGGTTTATTTTGTGGGAGGCACAAGTGTGTTTTAGGGAGGTATAAGGGTGGAGGGAGTTGAGATTTGGGTTCCACCTTACAAAGAAATAGCTTTCATTTCTTTACTCATTATGGGGTGCCATAAGAGGTTGGGGAGGCATAAGGAAATGTGATGAATAAGGGGTACTTGGGGAGGCATAAGGAATGTCGGGGTTTTTATATATGCTATATTTTGTGGTTTGTAATTCAAGTGGTGATATCCATTTCCCACTTTGCATGAGGCATAAGAAGTACCCCACATAGTTTCTTGCTCCTTTGGCTTGCTTGATCAAGCCTTAATATTGTTTGTCATGTTTTAATGTAGTTGCAAACTACATTCTGTTTTGGTTTGTGTTTTATTGTAAAAATGTTGCTTACATGTTTTGTGGAAGCCTGTTGTTTCCATGAATTGGATCACATCTTTTATTACATGATAGTTGGGGCTTGGGCACCAATGAATAAGGATGGCTTATCCTCTTCCTTGGATTTCTTGCTTGGGTGGACAGCGTTGCCTTTCCCCTACTCTTATTGTGATCACAATTTGGAAGAATGAAAAATACGCATGTTGTTGTTCTGGAGCAAGGAAAAAGACAGTTTGACAGTCCCTTGTGAAATGAAATCTTATTGTAGCCCCTTTCCCACTTGAAGTGGATGATCTGTGTATTAATTATAATGGAAAGATACTTTGTATTGACAATGAAAGTTGAAATTTGAAATGTAAAAGAGTTATACTCTGTATTCTGTTTTGGAAAGAATGATACGTAATTTGTATGTTGTATTTTGAAATCAAATGGAAAGGAGGTTGTAGGAGTTTCATTTGAATTAATGGAAGTGTTTTCCTTGTTCATATGATATTATTTCCATTGGAAATATGTGTTTAACATGCACTATGAAATCCCTATTTAGAAAGTGGAAAAGTGAAATACGTGAGAAGAAAATGTATTATTTTTTCTGTATATAATAAATCATTTTAAAAAGAATAAAAGAAGGATGTTACAAAGTTATTTTTTGGAATCAATGAATTATGTATTACCTTCCTCAAATTACCCTGTGGTATTGAATCTGATCTCTTAAATGTAATTCAAATCTTTGTTTGTAAGGAAGAAATGTGTATAAAGGAATGTGTAATACTCTATCTTTTGAAATATGTGAAAATTGGAAATCAGAGATGTATATTAGTTTTGAATAGTTGGTTTGAATCAACTAAATGTATTGGATTAGGATTGGAACACATTATAATGCTTGGAAGAAGAAAATGGAAAATAGACCTTTTAAAATTTGATCTCTGTCTTGCATTTTCAAATTGACAATTATTTAATCCCAAATGCACAGACCGAATCTGTAACAAAGAAATAACAAATGAAACATTAATTTGGGCATAATAAGATCTAATGGAATTAATCTAGACATTAACACTTCAGAATTTCTTAGAAAACTTAGCAAATTTGGGTTCAAACCGTTTTGCATTCTAGATATGTAAATGTTCAAATTTCAAATCAATTAGACAAATTGAATCTTGAAATATTTTTAAACCCAATTAAGAACAATTCTCCATGTCTATTTGACATGTTGAGAGAGGGTTGATAAAAATTGAACAAAATTTTATAAGTTAAAATTTACTTAATTCAAACTATAAAAGCTTGCAAATCATTTTAATGTAATTGAGCCCTTAAAATTTACCAAAATGAAAATTTAATGATTTATGTGTAAAGAGGACATCGAGAGATTTCCTAAAAATACTCGCTTGCCCAAAACTTAGCTCTCTATCGAAAGTAATGCCTTTCTAAAGTTTTTCTTCACTTGGTGTCAAAAAAATAAATTAGGGAAAGATTTCAAGCGGGCCCATGGGCCGAATTTTTCCCTTTGAACTTTTAAACACTTTTGGAAAAAATTTCCAAATTTTCCCCGCCGGCCCGCAACCAATTAGAGCTTGCCACATGGCACCATGAGGTGTTGGGCAGAGGGGCAAATCACTTTTTAACTTAGCACTTCAGAAAAAGTTTGGGAAATTTTTTCTAATTTTCCTCGCCGACCCACGGCCAATCAGGAGCTGCCACGTTGCGTCGTAAGGCTTTGGTGGAGGAACGAGTTAATTTTTTCCTTTGGCTTTTAGAAAAATTTTGGTAATTTTTTTCAAATTTTCCGGCATCCACCGACTGCTGTCCAATAAGGAGCTTTCATGTGGCATCATGAGGTATCGACTGAGGCACATGTGAATATTATCCTTTCTTTCCTTCGGGCGTTAAAAAAATTCTATCCCCATCACCTCACTTTTCTCGCATTGGCTTAGGATATGCCAAGTGTCCTGCAGACTCATGGGAGTGCGAGCGTAAAGTGGGATTCTCTCCCGTGCAGGGAAATTTTCTAAATGTTTTCACCACCTCACTTTTCCCCGCGTGGCTTAGGAGGCGCCACATGTCACTTGCCGACTAGCGGAGCGCAAGCGTAAAGGTGGTTTTTCACCCCCACGTGGGAAATTTTCCAAAAGTTTCCCGCGGCCCCACAAACCTACCCTTTGAGAAAATTTTCTCCCCTAGGCGCGTAGGCCCGCTCTTGGGGAAAATTTTCACGCCAAGGACCATTGGCCCATAACTTGAAAAATATGAGGAGTTAGGAGGACTTATTTATATCATTGGAAAGGTGAGGAAATTTCCTATCCAATGAGAATGATTCAGGAAAAATTTTAATGTGTTAATTTTGAGAAAAATCAAGTTAAACCTTTAATCCTGTTAGAGAGTGGGTATGGTGAGGAATTACCCTCTGAACCTAATTGAACCTTCTAACCCTAAATTTTGGACCTTGTGACCTCTAATATATGTTAACAAAAGATAAGTACATTCTAGTGGATTAGAATTGATCTAGAACTTGTTAATGACAACTATTGTCTTGTAACCTAGTTGTAGACTCTTTAAAAATAAATAAAAAATTATTCCATAATTTTCCTAACTAATCCTAGGTTGTTCTTGGGTCTCAAGTGGGTTGTTTTTAGCGGAAATTATAGTATCAACATTATAAATATCACTAAGACTCCTTATTTTCTGATTCATGTGAGTATTCAATGGATGACTTCTTTATGGTGATGAAGTTACTTCGGTTTTCTTTGTGGTGTTTCTTGCATGGTTAAAGATGGCTGAAATCTTGGTTTCCTCCAAATCTGTAGACGAAGGTGTAGCTTATGATATGACTTGTGGTGCATGTCCAACATTTGTAGATATAGTACCTTGCTACTCTAAAGTCTCATCATGTGGAATAACTATTGTTATACTCATTGTTTTCTCTATACTTCCATCCCATGCTTCATTCTCAATAAAATGAAAATCAATGATGATCACAACATTTCCAATGATAATATTGTACAACTTGTATGGTTTTGTATTCTCTTAATACCTAACAAAGATACACTTTTATCCTTTGTTTTCTAATTTATTCCTTAGCTCATTAGGTACATGTGCATACGTTATATAACAAAAAAATATGAAATGTGGAATATTGTGTTTTATATTAGTCCATGCTTGTTAAGGAACCATGTTCCTAAAAAAATTGTTGGACACCTATTTAGAATGTAAACAGAAGTT
Organism: Taxus wallichiana var. yunnanensis; assembly: GCA_018340775.1. NCBI lineage: Eukaryota > Viridiplantae > Streptophyta > Pinopsida > Cupressales > Taxaceae > Taxus > Taxus wallichiana. The sequence continues at coordinate 404,257,369 of CM031237.1, read as the reverse complement.
GTTATTGTGTTTTCCCAATAGTCATTTAGAAGGTGTTTTTCCCTAAACATACTTCTTTCCATTTCAATAATGGTTATATTATTTCTCTTGGCTACACCATTCTATCATGGTGTATACTTGGTAGTAAATTGCTTGTGTATACCATGATATTTGTGAAAAATCATAAATTCATTAGAAACATAATCACCTCATTTTTTTCGTCGTGAGAACTTTGATGTAGTATCCACTTTGCTTCTCCACTAAAGCCTTGAACTAATGAAATGTATCAAAGGTTATTGATTTATCTCTTAGAAAATATACCCATGTCTTCCTTGTGTAATCATTGATGAATGTCATAAAATGTGAACAACCTCCAACATAAGTAGTTTGCATGGCTCCACATATATCCGAGTGCACAATTTCAAGTGGTGTAATTTCTCTTGCTATTTTGTCAACAGGAAACAATATCTATGTTGTTTCCCCAAAATACACCCTTCACATACTCTTTCTAGTTTATGAATCAATGGAAAACCTTTGACCGTATTATTTCTATACAATATTTATTTAAACCTCCAAAATTCAAATTTCCATACCTTAGATGCCACATCCACGATTCATCTTTAATGACTGAATGAAAAGATGATTATGTTCTTTAGTGTACGACTTGGTGTATTAGCACAGTACCAGTATCAAAGATAGGACTCACATTCTCAGAAGCAGGCCTGATTTGAATTGGTGTAGGACTCTGCTACCTCAGCACAAGACTCTTTTACCTTAGCGTAGGACTCGTTTTCTTGAGTGTGGGACTCAATAAAAGATTGATTTGACTTAGCGCAGGACCTAACTATAAACCGAGCTACCGATTTTGTTGCAAAAAGATCTAATTACTATAATTTTCCAGGTTTTGATATTAATGGAAACATTCTATTTCTACTAATCTTCACTTTTGCAATCAATTGAGTTTTAGGATCTTTTACCACAATCACACACTCATTTTCTTCCATATAGACTCAACATCCTTTCGTACTAGTTGTCAATACTCATAATGTTATGTTTCAAACTTCGAACATAATAAACATCTTACATACTTGTTTACTTCCCATGTCTAGTTAGAATACTAACCATGCATTTTCCTTTTACTGAGACACAATATTACTATTTCCAAGAGTTACATCACTCTTAATCGAATCATCCAAACTAGAAAACAAATCTAGATTACTTGTCATGTGATTACCTACAACCTAAATCCAAATATCATTCATTAGATGGGCTGTCTTTTGAAAAATTACATTCAATAGGGGATATAGAAGGTATTTCTTTGGTAATCCTTGTGCATGCAATAAACATAGGTTTAGAAATAGAACTTCCAACCTGATTTTTATTTTGCCTCTCCTGATCATATTTATTTTTCTTACAATCATAAAAATAGTGACCAAAATTCTTGCAATAATGGCACTGAACATGAGAATTATATTTTCTCTGAACATAAATGTGTTCTTGATTATTTCCTCTTCCAACCGAGTTTGATGAATCACTACCACGTCCTCTAGATGGACTTCTTCCTCCGCCTCTCTTTTTCCATGACCACCTACTATCCGAGATTCAAAACCCTAACCTACACTTACATGTGATCTATTCATAATTTTTTCATGATTGATTAGTGATGTATACAACTCATTAATAAAAAACCAACTTAGATCCTTAGTTTCTTCAAAAGCAACAACTAGAGGATAAAATTTTATAGGAAAACTTCTAAGCAATTTTTCAATAATCCTTGTTTCTTCAAGAGTCTCACCATGGGATTTGATTTGATTGAATAATCCAACTACATAATTAAAACACAATTCTACGGAATCTAAATATTTCATTGCTAAATTCTCAAAATCTCTACGAAGTAATTGTAGCTTGGTGGTTTTTATTTTCTCCTTACCTTGATATGCAACTTGTAGTCCTGTCTCGTGTGGTCTTTGCTTGAATGACTTCTTCCACTCTCGGATGAATGCTTTCATGTCCGATGAATATAGAAAAGATATTTTCCATATTTATTTTGTAACTCCTCCAAAGTATCTTTCTCTACCCGAGAAAGTGCGTTATATGCCGTCGCATCCACGGGCTTTGTGTACCCATCCTTAATGATCTCTCGTACATCCTGAGATTTGAATAACACCTTCATGGTCAATGACCAATACTCATATTTCTTTTCATTTAACTATGATGTTTGCATATCAGATGTAGAAGCCATAACTTGCTACAATTTAATAAATTATTGGAATAACTTGCTCCAATACCAATTTATAGAAAATATTTGCAGTCTTATACAACAAACAAATTAAAAAAATAAACAAAACAATTAAATAACTTGTAAATAAAAAATTAAACATCAAACCAACACTAAGGTGTGTTCTCCATTAATTAAATCTTCATACTCAAAGCTTCGGCTCATTACATTCAAGTTGTGCATGCAGCACACTTTCTTGCAAAATAATAACAATTGTTGCTAATTAAATAACCACCTACAACTCTAAAAACATAGCACTCTAATTCTGAACTGTAGTCTAAAAATATTGCATGTTGTGCATGCTTTAAAATGAATTTGTTTTCTATTTATTTAAATCAAATCTATTTTTTAAAAATAGGAATTAACTAGACTTAACTAAATTTGGACGCATGCTAAACTAAAGCTGAATTTTGCTTTCCTAAAATCTATGGTGGAAATTATACATGCAACACATGTATATTTCCAACAACCGATGTACAAGGTATTTTCCATTGTGTTTAGTTGAATTACTACTATGTGGAAGGAACCTAATTGGTGCATCCAAATATGAATTATAGTTTTCCACTTCCTAACCCACATGAAAACTATGTTAAACATCTATAAATTGCATATAATTCTCTTCAATTGAATTAATATTGATTTCTGAGGTGTACGAGCAATCATGTATTATTTTTTCTTTGAATAAATAGCTCTAAGAAGGCCATTGGGTGTTAATTAAATAAGAATCTAGATCTAAGAAATCATCATTAAAATATGTAATATTCACAAACTTATTGTCCAAATATTCAAAGGATTTTTCTATCATATATTTTCCATATTTGATGTTGCAACACAATATTCAATGATATTTTGAAGTAAATACGCACACAAGTTATTGCAGTAAGATAAAGTCATAACATCTTGGGTGAAATCTTGAATATACACATTATAACAAGACAATATCAACAAAATGTGTTCAAAAATTTGAACGGTGTACACATATGCTACTTTGCTAGTTGTTAATAAAGAAATAGAATTTGAAACACATGGCTTATTGTTAAAGGAATAACACTTGGAATATCATTACTTTCATTATTGCTTTTGATTGTATTGAGGATTATAACCACACTCACTTACTGAACATGCATCCCTTGTCATGCCCACCTTTTTGGATTTTCATTGCACATTTATGGTACAATTGCTAGTAAGTAAACATTGCGGATTCTTACACCGAGTCAAGCCAAGACTTTAACAAACTAACACTTGGATGGTGTGTCAGGCCCTTAGAGCTGATAGAGTACATGTTACCGTCAAATTCTTCCGTCAATAACTAATTATCATCCACACATTAAATTCCACCATCTTCGATTGACCAACTTTTTCTTCGAAATGAGATTTGATGCCCATCCCACACATTTTTTCTTGTTTTAACTGTATTTTACACTTTGTAAAATAGTCTACCCGTCCCTATTTGACATGATTTTTTTTACAAAACCGCCATTATAACTATGAACACATTTAATGTAAATATAAGTGCGACATTAGATAGACATTTAAATAACACTTTTTACTTAAAATGTATTTATATGGAGCATATAATCCTTGAAACTTATCCAACACTTGTAAATATAGCTATAAAAATAATGTATTTCTTAATTTAAAAATATGTTTAACAGGATGAACGAGTTATTTAAAAGAAATTAACGTCACAGATTTTTACTTTGACCGATGTGCTCACCCGACAAATCTCATCACTACTAGCGTATATAATGTGGCATCAACCATGGCCATTAATAACATTCACATTATTCTCACTTCCTATCTTGTGTGGACGTCTAGTGCAATGAGAAACATAGCCAAATACACAAACATTCACATGTTTATTGCCATTATTCTCACCACTACATGGAAAATAATAAGAACTTAACACAAAAACACCAACATGCTAAAGATTATTTTTGATTGAACTTGTGTGGAAATGTATTTGATAATAAAAAAGGGGTATACTTTCCTCCATGTCAATGTGGACATAGTTTTTAGTGAATAGTTTGATTTCACCTATGGCTCGATGCCCTTTCTTGCCCTAACTCTAATTACTTTGGCTTTGGTTTTAGTCGTGGTTGCGGTGGTGGCTTCAAGGAGGTGGGGAAGTGATAACGATCTCGTTTTTTTGTAAATGGTGTGGCCGCCAATGGTGCTTAGGAAAATTTGTTTAGATGTTTGATGGGAGACAGTTTCCCTACTATAGGGGTTAAGGAATGTGTTGTTCCATGTATTCATTATCCTAAATCTTTGGTTATTGGTGAGTAGAAAGGTTCGTAGAGCATGTCCTTGATGGTAGCTACTATGTCTCCTAGGGTTGGTGGTGCCAATCCTCAGTCCATATCCACTCTTGGTTGCTTTGTTTTGGGGGCCATGGATTATACGGCTAAGGCAACCAACTATATTGACTCTATTACTTTGTCTACCGAAATCTCGAGGGCCTTTTTGGGGATGGATTTTTGTATCGAGTGCAATCAAGCATAATTTGCATTCAGATCTAAGAGCACCTATTTGAGTCTCAGGAACACAGGTTCATGGTAGCTCTGAAGTGTATGAGATGATACTGTGGAATGGTCCTATGTTGTCTAAGTCCCAGCCAAATCTGCTGATTGATAAAACCCCTGATCAGTTTTCTTTCAAGGATGTGGTACGAGGGGATGGTAATAGGAACCTGGGGTTTACCGGATTCTAGATGAAATAAGCCTATGGCTCATGCTAAATTAATCCCTTTAGTGATTGTTGGGGATGGGATGGTTAAATCCAAAGCTACATTCAAGAGGAATGGTCTCGATTTATCATTTGAAAAACTCCTTCCTGTGGTTTCGCACTTCATGCTTGGATTTTTTGTCATTGGGGCCCTTTCTTAGAAGGTACGTTACATATCTTTCCAAGTGCACGTGGCTTTTTCATTTTTGTATTTGCAAGTGCTTCTGATAGGGATTTATTTTTTAGAAGGTTTTGGAATTTGAAACCCATACACTATTGATGAAACCTTAGTTTCCTTTATTTCACCCAGTTTCTGACTCTTTCTATGTTTAGCTGGTGTGGATACGTCTTCCTTACTTGCCCCTTCAATTCTAGTTGGAGAGTTGTTTAACTGCCATTGGTAACACTTTAGGGAAATGTTTAGCTATTGACCCAAAAACCGAAGATTTTGAGCACACCACTTATGCCAGAATCTTGGTTTATATGGATATTGTAGTGGACTTCCCTACAACTATTGAACTTAAAGTTGAAGATAGAACTTGGATACAAAATATGGATTTCGAAGGGTTACCCTTTAGATGTAGAACTTGCTTTTCTATTGGCCATTTAGCTATAGATTGTCACTTGGTTAGAAAACATGCTAAAGGTAAAAGCTCTTGGTGTAAGAGCTCAAACCCTAGTCACATAGTGGTGAATGATACATTGGATTGTGAATCTGATTTGGTGTCTAAGGAATCGGTTGACCTAGATGAGGTGGAAGTGCAACAAGTTGTTAAAAATGTTTTGGATCCCTTAACTAGATCCCAAGACCTTGTGGAACAAATTGAAGTTTTGATTCCAATCCAAAGCAATGAAAATGTAAATCCAAATACGGAAGGGGATTGGCAAGTTGTGTGTCGTAAAAAAGAAAGGTACAATCTCCCCCCTTAAGATGCAACTGAGATCCAAAGGGAAGGGGCCATATTGTTGAGATTGCTGCTGGTTTTTAGTTTGATGTTGTTGTTATTTTGATCTTCAGCCTTGCTGGAAGAGGCTTGTTTTTCATGTTCCTCATTGTCTCATCTTTCTCTCCACCTTTGTACGGGGTAGGGTCCCTTAACCCTCCTTTATTAATAATCACAAAATTGTGGACATCATTTTTTTAATGAAATGTGTCTTCATCACCTCCCTTGTTTACACGTTAATGTTGACTTGTTTTCGTATTTTGTGGTTAGTGGAAAGAAGAGTGTGTGGCTGCGTCTTCGTCACGTAAGCCCACTTCCAGAAAATCTGTTAGCCACGTCGAGATTATCCACCACTTTCTAATGAATTTGTGCTTATATAATGTGGTGTTGTGGCTGCTCCCTCGCACATCAACCATGGCGATGAATAACAGTGCGTTTATTGCCATTTTTATCACGACCTGTACTCTGGTGTGGAGGGCCAGTGCAGCGGGAAGCTTTGCAATATACTGGGGCCGGAACGGCAATGAAAGCCTCCCTCACCCAAACCTACGCTACCGAAAACTTCAAATGCGTCATACTAGCCTTCCTTTCAGTCTTTGGAAACGGGAAAACACCGCAGTTATTCAAAGGCCATTTTATGTGTTGTGTAACTTGAGAAAAAAGGCCGATGAAAACTTGGTTGAAATATTTTATCAAAAAATAAAATGTAATTGTAAGTGTATCCTTTACTTCAAAATAAACTTTCACATCAATTATTTGGTGATTTTTATCTTCTCATGTTTCGAGAAGCTTGTCATCCAACTACTTAATGAAACTAATATTTTTATAAGGTAATAAGTTGTGTACTTGATATGAAAATATATATTATCAACATTCAATGTGAACTCCAATTTTCTTGACATGAGATTTTGTCCATCCTAGAAGCTTGTGATGTATATAACATGTTTTAGTTAAACATTTGGATTTTAAAAAGAAAATTTTATAAACATATGTTATAGTACCATGTACATATTGTAGTAAATGGTATATAATATAATAAATAAGTAAAATAGAAATGTATGTTGATATAGAAAATTCTAATTTTCTATTAAAGCTACTAACACAATGTTTAATTGTCTTGGAAATTTGACTCTTTACTACTACATGACTATCATTTTATTGATACTAACCATTAAAAATGACAAGAAAAGGATATAAATTGAAAATTCAAAAAGATTGTTCTTGTTAGTCGAATCACGTTTTATGATTTTTACTTTTTTGTTCCCTCTATTTCATTGGCTTTGCACCATAGGTTTTGTTAATATAAGGATATCATTGTTTTCAGCATTTAGACTAAGTAATTTATTATTTGAGGAGCGCTCATTTGTATACAAATTTATTTATAGCCATATTTTGGTATTATTATAAATTTTTAACGGAAATAATAATTAACTATTATAACTACCTTTGTTAACCATATACAATGTCGAATTAAGGGTTATGAGTACCCTAGGAAATATTAGAGCTAACACCTTCTATAAATAAATAAAATCTATAGTAGAAAAAATAATTAATCGTGACCAAATATTGTATTACTTTCAATGCCTCTGTCATCCGAGAAAAACTTCCTAATAATTTTTTTGTAGCTATTACTACCTAAAATCCCTAGTTAATTCTCTAACATATAGTTTATCATAATCCTCTTTTTCATATATTTCCCAACTATTTTTTCCCACATTCTTTACATATTCACCTTTCTTGATCTCTCCTCCAAAATAAAACCAAGACTTCAAAACAATACAAAGTATGAAAAATACATGAGTATGAATTAAATTTAACAATCATGCAACAAAGGCACTTTTTAAATATTTTAGGCCTACTAAATATCATATTCTTAATACACTTATGTAATTTTAATTTTATTTTGAATGAAGTGAATTGAATTTGTATGTAAGGTTGGACACTAATTGTTGTTAGGATATATGGAACTAATAAATTGATCTATTCTTCATAAAAAAAAAAAAAAGTAAAATAAAAGAAATTAGTGCCTTAAGTAGTTGCCTAGTTTTCCTAGGACTTAATCCTCTAGTGACCATATATACCGGTTTAAAAATATAAATATATTAATATTGACTATATTATATGTCTACAATAATTAACATGTTCAGATTAAAGTTATATTCAATGAATAAATTACAACCTAAAAATACCATGTCACATATATGAAAAATAAACATTTGTAAGAAAAACAAGAATAAATAATATCTTAAATAAACTCCTATAAAAATAATTACATATTTACAATTTTTATTTTATGTTTTCAAATTTTTTTATATTCAAAAGAAAATTTATGTAATGACATGCACATTTATCTAATGTGGTACGGTGGGAAAAGAAAATTTACTAGGACACTTATATAACTAGGTTCAAGGCTTGATAACCTATACACTTAAAAAAGGAGATACTTATTTTAGGGAGCAGGAATATTTTTTATGTAGCAATGTTTACGGATAAATTCCAAATAATATTAAAATGAGAGATACATATTTTGAGGAGGAAGTATGCCTTTTTAAGAGAGTGATTTTTTTTTTTTATCATAGGTAAATGGTTTTAAGTGACCATACCCCCTGCAAAGACAACCAAAAGAGCTCAATAGCCAAGATAGACGAGAAGAAACAAAGTAGTTTTTTTATACATGGGGGCCACACCCCACCCAAAGCCAAAAAGTTATATAAAACAAAAGAGTACTAAGGTAGAGGCCAACTTTCTACAAAAGCCTAATTACGTATAAAAACATCAAAACAACAATGACTTGAAAAAATGTAGAACAATAGCTACACTGAAAACATAGAGACACAAAAGACACTAATTCACACATTTGTTATACACCTTGAGTGTTACTTTGAGGGCCTTGTAAAGATTCATGGCTTCTCTAATATTAGGGTCTGAATTGGTCCCTTTGTTGAATTTCCTAGTGATCCTCCTATTCTTCCAAGTTGAAGCATGTACTCCACTAACTTCACAAATATGGTTAATATGGACCTGGAGAAGGTCCATAATGACTGTGTGAATGGCTAATTGATTGTTGTATTTTTTCTCTAGTGCTTTAACCTTTCTAGAAATAGAGTTCACTTCTCTTGCAGACTCTTAATGGAGGTAGGGTCTCTACAATTGTTGTTACCACTTTAAGAAGAAAGTTGACATTCTCTTCAATAGATTTCAATTCATCCGCCTAATTTTTAAACTTATCAAGTATAGAAGCGGTGATATGATCACTAGAGTACCATGGCTAATATCCAACGATTTTTCCTCAGCAATTACCTCCTTATCGTTCTTGTTACTTCGAGAATCCACTTATCGGTGGAGTTTTGAGATACATGTGGTCATGAAAGAGGGGAATCTTAAATCTAATACGAGGTTGTTGGGGGTAGGAGGAGCTATAAGATGACCAGGGGCATTTGCAATTACATATATGCTGAATTGATGAATAAGGAAGATGAATCCATGATATAGTGGTAGACTCTCCTATTTCCTTGAACCTCTAAAACAAATTTTTGAAAAGAGTGCAAAATAAAATAAGGTAGACTTATCTTTACTTCTCTCATGAAGTGATTAAGAAGGACCAAATGGTGTAGGGGAATGGTGCATAACCTACCTTATAGCGTTATGTATCTAACCACAATGTGGGAAACTTCATCAAATGGTTTTGGAATGGAAGAAAATATGATGAGGACTCTCTCACTTTGAATTTATTCTCTGTCATCAAAGAAAATACTTTCCTCTACGTCCTTATCAAACTTATTTTCAAAGAATTTATTGCCCTCTATGCTCAATCACATGATGAAGGAAACGAATTGATCTGAAATGCTGAAATATTTTCCTTTCAAAATGACATTTTTTTATTTCCAATTAGTCACCAATTACAAGGAGATGTTTTTCATGAGAATTTATATGCTGTATGAAATATGTGAAATCACCGATGCTTTGAGGATTTCACATCGTTCAACTTTATTTTTCCATTGTGGATCAAACACCGGTTCTTCTCTACATGGTCACCCTCCCATCGTGGATGGAGTTAGTGGAAGAATTATTTTAGAATAATGGTAGCAAAAATTAATCCCTTTGATAGAAATCTGACATCCTAGATACCGTAGTGCTACCTATAAAAACAACGTCTCCTTTCTCCGACCATGTTCCTTTTAATACAGATCCCTTCTAGATTTGAGGGATGGATAAATAAAAATGAATAAATTTGATATGATGCAAGTACCAAGGAGAGGATTTCCACACATGAAAAGTTCATCACCAAAGTTGTAATGATGGGGTAGGTTGTATCTTCATTAATGATGATAGGATAAGTTGCGCGAGGGAGTTCCTTGTCATCATGCCACTAATTTTAATAGTTCATGCGAACAGAAAAATTATCAAGTGCATAAGAGGCACTATTTCCCTCCATGTACACATGTATAGTAATAATAATAATAATAATAATAATAAGACCAATACAAAGCTTATTAGCTTCATTAATGAAATCACTAATGGTCTTATTGGGTGCATGGGTTCTATTGAGGTTTTTAATGATATTCAAAGAATTCCCTTCTACAATGAGATTATTTACATTGAGAATTTGAGCCATTCTAAATCCCTAGAGAGAGGAAATGAACTCAAAAATAAATTGGATTGCTCCCCATGGGGTCTACATACGCAACAATTAGTTGATCTTGATGGTGTCTAATGAGACCGCCTCCACCATATGTCATTTGGTTGCCTTTAGAGGCATTTAAGAGAGCGATTTTTATTTAAAGAAGTATTAACTTTTTTCAAAAGGGGAGGGACATTGTTCTAAGGCATATTAATGTGAGATTCTTCATTAAAGGAACAAATTTTCAATATGAAGGTGGATTTTGTAAAGAATGGTAGTGAAATAGAGAAAATGGAATTTTATTAAAAAAATAATTTATCGGGAAATATTTCTCATGCAAGGTAAAATTTCTTGGAAATTTGAAAGGTTACAAAAATTATATTTTGTTTTTACTTTATGGATGCCATCCTTATACCGCATCCTTCACTACGAAAAACTTTCCTTAAACCTTGTGTGGGGTGCTTCCACCCGTTCATATTTGGATTTGACTCTATCAAACCTCCACCTTCAGGTATTTTGTTTAGTTCATGTGAGAGTGTATACATAGGAAATTATATTTTATAATTACGCAAAATGATTTTTAATAAGTTAGATACGGCCTCTTTAATATGACATAGTAAGAATAATTGATGTTTGTGAATAATGAAAGTATATGGTGATTGATCAAAGTGATCAAGAACATTTATCTTTCTATATGATGATATGTTTGGTCTAATGAATGTGAAAACCATTCCAACATTACAACTTTGCACTAATTTTTTTGGCCACTAATATTTTTTTGTTTTTTCTCTTCTACCACATTTCTAGAACTAAGAGACAAGTTACAGACCCTTACTGAGAAACCCCTCTAGAGGATGAATCCATCATGTCCTATTTGCATAAAAGTGTCCATGTAACTATTAATTTTACGATCTTTCCCAATATCCCTTTCTTATATTTGTGTAATGGCATCCCCATCATTGTCATCATCACCATCTTTCTCAATTCCCCTATTGGAGTTCATTTATCGTGCAAATAATTCATGATATTATTTTTGATTAAGTAGACACATGTTACTCAATATTTATTTGATAATATATGCCCCTAAAATATTTCCTTATTTTATCCTTGATATATCATTTTTTTCAATAATAAACTAAAACATGTCAAAATACTTTCCCAAATTTATCACCTCTCATAAATTAAAAAATTTAATTAGTCATGTCCAAACATTAGTGGTTCAATTAGTTGTGATTTTTCATGAATTGAAAGGGGCATGAAAACATGGTGGAAGAAGAAAGAATTGTGGTTGATTTCAACTCTTAAAATTATTGGGTTTTTTCATTTTTATTTTGGTTGATGTAAGTGTAAATTATTCTCATGTAAATAATGTGAGCGAGATTAACATGATACGGTGAAGCATAGATATCAAATTTTATTTGGGGAAAAATAATTTTATCCATGGAATATGCATGGGACATGCATGGTTTTATTTCCCTCCTTTTTGTTTACAATATTTTCCTTTTTAATAGATAAAATCCTCATGTCTCTAATATGTCTTTCCACTAGAGGAGTTCAATTATCATTGCAATTTCCTCGAACTCCTTATTTCCTACAATTAAATAAGATTGAAACGAAAAGGTGGTCCTACATGGTACTACGTGAACGAAACATGCTAGTTTCATTTTGAACTCGGATCCTATTGAATTTTCACCATTTTTTGTTTTGTCCCATTCAACAGCTTTGAACCTATTTGTGTGGTTTTGTTATTGGTTTCTTTCTTGTAATTCTCTTCTATTTTTTTATTTTATTATTGTTAAATAGTTTTGAAGCGTACCATACCCTAAAGTATAAAAGATGGCTCAAAATCTAGATGAATCAATACACCAACATGTATAGCATAGTTCCCAACATAATTAAATAATAACAATATTAAAATAAATAAAAATAATGTGAAGTGTGTTTGGTGGGGATGTGGGGGAAGGACAATGCTCCTTGTTATAGTTAAATAGGTATGGAAAATGACTTGTCCAAAGTGTCCCACAACCATGTCACATTCCTTACCTAATAATCCAAGAACTTTATTGAGATCTAGATGTGTTCACCATGGTGAAACCCAAGTCAACATTAGAGTTTTAGCATTAATTGGGTGGTCGCAAAAAAGTGCAAAGTGGGAATGATAGTTGCACTCTCATTATTAAATAAATAGAATTTATTGGAGAACCGTATCAAAGGGATCTCCACTAACAAAAACCTTAAAATCAATCCAATTTTGGGTTAAATCAACATTCACAGGGAGATAAATATATATCCCTAAGGTCTCCTCATTTCACTTTTTTACAAACAATTGATCTGGATCTTTATCTACATCTCAAGTGTTTTAAATGTCCCTAAGAGGATCTATTTCCTTTCATGGTTTTGTTTGTTTTCTGTAGAATAAAATTGAGGATGAGAAGGTGCTTCTTTTAAGTATAGTGGCTAGTTGTATTGATCTTCTTTCTTCTGCTTTTGAGCACCTGTGCTACGTGTATTGCAACTTTTGCGGCGCCTTTTATTTTTTCAATATTTATCTTTTATGTCAAATTGTTTTTGTATTGATTTAGACATTAGAGGAGCCCTTTCCTACTATTTCACATACGTCTCTACCATATTTGTCTCTGGCACTCTTCCTCTACATGAAATCCTCCGATTGTCCATTCTCCGTTTATTTTCTCAACCGTGGATGAAGGGCATGCAAATTTTTGACAAAATTCCTTGAATAAATGCCTCAACCAAGTTCTCTACCTGACCAAATCACCTTTACTACCATACTACTAGCCTGTACCAAAATAATATCCATAGAAAAGGTATGGGAGTCATTCAAACACAAAGAAAATGAGGTATTTTCTAGATGTTGTAATTTTCAATACGATGTTAGTTTCTGTACAAAACAATGAAGAATGAGAAATCCAAAAATATTTCCGAACTCCCTGAAGCTGTTGTGGTCTTTTCTAATGTGGGAATCATGAGTTTCACGAAAATGGTATGGTTTTCCCATTTTCGCTTCATCATTTCCATCTCTTCGATATTAAATGTTGAATGATAGAGAACATAATTCCTGTAATGCCCACACTTTCAATGCCTCTGAGGTGAATCTGGCCAAAATGAATCTACATGAGAGTTATCCACTTTATACTCCTCATTGTATCGTGAAAAGATACGAACCTTTACTAATGGCTCTCTATCATGTTGGCTAGCTCATCCCCTTACTACTCCACCTTGTATGATTGTATTGACATTTTGTAATGTTTTTAGGATCTGTCGTAATATAGTAGAAACTTCCTACTCGGGGCTGGTATATCTTAATCCATGAGAAATATGCCCTCATCTAGATTGCTACTGCTACAAAACCGAGACCAGAGTTAGTTCATCATCATTTAGGCTCATTTCAGTTGTATAGGTTTTCTACATTTTCAGTTATCTAAAATGTCATGTGTTTGAAGTTAGAGTTGTGTTAAGTTTACTATTTGTGTTTCCAAGTGTGCCTAAGGGTCTAAGCATTGAATCCATGACTCTGATACCAAGTGTAATGCCCACATTTTTATGCACAAAACCCAAGACAAAACTTAATACTTTATTAGGAAAATAAGAGAATAATTTTTTATTTAAAAGTGTTGCAAAAAGATTCTATCAAATAGGTTTAATTATTTATTTTTTAATATATTTAACACATTTTATAGTTGTCAAATATTAAATCAATAATTAACATTATTAATTTATAGTAAGGCCACTTCAGGATAAATCCCTTTCTAAGGTTTCTATTAACTCACCTTATTTAAAATATCAACAGGTCAATATTTCCTAAGTTTAATTCTTACTTCTCACAACAATTATCAATAATGCCCTCATGAGGTTATCTAACTAAACATTTTAAATTCCAATTAATTAACCCTTATGATTCATTAGCTAAGTTACCCCTTCACAATCATTTAATTTATCCTTAATAGTCTAAGGCCATAGGTCTCAACTTATCATATTCATTAAGTGGCCCCATTCATTAGATACCCATACCTTAATTAAAACACCCAACCCCATAAAGTGACCCAACTTGAAATATGTAGGGTTAATCCTCAACCCTTAGATTAAATGGTTTTACACCCTTAGATCTAGATATTTTAAAATTAACCCTAAACATCCTTATGGGGTCTTCTTATTCATTATTTTACCCTAAACTCATTCATTTGTTCCATTTTAATTTGCAGGTTGGAGGAGTGGAAGCCATGGAAGCAAGAAGTGAAACCATGGAAAAATTTCTTTGGATCTAGTTTTACAAATGGGGAAATATTCCTCCATTATTCTCTTTATGTAGTTTGGTTTATTCATGGGTTTTCTATAACAAGGCTCCTTATTTGTTTATTATAGAAATTCCACCATGAATCTAGTTTTTCTATTTAGTTATTTACACTCTTTGAGTTCATTATTTGGGAAAACCCCATTTCATTAGATCTATGAGGTTATACACTCATATACATATGTACATGCTTGTATATATGTATATACATGTATATACAACTATTATGTGGTTGGATCTACCCTCAAGTTTCAAAAATAGACATTTAAGCTACCGGTTTGATCAAACACATATTTTTTTAATAATATCTGTGCGCAAGTGAGATATTGTTCGCTTAACTGGTCACGGTTCCCACTGTGCTACTAATGCCAGTAGGGATACCGGAGCTAGTTGCTAATGCAAATCTAACTTTTTTGAAAAATCACACACAAATGTATGTATTTTTCAATATATACATTTGTATATGTTTCTATAGGTTTCAAGATAGTTATAGGTCTTTTATTTATTATTTTATCAGCAACAAGATTCCTACAACTATGTAAGTGTTGATTTTATAATACTTTGTGAGCACATCATAGAGATCGATGTCGGTTTCTAGTCTGTTGACGTTGGTTGGTCGACCAATGTCATTCACTATGTAAAAACAAATTGTTTGAAAAGGATATATATACATCCAATCCGAGTTCTTAGTTTTCAATTAATATAGCAAAAATCCATAAGTGTGAAAATTTACTTCCTTTTTTATTAAAATGCACCAAATGAGTAGATTTACCATTGTAGCATGGTATGAAATTTGAATACAATATTTCCTTTTCAACTACAACGTATTTACTTATAAAAGAGAGAAAATATATTAACAATTTATTAAGTTTAAGTTTATTTTCCTTTCACAACAACAATGGTAACCATTTAAACAAAGAAGAACAAGTATAACTTCCATATATATTTCCAATTTAAATACAACTATTTTTACAAGATGAAAGCAAAAACAACTTGATTTCATTTCCAGATTTGAGGGAAAATACATTTTCAGTTAAATACAACTTTCAACTCCTTCTTTCCAACCATTTCAAAAGTATAACTTGATAATAAAATTTACAAGAGACCTTTCTTTAAAATACAATATTATACAAGCCTTCCACTCCAAGGTCGGAACAACATGACCGAATTTACAAAATAACTATCTTTTTTTTTTTTTTCTTCGATCTTCCATAAAATTAATATTTCCAAGATGACAACTTGAAGTCCTCCATTTCTCCAAAAATCCAATCACACACAAAAATAAGGGGAGTAGGTCACACTCTCCACCCAACCTGTAATCCAATGAGAAGGAGAAGCTTGCATCCTCATTGTCTTCCAAGCCCCAAAAATGAAGCAATATGAGGTATCAAGCAACCAAGGAAACTTTTACATGGCTTAAACAACAATCATTTACACAAAATTTCAACAAAAAAAATCACCATACAAAAACAACAACAAACATACAATTGTCCCAAGCACAAAGGCTCAATATCCAATCCAAGAGAGAGAATAAAAATGGGGAATAACTTATGCCTCGCAATGGGTTTAGGTGTCCACCTTAAAATCCTTCAAAACTTAATTCACACAACCACAACCAAACTCTTATCCCTCCCTTGAATTCTCTTATGTCTCCCTCAACTCTTATCCCTCCCTCAATACACATATAAAGATAAATAAGTAATATTCCTTGCTATCACAAGGTGGGACACCAAAACCAAAACTCCCTCAAAATGCATAAAAATAATCTTATCCCCCACTCAATAAATCCCCATTTTCTTTCTCCTACAAAACTTTGAGGCCATTCTATCCCCAAAACCAAAACATACAACCTTCATTCATTTTGCAACCATTTACATAACAAATGAAAATAAAAATACAATGGTGGAGTCTCTACCTTGCCATTACAAGAGTATCTAATCCAAAAGAACAAGCTCCAAAATTTTCCAAGTCCAAATCAAGCACAAAATCCCAAGGTTCCCACAAGAATTCCAAAAGAAAGATCCTATAGAAATGCAAGAGTGAAAATAAAACATGTAACCCCAAAACCATCAAATAAACTTGTATAAATAGAAAAAGAGAAGAGGAGGGTGAGGTGGCTCCATGTAGGATGCCACATCACTTCTCCTTAACTCCACATCACATGGTCAAACACCAAATCCAAAGCTCATAAATTGGTGGGTGAGAATATGACAAGTTCTCCTTCCACACACAAACCATTAACCAAACTCCAAAGGACAAAATTAAAATATTTTGTAAGAGAGTGCAATTAATTGCCTCTTTTCTCCCCCAAAACACATAATGAGGCCTAAAATAAACTCTCCACATAATAGGTATAGTTAGTGGGTGATTTTAAAAGGTGTGGGACAAGCTTAACTTGTCCCACAAGCTTCCAAAAATGGTCCTTAATCCAAAATCCGAGTTCGACATGCAAGGTTGAGTACACATCACCAAAACAAATAAAATCTTTTTCAAATCCATGATAAAATGAAGGAAAATCTACCAAAATTAAATACCCCTTGGTAACATCCCAATTACTTTAATTAAACATCTTAATCAACTTAATTAAGAACACATTAACTAACAATAATAAATTGAATCACATTACAATAATAAACCACATACTCACAAAATAATTAAAAAGAAAAAGGAAAACAACAAATTTACCCATGGTCACATTTGAGGCCACCCCTTTAATGGAATTCTATTAACAAATTATCAACAACCTAACAATACATAAAACAAAAGTTTCTGTGGTGACCTCTTGCCAATACCCAAAATTATTTCAATGTTGGTCTCCTATCCCCTTTGTTTTTTGTGTGACAATTTCTTGCAAAAATAGAAACAATGCCTCTTCATCCTCGTGGCCATATCAATGGCATAAAAATGATAAAACACACATATACATATCGATTCACATAATCAAATAACATAACTAAATCATCACTAAAGTCAATCAATTCACCAATTGTTCACAATTTAAAAATAATTCAATTCTATCATTCCATCAATCTATATTAAGATCATGAGACTAGCTAGATTGTCTAACAAAATCTATGCATCAATATCCAATGTGTCAAGTATATATATAAAGTAGTAACTCTAGATCATCATCAATATTGGAATATTAATCCACATATATAATTCACACTATCAATCACCACATATCCGAAATAAAAATATCTATAATTTTTAACAAAATACTAATCAAATATAATAATGTTCATCTATCAATGTCTACTGATCAAATATGATAACAAAGTCCATGCCTCTAATCCAAAGTAAGCAAAAATCATAGTAAGATCAATGTTGAAGAAGAGTGGGCACTACATCCCCCTCCCCTTAGACTCAAATTCCTTCTTGAAGTTACTTGAACAAGTGTGGGTCTGTGCTCTCAAAGGTGTGGTTTCCTCCCATGTAGCTATTGTCTCATCATATCAATCCCACCGACGCGCATCGATAAATCTCTCATCCTCAAATGCCCATAGTCATGTGCTCTGCGAAATACACATGGGCTCCACCATCACCAGCCCCTACTCCTGCAGCTACAATATGGTCCAATACTATACATGAGAAGTATTTGGAATGTACCTCCTTAGAATAGAAACATTAAACACATTGTGGACGCGAGACAAGAAGTGTGGAAAGGCTAGACAGTAGGCTAGGGGGACTGATCGGCTCTATGATCTCAAAGGGACCCACAAATATAGGATCTATCTTAAAGCCTTTTATATAAAGGATAATAATCTTATGAGGTCTAACACGAAGAAACACCTTTATGCCCACATCAAAATTATGGTCAACTTTCGTTGATTTTCATACTTATTCTACCTATATTGTGCCTCATGCATCATCTTTCTAATCAAGAGAAACTCGCTGCTCCGTATACTATAATAAAGTTGGCCCAAAAGAAAGTATATCCTGTAACTTGTCCCAACTCAATGGAGTCCTGCACTCCTTTCCATATAATGCTTGAAATGGAGCCATACCAATAGAACTCTAAAAGCTATTGTTATAATAAAAATTAGCCAAGTAGAAATACTCCTATCATCTCTATTAATGATCCATGATGTACATCCAAAGCATGCACTCTAAACTATGATTCATCCACTCATTTTTTCCATCTGTCTCAGGGTGATAGACTGTACTAAAATTAATTATTGTACAAAGAGCATGTTGAACGAAAGTCAAAAATATGAGGCACGTAAAAAGGGTCACGCTTATAAATGATCTTCTCGTGGAGTCTCATGAAGCCCGACTATACCATCCAAGTACACTCGCACTACGACAGTAGCTATCTAGGTAGTATTCATTAGAGAAAAATGAGCCACTTTTTAAATCTATCCACCATGACCATAATGTCATCATGGTGGTATCTCAACGTAGGTAGCCCCACCATGAAGTCTATGGAAATGGTGTCCCATTTCAATTCCGGTATAGCATGCAAGTAAAGAAGTCGGCTAGATATTGATACTTGGCCTTCACCCTCTCGACACTCCAAGAAATGAGACACAAGTTGAGCTATATCTCTCTAAAGTCCTCTCTAATGATATATATGTCTCAATGTGGCATGCATATTCTTCACCCCTAGATGGGCTGAATAAGGTGCACGATGATCCTTTGTCAATATATCCGCCACAAACCTCCATCCCTAGGTACATAAATTTAACCTTTATGTCTTAGAAGTCCATCTATCTCCAGTGTAAATCCCTCAAGATTCCCCTCAAGGGGTCTTTGAGACTCAATCTCTACTCTAGTTCAAAGGTAGAAACTGTCATGTGGAATCTCGTAAAATCCTAGCCCTCAAGTCTGTACCAACTATTTTCACAATAACCAGTGCCTCCAATAACTTTAGGCATCTCAGTAAAAACATTTGAATTCCCATTCACATTCTCTAACTCAAAATCATACTCACATAACATCTCCATTGAACATCATTGACGAGCATTGAGATTGGGCTATGTGAAGAGATGTCGAAGTTTCACGTTATTTGTCCTAAGAACGAACCTCCTTCCTAAAAGAAAATTTCTCCATCAAACTAAAGCATGCACAATCACAATATCAAGGTCATGAGTCAAATAATTGATCTCATGATCCTTGATTCTTTGAGACTTAAAAGTAATTACTCAATCATCCTACACCGACACATCCCCTAACCCTTCCAAAGAAGCATATTTACACATGAAGAAACCTCTCTGCAGATCTAGCACTGTTAGAATAGGTGTTGTTGTAATACATTCCTTGAGTTTCTGAAGGCCTTCTAACATCTATCCGATCAAACAAACTTATTCCCTTTCCACTTTGAAGGGAAGTAATAGCATGCACAATATGAGAGAAATCCTAAACAAATCTCCTTTAATACCCTACTAATCCCATGAAGCTGCACACTTCGGTCACACTTGTAGGAACTAGACAATCCATGATAGCTCTAATATTTGAAGGATTGACTGTGATATTTTCCCCACAAATAATGTGGTCAAGATACTGAACCTCAGGCTGAAAAAGCACACACTTCTCCATGTTCCCATAAAGGTGCTGCTCACTAAGACACTCAAGAACCTATCGAAGGTGTTCCTCGTGATCCTTACACGTGCATGAGTATATCAATATGTCATCAAGGAATATGAGCATGAAATGATCTAAAAATTTCTTGAATACCTCATTCAAAAAACTCATGAACACATTGCGGCGGAATTCGCTGATCAATAACACAATCTGTCAACTTATAGTGGCCATATCTCATGCGAAATATTTTCCTATGGA
The DNA here is from genome assembly GCA_018340775.1 of Taxus wallichiana var. yunnanensis. Classification (NCBI taxonomy): domain Eukaryota; kingdom Viridiplantae; phylum Streptophyta; class Pinopsida; order Cupressales; family Taxaceae; genus Taxus; species Taxus wallichiana. The sequence continues at coordinate 404,236,730 of CM031237.1, read as the reverse complement.
TATCAATCTCCACAATCCTCAGCTAATGATGACTCAACTTATTGTCTATCTTGAAAAATATTGTCTCCCCTTTCATTTGATCAAACCAATCATCGATGCGAGGAAGGGGGTAACAATTATTGATCGTTACTTTATTCACCACCTATAGTCAATAAAAAAATGCAATGATCCATCCTTCTTCAAAAAAAAATCACCGGTGCACCCCAAGGGATACACTCAGACAAATTAGGCTTTCTCGAAGAAGGCCCTCCAGCCTACAACTTGAGCTCACAAAGCTCACGGGTAGTCATCCTATATGTTGTGCGTGAGATAGGATTTTCTCTAAGAACGAAATCTATATGAAAATCTATCTCACGTGGGGGAGGTAAGCTAGGTAAATCACCTGAAAGACATCTACAAACCCTCAAAATATGATCATCATCAAGCGAAGGTTGACTGGTTTCATCCTTTGACCTATCACTAACTGTAATAGCATATAGCTAACATCCACGCTGCGTGCACGTGCCGCTTAATTGCTTAATCTGCATAATAGACACATTGAAAATAGAGATGGGTCTCCTAACCAAATCTATCAATGACTCCAAACAAAAATCATTTGCAAAAGTGATAACTTTGTTATAAAATTTCACTCTAGCTCTCTGTTCAAATAGCCAAATGATACCCAAAATAACTCAATAAGAACCCAAGGGAAGGATGTGAAGATCCAAGGTCGTAGTGAAGGGTCCTAGGTTAACTACACACTCCTTGACTAAGGAGTGCACTATGAGCTTGGCTCTAGAAGCCATCTCAACATCCCAACTAAGGCCCTATCTAACTTCCACTAGCCTGCATCACTCTACTAATGATGGTGCAATAAATGAATCAGAAGAGCTAGAATAAAACAATATAGAGGTAAGGATACCACCAATGCTACCTATAGTCTATATCACTATTCCGCGGTGATAAACGTGGTGGTTCCCAACCGTTACATAAATCCTATGACTCCCAGATATGTCAACAATTCTATGCTCTAAAATACGTCCCTTACCCTTGTTATTAGGATTATGTGGACACTCTCTCTAATGGTTTCCATGTACACTGCACCCATAACAACTACCTGACTCTCTCCAAAAGGAATTAGATCCCATTGGTGCTCTAGTGGTCTATGGGGTAGATCTTGATGATCCTACCATGGACTGTTGTGGTCCCCGCCGATGAGATCTAGATGATTGAGCCCTAGGTACTACCCGTGTCTTGGTGGGTCATCTAGGAGGAGGCCCCATACTCCTTCCTATTTTTGCATAAAATATCTTGGACATCTAGATGGTGGATGGGTATCCTACTGCTACTTTTTTTATGGTGGCCTTGATGAAGATTTTTCTAAACCGTGTCTTCCATGAGGAGGAGGATATGTCCCCCTCGATCGACTATCCTGCATCTGTTGAATATGGGTCCTCACTCTATTTCTAACCTGCTGAGTCTTTCCCCTATTTTCCTCTACAAGGTAGGCCTTCTCAATGGCCTCAGCTAAAGTCTGTGGACAATTCATATGCATTTCCCCTCAATGTACTCAATATACTTACCTACTCATCCTAAATGTACTCGATATACTAAAGCTAGTCCAAAAACTTACTCTTGTACTCAGCTACTATCATAGATGCTTATCACAGGTCGTGAAACTCATCAAATCTCTACTGAACCATCTAGACAAGTATTGTCTCCTGAATCATTCCTCAAAGATCTCCCATGTAACACTTTATGAATCTATATGGAGCTTCCTATCCTGAGTTCACCACTACACTCCTGCTTAGTGTCTTAAAAGACGAATCGCAACATGAGCTTTCATTTTGTTAGTGTATGTGCATAGCTTGAAGAATCCACTCAAACTAACTAACCAAGCCTCTGCTTGAAATCCACCTATGTCTCCATAAAAATGAGATGTATTAATGGTGAAATCCACTTATGTCTCCAAAAGTGTGTTTAAGACCCACTTTATAAGCACTTTTGTTGTTTTGGTCGCTTTTTTCAAATTAATAATTTTAGTGCAAAATCGTAGCACCCCTGAATGTCCTAGTATCTAAGTGGGGAATTCGATGTGATCACACAACATTAGACCATCTCTCAAGCTATGGGACTTGAAAAACTTGACATGGACCTCTAGAGAAGGTTGCTTCCTTCTTCCTAAACTACTTGCCACAAGCTACTCTAGTGCACGAAGACCTAATCTATCCTAATCTAACCATTCCAAGAAGACAAGAAGAGAGAGAGAGAGAGAGAGAGAGAGAGAGAGTAAAAGAGAGTCTACATTAAGTGGTGATACACCACAAAAGGAAGTGGGTGATCCCGAATCAAAACTACCGGATTAGAGAGAGGTGAGCAGAGCAGGGGGTAGAAAAGATGCACCACAAACTAGAGATTAAGGTCACACGGACACCACTTCAAGACCCATTAAGTACAGCTATAAGAACCTACAATAAAGTTCAGAGTATGTATGGTATACCCTACAATGATGAGAGGTAAGAAGAGATAACAAAACAAGCAAAGGATGGATAGATGCATCATGAAAGAGATTTATTTCTCCAAAAGTTCACATAGTACATCATTTATGGGCAAGAGGAAAGAAAATGCCATTACAGAGCCATAAGAGGAGGCTTAGACTCACATTCTACCCTAAGGAAGAAAGAGAGAGGGGGAAGAGGAGAAATAATGACCAACCATTTGAATATGCCCCTCCTTTATAATATATAGAAGAATGAGAGAGAAACAGAGAGGGAAAATCAAACTCTGTTCCAACCACCCTTGCGATGCATTGAATCCTTCTCTAAAATCTCAACAACTAACCTTCAATTCCCCTTTGCAAATCCACCTAGAATCTATCAAGTCTACCACTCTATGTCTATTTGGCATGTTGAAAAAGAAAGAGTAGCAAATCAAATCAAATCTGGTCCGGTTGTTAAAGCAATCGGATACATTATTAACAGAATGAAAGACGTTTTCCTATTTCTTACCAACCTAATCCTATCAAAATTAAAGTTCATGCTTTCGTGGTGTGGACAAGTTTGATACCTTTCCAAACATTCTTCTCTTTCTCAAATATGAGTTTCTAGTCGAAAGATATGGTTATCTGAAGATTAGTGTCGAGCATGGAATGTTAAAAAGAGTCTATCCCATCTTTGGGTCCATGTGGTAGCCTCATGCATCTTGAAGATTTGGCTCCTTCCTTTCACTCCTAAAATCACACTAGACTGACACGTGGTGGCTTATGCGGGCTCCTCGTTTTCCTTTGGGAACCCAATCCAAATTTTACTTTTGAAGTTACGCCAATTTGACACTTGGCCCCTTTCACCGGCTCTGCCTCTATTTATACTTTTCAACGGTTGATTCTACCTTTTTCGGTGTTGGGGCATGTGGAAGCCTCACACTCATTTGATTCACTTCTTTGGGCTACACCTTTTTAATTTTCACCATTGAGACACGTGGCACATTCCGCTGGCCCTCCCATACTTAGCCGATTTGGTCCTGCTACCTTTTGGACCTTGGGGTATGTGGAAAGTTGGCGCTTGTTTGATTCTCCGCTCTTTTGCTTCGACCCTTGAAGGTGTGCCATTGAAATACAAGGACACTTTCACCGGTCCCATCATACTTAACCATTTTAAGCCCACTATGTTCCTTTTTTGACTTGGAGCACGTGGTGAGCCTATGCTTGTTTGGGGAACCGCCTTTGGAGTTGATCTTTGAGATTGTGCAGAGTCAATACATGGAAATTTCTGTTGGCTCTACCCCATTTTCCTTTCAACTATCTAATTTGTCCCTTTTTGGAGCTTGGGACATGTGGAAGCTTGGCACTTGTTTTTGCTCTCTATTTTGGATCTATCTTTGGAGTTGTGCTAATGAGACATGTGGCACCTTCCGCGGATCTCTGAATTTTCAACGGCTAATGAGATCCCGCGGGCTCGCAGGCCTGGACATGAAACTATGCCATCTTTACTAAAGTGTAAAAGTTTGAAAGTCCCCCACAAACCTAGTGGCCCGCCTTCACACTTGGGAAAATTTCCTCTGCGACGCCACAAACCCGCTTTTGGAAAAAATTCATCCTCGGGCCCGCCTGGCCCGCATTTTCTACTTGGACAAAATTAAATCCTCCTCGGACCTGGGGGAAAAGAATTATACTTGTGCCCATTTGGGAAAAGTGGAAAAAGGTCAAAATATCTCCTTCGCCCCGTTTGTTCACAATTTTCCAAGGCAAACAATCTTCCCTAGGCCCACCGGCCCGCTTTTGGCAAAAAATCTTTCCTAGGCCCACCGGCCTGTAACTTGAAAAATATGAAGAGTTAGAAGGACTTATTTTTATCTCTGGAAAGGGGAATAAATTTCCTATCTAATGGAAATTCTTTTAGGGGGCATTAAGTGCTTAAAATATGTAAAGATTTAGAATGAAGCATAAAATGGGGAAAATGATGTCAGTTGACCTAAATAAGTGTGAGCGTGTTTTGGTCAACAATTTTGCGAGCCATGGGGATCACTTGATTTCTATGTGAAATGATAAATTGCCTTGAAGTATCCATTGGGCATGGAGTGTGCTTGGTAAACAAAAAACTGATCTAAAATTTGAAAAATTCAATCCTTGAGCAACTTGGAAATTGCTGGAACTGGAGGAGACCTAACCAAATGTTACTTCTAATGTCCTGCGCATGAGCAACAAAACACCATAACACACTATGTGCAAAATTGGAAATCATACATCCTCTAAGTGGAACATGCAGAGTGTGCACAAGCACTTCTTCTACTTAAAAAAAACCTAAACCTACTGCTACACTAACCCAAGAGAAAAGGGACTCAAACAAATCACCAGAATGGAAGGGAGAAGTAGCTTACCTTTATCAAAAGGGGAAGCCATTCAAATGATTTGACACTGAATATGGATGCTTGGATGAGTAAAAAATTGACAAGAGGTCGATCCTCCACCCAAATCATCAAAGTATCAACATCAATAAAAAATACCTCCTCAAGTTGATTGGCATTGGACTCTGAGAGGTGTTGATGGTGACTCTTAGTGCTTTGATACTCAACCTCATGCCATGAAGTGGGCATGAATGGTTACAGCTTCTCCTTGGCTCTAATGAAGCTAAGTACCGATTAGGTGTGGTTTGATCGATGGATGTGCCCCTTTCTCTAAATTTCAACTCCAATAATGGAGTCTTCCTACTGACCTTCCTGGGTCGATGGTGTGAGAGAGATGATGACATCCTCTTACTCCTTCCCTTCCTTCTCCTATAAAGAACATGGAAGATTTATATCTTCCAACCTTGGTTCCAGAGGGCTGTTATACTTAAATGCTCTCCTTCATAGAAAGCGGGCTCATGTGCTTGGAAGGTGGATGATGGAGGAGCAAATTATGTTATATCCTCAGGCTCCTCTCCATCAAAGCAATCTTCCAAGTATGACAGATAATCTACCTCCTTGTTGTTCTACTGCATGTTCTCAAACTCCACCATGGTGTCCTCCTGATCTACAACGTGCTCACCATGGTTCCCTTCATCATCAAACATGAAGTTTGAAATATCAAACTCTTCTTCCACATTAGAGATTAAAAGGCATGAAGTGGGAGGAAGAACTGAAGGTTCTTATTAGGTATCCTTTGGACATGGAGCCTCAAAGCGTATGGTCCTTCCCATCATATGTTCATCAATCAAATTAGGCTCTTCAAATGAAAGAAAAAAATCTTCAATAATGCTTTCTTCACTAAGTGGCCCCAACTCTGATTTGATCTCACCTAGTTGCTCCTCTTCAATGGAATTGTTATCCAAAATTCACCCCCAAGGTAAATTTTGATAACATGCATCAAATTCTTTAGTCCCAAGCAATTATATTAATTCAAGGCAAAGCATCATGTTTCTGGGGTCCCCTCAGATTTTTTCTAACTCCCCTGGCCAAGAAAGAAAGAGCAAGCTCTGAAAAAATGTGAAAAGGTTGCAGAAGACAGGCTCGGGCCAGGAAAAATCACGAAAAATAGCTAAGTCTTAGTCTCCGGGACAGCCGGGACAAAAGTACGCGAGGGACGCGTGGGACGCGAAAGCGCGAATCGGCCGAAGGAAGAGTTTCTCATCCGGGACAGCCGGGACAAAAGTATGCGAGGGACGCATGGGATGCGAAAGCACGAAATGGGCGAAGACAGAAGAGGAAAAGTCAACGTTTGACCTGCGAAACTTCAAACGGCCATAACTTTTGACTCCGAGCTCCGATTTTCACAAAATTGGACTTTCTGGAACGAGCACGATGTCCTCTACGCCACAGAAACTAGATTTCTTATTTTTAATGAGGGTAGATATATTTAATTAAGAGAAACATATTCGGCTCTAGTCAGTTAATGTTCATTCCCGTCAAATGACAGAAAACGCCTGCCAGACCCAAAATAGCTGCCCGCACTCAGAAGGCCATAATTTTTGCATTTCTCAACGAAATTGCACAAAATTTGTACTGTTGGAATCGTGGTTCCGAGCCCGATGTACAAAAATCAAGAAATTCCAGATTTGATTAGAAATTAATTGATCTTTTTAAGAAAACGTGGCCAGGTTCAGAACAGTGTTTTATTTGGTAGCTGGGAGTGCAATTAAGAGGCATGGTCATCATTCTTTCTCTGCTGCAGCACATGGGACAGTATGGGGAGCCTTTTACAAGTAATATACAATCATTTCACTCAATTTAATGCTTCTTATAGGTGGTTGAAGGACAGATTTTGGGATTTCCATTTTCCCTTCTCTTTTCCTTCTCTTTTTCTATAAATTGGAGTGTTGGGCTCATTTTAAAAGGGAGAGTTTTTGGGTAGCAAAGCTCTGCCAAAATTGCTTTGTGAAGCTAGTGTGTTGCAGGCCCTTGTAGTGGACTCCTTGCATGGTGATCCAGGCCCTTATCTTGTAATAGACTGAACTGTGCATACCAGGAAGCAATAAAATACAAGTTTGTGGATGTATCTTCCCCTGCTGTGTTTTCTTGCATTCTTCTTGCCCCTTTTATCTTTCTACAAGAATATTGTGTCTATTATTATGTTCTTGCAGGAATTCATTATCATTGTGTGTGCTTGGAATATTACTGTGAATGCATTTTGCTAGATTATGGAGAACTGTCATCACCTCTTCTAGTGTGCACTTTGCCTCTGTATTTCACACATTTGGAGACTACTCTCCCATCCTCCTTTTCTGGTGTATCACCGCTTTAGTGTAGGCTTTCATTTTATGTATTCTCTTTCCCTGGTCCCTTGGAAATTTAGATTAGAATAGTTAGCTTATCCTGCATTAGAGTAGATTGTGGCAGGTAGTTTAGGAGCAAGAACCAGCTTTCTCTAGAGGTCTATCTCAAGTAGCAAGTCCCACAACTTGGAGATAGTACCCATGTTATCCAATCACACTGTGAGTTTAGGTATATGCACAGGGGTGCTGTGATTCGGTGATAACAGGAACTTGGAACTGGATGTTCTTCCTCCTTAACTAGATGCGTAGCTTGGGTTATATCATCATCCTCTTCAAATAGAGTGCCATTATGGACACTGCATTCAAAGCAAATAGATTGTTGATCTTCTCCTTGTTGTTCTTGTTCTTCTTTTGCTACAAAATCAGCCTCAACCACCACTAGCTCTTCAACCTTGACCTCCTTTGTTGGATTAATCATCAAGGGGATATTTGTAAATCCAAATATAGTAGCCCAAATCTTCATATTTTCTGTCATTTCTTCTCTATTGGGCTCTTCCTCTTTTTGTTCTCCTTGGTTGGCCTTTGGAATCTCTTCCCCACATGGGATTGAGGATGTAAGAGGATTGGTAGGTTGGGATTCAACTATTTTTGTTGTTGTTTTTGGTGGAGAGGGAAGTGGAACTTCTTATTTGTTTGGAGGGGATGACTGCTTGGAAGGGAAAATGGTATAGGAGTTGAGATGAGATGGAAGACTAGGAGATGGAGAAGGGAAATCAACACTTGGGGAAGCAAGTGAGGGGCTTGACTCTTGACCATGCTGAAATGATAAAGTTTGAGAAAGAGAAAATGAAGGATAAAGAGCTTGTGGTTGAATTACGCATTGAAAAGGTTGTCTCGCACTTTTCTCATATGCCTCAATATCCTCAATCTACTGTGCAAGTTAAGGCAACATTTTAGCCATGAAGTCAACCTTCTTCTGAGGGATATAATGTCTTGGCATAGGGCCGGCCCATGGACAAGGTGTCCCTTAGCCAATTTTGAATGCCTTCATCTTAGTGTAGCCTTGGACTGCACCATGTGTGCCTCCATCCCTTGAATATTCTCTAGCAGATCAACATTTTCCATGTAGCTGTTATCATTATATGCATACCCTTGTTCTTGATAAGCTCCATAGCCAAAATGGCTCTGACACTACTCATATGGGTAAGCATAATGATTATGGATCTAATCATAATGCTAACCTAGAGGAGTTGAGAAACATATTGGAGGTGGAAAACATTGCTTCAAGTGTGAATTCCACGATGGAAATGAAGTCATGATTACAAAATTTCATGGAAATGGAATAAAATGAAGGAGATGGAAGAAAATTAGATGAAAATGGTTGGGAAAAGGTCTCAGAACTTCAAAGATGGGTTGTTGACCAAATGGAGTCTCCAAATGTGCTTGCACGTGCCTCAAAAGGCTAAATCTTAATACAAACACATCAACCTGCTAAAATGAAGTGGTAAGGTGCTTTAGATCTATCCCATCAGGCATGCCAAAACTGTTACTGTAAAATCACAACACTGTAAATGTCCTGGTATCGAGTAAAGAATTTGGTGTGATCACACAACATTAGACCATCTCTAAATTTGTGGGAATTGTAAAACTTGAGATGGAACTCCGAGAGAAGGTTGGTTCCTACTTCTATACAACCTGCCACAAGCTACTCTAGTGCAGGTAAACATAATCTATCCTAATCTAACAATTCCAAGGGGATAGGGAGAGAGAATGTGTGTGTGAAAGAGAGCCTACAGTAAGCGGTGATACACCAGAAAAGGAAGTGGTTGATCACGAATCCAAACTTCCTGAAGTAGAGAGAGGTGAGTAGAGGAGGGAGTGGAGAAGATGCACCACAGATGAGAGATGAAGGTCACATGAACACAACTTCAAGACCCACTAAGCACATATCTCAATACTTGCAATAAACATTAGAGTATGCATGGTATACCGTACAATGATGAGAGGTGAGAAGAGACAACAAAATAAGAAAAGGTTGGACAGATGCATCATGAAATTTTTTTATTGATCCTAAAGCTCACACAATACATCATTAGTGAGAAAGAGGAAAGAAAATGCCATTACACAGCCATGAGTGGAGTATTAGAATCCACATTCTATCGTAAAGAAAGAAAGATAGAGAGGGGGCAAAGGAGAAACAATGACTAGTTGTTTGAATATGCCCTTTATAATATATAGAAGAACAAGAGAGAAATAGAGAGGGAAAATTGAACTTTGTTCCAACCACCCTCGCGATGCATTGAATCCCGCTCAAATCTCAACTACCAATCATCAATGCCCCTTTGCAAATCCACCTACAACTGGTCAAGTCCATCACTCTTTGTCTCATTTGGCGTGTTGAAGAAGGAAGAATAATGGATCAAATCAAATGTGATCTGGTTGTCGAAGGAATCATATTCTTCATTAATGTCATGAAAGACATTTTCCTCTTTCTTACCCACCTAATATTTTCAAAATTAAAGTTTCAGGTTTTCATGGCATGGACAAGGTCGAGACTTTTCCAAAAGCAGTCTTTTCTTTCTCAAATCTGAGTTTCCAGTCAAAAGATATGGCTTTCTGAAGATCAAGGTCGTGGGCTCACAATGTTAAAAATATTATGTATGTACTAGGTCCGCGTAGCAACCTTTCGCATCTTGATGATTCAACTCCTTCCTTTCACTCCTAAAATCATGCCATCTTGACACATGGCGGCTTTTGTGGGTTACTCGGTTTCCTTTGTATATTGCCTAAGTCTTTCCCATTGGTGAAGACAATGTGCCTGACCTAAGACACATGGAGGCTTTGCGCTCTTTTGGAAGCTACCCCCATATTTTACCTTTAAAGTTACACGATCAAGAAATGTTCATGCCTCTCGAAGGATTTTGGAATTTTCAACAAGAGCCCTCACCTTTTTGAGCCTTGACCACGTGGCATGATGGTGCTCATTTGGGAACTTCCTTTCGGGTCGCGCCTTTGAAATTGTGTTGATGAAACACATGGCTCCTTCCATGGCTCTTCCCTATTTCTTATGTTTTTTCTAAGTCCCTTTTGCTTTGTGGAGCCATAGATTTGACCCCGAACACTTGGAGGCTCGGCGTACATTTGGGAACCCACTCCGAATTTTACTTTTGAAGTTGTGTCGAGTTGACTATTGGCCTCTTCCACTGGCTCTACTATCATTTAAAATTTTTAATAGTTAATTCTACCTTTTTCAAGTCTTGGGACACATGGAATCCTCACGCTCATTTGAGTCTCTTCTTTGGGCCATGCATTTTGAAATTTTCTATTGAGACATGTGGCACCTTGCGCCTGGCCCTCCCATATGTAGCCGATTTGGGCCTGCCACCTTACGGACCCTGGGGTATGTGGAAAGCTGGTGCTTGTTTGAGTCTCTGCTCTTTGGCTTTGACCCCTAAATGTGTGCCATTGAAACACATGCAGGCTTATGCCAGTCCCTTCATAATTAACCATTTTAGGCCCACACTATCCCCTTTTTGAATTGGACCATGTGGTGAGCCTGCGCTTGTTTAGGGAACCACCTTTAGAGTTGATTTTTGAGATTGCACTAAGTCGAAACATGGCACTTTCCTCTGGCTCTACCCCATTTTACCTTTTCAAGTATCGACTTTGTCCCTTTTCAGACCTGGGACATGTGAAAGTTTGGCGCTTGTTTGGGGTCTTCATTTTGGTTCTTATCTTAGGTGTTACGCCAATGAGACACGTGGAACCTTCTGTAGGTGTGTGACTTTTCAACGGCTGATGAGATTCCATGGGCGCGCAACCTCGCACTTGAAATCGTGCCATTTTGAGTGAAGTGTAAAAGTTCCAAAGTCCCCCAGACCCATCGCCCGCCTTCATACTTGGGAAAAAAATTCCTATGCGGTTTCGCTTACCCGTTTTCGCAAAAATCATCGTTGGGTCCACCACCCGCATTTTCCACTTGGGAAAAACTAAATCCTTCTTGGACCGCGCGACCACAATTATACTTGTGCCTATTTGTGAAAAGTGGGAAAAGGTAAAAATATCTCCCGCCAAAGACGTCGGTCTACAATTTTCCATGGCAAAAAAGCTTCCCTAGGCCCACCGACCCACTTTTGGCAAGAAATCTTTCCTAGGCCCTGTTATCTAAAATAAGCTCATGCTTATTTTTTGTTAACTCGCACCCATTTTACCTCCTTTATTGTTTCAATCCAATTTTTTTAGATATCCTAAGAACTTAAGGTTCCCAGAAACATTTTCATCGAGAGAGGAAATTCCTTCCCCTTTCCAAAAATATAAAGAAGTCCTTCTAACTCCTCATATTTTCCAAAAGTGGGCCGACGGGCCTTGGAAGGTATTTTTGCCCAAAAGTGGACTGGTGGGAGATACTTAGACTTTTCTCCAAGTGGGAAATTGTAGTTGTCGGGCCACGGAGGAAAATTCACCCAAATACAAAAAAGTAGGCCGACGGGTCTGGAGGGAGTTTTGGAACTTTTGTGCTTTTTGCAAATAGGGCGCTAAGTGAATCTCGGGCCTGCAAAATTGTAGGTGATCTTAAAGACAAACAAATAAAAATGCCTAAGGCCCACAAAGGGACACGTGTCCACATTGAAAATTCAAAGTGGGAAGGTAGGTCGTCGGAGGCAATTTGAACTTTTTTCCTTGAGAAGGCGTAAAGTGAAAAAATGAGCCACACCTCCACCGACGCTTAGGGGAGCCATGTGTCAAGCCTCAATTGCATGCGGGTCGACGGGCCTTGGAGTGATTTTTTACCCAAATGGAAAATGCGTGCTGGTGGGCTCGAAGATGATCTTTTGCCAAAAGTGAATTTCAGGGTTGCGGGGTGATTTTTTACATTTTGTATTTTAGTGCCAAAAGGCACAAAGTGAGTTTCGGGCCTGCGGACCTGTTTTGCTAACTAGATTTCACCATTTTTGTACGGACCCAACTCAATACATTAAAATGGACATATATTTTGACCTAGTGCCCGAAACCCAACAAATTTGGCACCGTTGGAAAGATCTCGACCTCATCTATGCCATGGAAGCATAAAATATCATTTTTAGTAGGTGTTGGTGGGTGAAAAATGAGAAAATGTTTTTAAAGCCATTAATACGGCAGATCTCGATTTTTTCAACAATCCAGATTTGATTCGATTCGCTATTCTTCCTTCTCCCACATGCCAAAGTAGACATGGAGAGGAAGCTTTGTGATTATAGGTGGATTTACAAGGCATTAATGGAGGGTGGTTGAATTCTCAAAATAGGTCTGTTTTCCTCCTTTCTCTCTATTTTTTATCATTCTAAACTTCTTTATATTGTAACACTTCTCATTTGAGAAGGGGAGAGACGATACAGGTATAGGAAACTTTGTCAAAAAAAAATTCCCAACTCTATTTGAGTTAAAAAACCTTCTGCTATGCTTGACAAGCAGATTTGTACCTCTGAGAAAGAATGTAATGGTTTGTGCACCCATGTAGAGCAATAGAATATGTTTTTGTGGTGTTTCTTCAACCCTTTTCATTGTTTTTTTGTATCACCGTGCCTCTCCCTTTCAAAATTTGTTCCATGTTCATGTATTTCACATTTGCAAGTGTAGGGTGTTGTGTTTCATGGAGTTTTGATCATGGATTTGGATTTGGGTTTGTCTCACTTTGTCTAATCTTCCCATCTCCCTTTTTCCTCTATTTCATCATGCCTCAATAGAGTATCTCACCCCTTTCCTTCTCTCGGTGTATCACCGCTTTAGTGTATGCTTTTTTTTCACTCGCTCTTTCTCTCTAGTTCCTTGGAATGGTTAGGATAGGATTGTTTAGGTTTGCTTGCATTAGAGTAGCTTGTGGAAGGTAGTTTAGGAACAAGAATCGGCTTTCTCGGAGGATCATATCAATTTTGCAAGTCCCGCAGCTTGAGAGATGATCCAATGTTATTCAATCACATCGATTTCCCCATTTTAACCACTCATAACAAGGCCATTTGGGGGTGCGATGATTCGTACTAATAGGACCACCAACTTGTAACTTGAAAAATACGAAGAGTTAGAATGACTTATTTTTATCTCTGGAAAGGGAAGAAATTTCCTATATAATAGAAATGCTTTCAGGGGGCCTTAAGTGCTTAAAATATGTAAAGATTTAGATTGAGGTACAAAAGAGGAAAATAGGAAAATGATGTCGGTGACCCAAAATAAGTGTGAGCTTATTTTGCTCAACAACTACTTTAACTAAAATCTTGTTTTGAGAGCTTCATTTGACTTCTAGCCATGTGTGTGACCTCGTAATACCATCATACTACTATGTATTATATTATTTGATATTTTATCTTATATGAATGTATTTTGAAATGTATGGTGTTTTTTTATCTCCACCCTTTTTCTCTCCCGAAATGACTATGATACTTGGTTGATTAGAAAATGTAAATTAATTAGGAAATGTAAATTGTTTTAAAATGAAATTAAAATGGACATGAAATTCAAAGGGTTATGACACTATGAATGGAAAATGAAAATTATCTTAACTTTCTCTCACATCCTTACTCTCTCTCTCTAGTACCAAAATGCTAAGTACAAATGAATGTGAAATTGTGAATGCATGGCAATCAAAATTTGACTCTGCTCTCTCCTTATCTCTACCTCTCTCTTCTCTTTAATTGAATTTTTAGAAATGTTGAATGTGTGGATTCAAACTTGAGGTTAGGGGATTTCCATACCATTTCTAATATCGACTTCTGGAGTGGTTACTGGTACCCGGACAATAAGAGTAGTAAAATGACACTTGTGTCTTTTATTAGCATGTTATTTGAAGGAAATGTAATTGTTTAGAATATTTCAATGATATTGTTATGAATAGAATGTATTATTTTCATTATTTCCATGATGTATATGATAGTGTTGCGTATTGGGAAAATGTAGTATTTCATACGTAATTTTACTTTTTACTATTTAACGAATGTTACTCTTAGTCATAATTGTGTATATTATGTTAAGTAAATGAAGTTGATTGTATCATGTTGCTTTGGAAAATGATGTCAAAGAATCCTTTCTTTTAGTTTTAAAATAAATAGAGGAGGATGAAACTGAAACATTATCTTTTAAAATTTTAGTGCAATCATAATTTTGTATATGATTGTGCCAATAACATTGGTGGTAATAACTTAAAATGGTTTGTGTTTTTACCTATATTCTAGTGTTACATTGACTTAGGGAATCACATAATCTTCAAAGAAAAATATCAACTTGAGTTTGTGTGTTTTTTTCATTTTGAGAGGGAAGCAAAAAACAAACATATAGCTTGAAATATTTACCTTTAATGAATGGAATGATCCTCTCTGGTAAGGCCTAATTTATTTTAGCTCCAAACATATTTCATAGTCCTAGAGACATAGAGGTGCCATATGTGTTTTTTTGTTCCTCCTAAGGAACTGAATTAAGAGCATTCACGTGGGTATTAAAGTGTGTAAGATGCTTTAGTATCAGGCACAACATCACTTAACTGACATACAAGATGACATGTTGATCTTGAAATCTCATGGTTGTTTTAGAGACTAAATAACATTAGAAGTGGAATATAATGAACAATGGTTGGGACCACAGGACAGTTAGGTTATGCATTAATACACTATTAAGTTTTTAATTGTAAAGGAAAATTTGTAACTTGGCCTTATTTGAGAATGTACCCTTGTGATGTCACCTAATAATTTTAAGTGTCATGGAGATTACTGCAACATAATAAATATTTCTTATGATGTGAAAGTGGATGTGAATTGATCCATGTGAGAACAAGTGATTGAGAAAACATAGTTTCTCATTTGAGAATCAAAACATAAAATGTGTACATGTTAAGATAATTCAAAATCAACAATCGAATGATATATTTTTATTGGCGATCAAATAAATGACTCAAACCTAATAGGACCCTTTAAAAGCCAAGTGTTAAACGAAAGAGAGAAAATGTAGTTTTGGAATACCTCAAGTGGAATGAAGGCTTTGCAAGATAGGGACATTTGATTTCTCTAATTTTTTCATGTGGTATGGTGTAGAGACCTGTTATCCATTTTTGCACCCCCTCGTAAAATGGATCAACCTATAGGACTGAGCATTGAAAGTTAATGGAAGCAGTTTACAAGGTATCTCACGGTGATTTTTCTCACGACGGCGAAGGTTTGGAGTAGGATTTTCATTATTTTTCAAACTAGAAAAATGTATGGATTGTCACCTTGTTAACGCACGTCAACCGCTTCCTCTTGTCATGCATCAACCACACCTTGTTGATGCTTGTCAACCACTTCCACTTGTCACAATTTAACCACAACTTGTTGATGCATGTCAACCACTTCCTCCTATCGCACATCAACCACAACTTGTTGACACACATCAAGTGCTTCCTCCTGTTGTGATTCAACTATTTCTTCTTGAGGCACAACATAACGTCTTGTTGTGTGAAAATATCCCCTCCTCATGTGTCATTCTATTCCCTATCACCACTTCCCTCTTGTCATGCGTCAGCATCATGTCCTGTCGCACGTCAACCTCCTCTAGTTGTCACGCGTCAACCTCCCCTCACTGTCGTGCAAGAACATTTCTTCTTGTCATGCGACAAGTATTTCCCTTGTCAGCGATGAATCTTCCCTTCTTGTTGTGTGTTAGCTAGTGGTTTTGTCAAGCAACAACAAATATTTTCAAGTACGACTAAAAATTAATGATACCGCATAAGGTATCTCAACAACCGAATTAATGAGGTTTGGCACCCTTCATCACCGTGCAAGTAATATACCATTGAAAATTGAACCATGATGGTTGCCCATACCTATGTACATGCATGTAATGAAGGATGTTTGTTGCTAGCTCCGTTTCTCTATATATTTGTAAAATGCCCTCATTTGAAGGTGAAATATTTTTGAAATTGTAAAGGAAATCTGCCAAAATTGTTTGTGCACTTTTGTGAGCTGCGGGAATCAAATTTATGCATTTTGTGAAGCACTTTGTCCTCGTGCCTATATTGCAATGGATTATGCATCATTTTAAGTAATAAAATTAGTGTTGGGTGGCTCTTCTCTCTCTAACTTGATTTATATTGTGTTTCTTGCCTTCTATTAGTTTTGCGGGTATATTGTGCATATTGTATTCCTTTATAGGGTTTAAATTTGTTGTTTTCCAGAATTCGGAGGTTTGAATGTGTTTTGGTACTATGGCATTTTATCTTTCCTCTTCTTCCTCCATTTCGAGAGACAACGAATGAAGGAGAAATAGAAGAGATTGTTTATCTCGTATTATTCTATCTAACACAAAGCTCACGCACAATATATATAGGATGAAATTTGCTTGGACTCCCTAAATGAATGGAGAAGATCCACAACAGAAGAGAATGATGGAATAATGAAGAAGAGATAAAGTGATAATATAGACACCTAAGACAAATCTATTATCCAACATATGCTAACATTCCCCCCCTTATTACATTATTCTTGCAAATGTGACCTCTGAAAGATTCAAATTTCACTTTTCCAAGGGATTTAGTGAGAATGTCAGCAACTTGTGCTTCAGTAGGATCAAGATGGAGCTGAATTTGATGGTTCAAGACATGCTCTCGAATGAAATGGTAGTCAATTTCAATATGCTTTGTTCGTTCATGAAAGACTAGATTCTGCACGAGCTTGACACACACACACTGATTGTCGCAATAGAGAATAGGTGATTATTTTTCAGGAATTCCCAGGTCATCCATAATGTGACGTATCCATATCACTTCGCACACAGCTCCTCGTGCGATGCGATATTCTACCTCTGTGGATGAGATAGAAACAACATTATGCTTCTTGCTTATCCACGAGATAGGTCTAGATCCGAGATGAAATATGTATCTTGTAGTTGACTTCCTATCATCAAAAGATCTAGTGTGGTCCGAGTCGACATATCCTTGTAGGAATAATTGATCATTCTTTTTATATTCCAGACCATAATTAGTTGTTCCTCGGACATATCTCAAAACATGCTTTCTTTGCATTCCAGTGACATTTCTTTGGCTCTGCATGAACCGGAAAGATAGTGACAACATAAGCAGAGATATGGTCGGTGTATGTCAAATAGATGAGCCCTCCAACAAATTTCTTGTAGAGAGTAGCATCTACTTGAGGTGAGTCCTGGAATCTTGAAAGTTGCAAGCCTTTTTCGATGGGAGTGGATAAAGGTTTACAGTCAGACATTCTATACTTTTCTAGGAGTGTCTTGGCGTACTTTTTCTGGGAGACAAAGATGTGATGCTCCTTTTACCATATTTCCAAGCCAAGACAGTAATGTAGTAGCCCCAAATCTATCATGTCAAAGGTTCTTTTGAGATCATTCTTTACAATATCAACCTGATTTTCTGAACTACCAGTGATCACAAGATCATCTACATAAACAACCAGAATGATAATTTCTTTGCCTACCTTCTTTATATACAAATTTGAATCTGAGGGGCTACGAGTGAACCCATGCTGCAAAAGGTGATCGTTGATCTTGATATACCATGCCCTGGGAGCTTGTTTCAGTCCGTAAAGAGATTTGATGAGACGACATACCTTTTTAGGCTGATTTTCATCAACAAATCCTTCAGGTTGGGTCATGTATACTTCTTCTTTCAGATCACCATTTAGGAAAGCACTCTTGACGTCCATCTGCTGAAGTCTCCATCCTTTCTGTGCTGTAAGTGCACAAACTACTCTGATGGTCTTCATCTTCACAGTGGGTGCAAAGGTTTCTTCATAGTCGATGCCTTCTTTCTGAGCATATCCTTTGGCTACAAGTTGTGCTTTATGTTTGTCGATGGATCCATCTACCTTATATTTTGTCTTGAAGACCCATTTGTAGCCTATGGGTTTCTTTCCTGTAGGTAGATCGACAAGTTCCCATGTCCGATTTTTCATGAGCGAGTCATATTCTATTTCCATAGCTTCCTTCCACTGAGTTTGACTGAGTGCTTCATGAACATTATCTAGCTCGGAGCTATTCATCAGTGAACTCATGAGTGTAAATTTTACCTCATTTCTTGTTTGACTCCTTGTTTTGACTCGGATCATGTATCTGGGAGTTGTTGCAAATTTGAGTCCTTGATAGTGCTTTGTACCCACTTCAGACGAGAACTTGATTGCTTTTGAGAAGAACTGTGTCGTTGCCGTGAGGATTGATGTGGAGTCACATTCCGCAGTTCTCCAAGGTCAACAAATAGTTCTCTGGTAGCATTTCTTTTCTCGAGTAGTCTGCTCCACTCATCATCTCGATTCGAGAGACTAATCGATGAGATGTGTTTGGAAGTGGATCTTTTGTTGATACTATTGAGTCAAAGGATGACTCGTCACAAACCACATCCCGACTCTCTCATATATTTTCTTTGTCTCGGGATCCATGAGACGATATGCCTTCAAGGTAGTCTTTGTAGCAAGAAGGATACGGGAGTGTTTTTAGCTCTACCTTCTTTCTCTTCGAAAGTGGGACATGCATGTATGTTGTCTGACCAAATACTCGCAAATGAGAAATCGATGGTTTTTTACCGGTCCATACCTCTTCTAGCGTCTTGTTTAGTAGAATCTTTTTGGTGCCCTGTTGAGAAGATATACTGACCATTTTATCTGTTTCAGCCCAATAGCGCTCTCCTAGCTTTGCGAGTTGATAGCATGCAGCGAGCCATCTCCATCACTGTGCGATTGCGACACTCAACAATGCCATTTTTCTGGAGCGTGTAGGGAGCAGTCAGGTGTTGCTTAATGCCATGATGGTTTAGGAAGGCCAAGAACTTCTTTGATGTGAATTCCCCCCCTCGATCTGAGTAGAGTAGAAGAAGTGGTTGTCGAATTTTTGACAACACGATGATAGAAGTTCTGAAAGTGTTGAAGAGCCTCACTTTTTTGCTTTAGGAAATATACCGACATCTTGCAAGAGTGGTCATCCACAAACAACTGGAAGTATTTGTATCCTGAAAACGAAGCAGGAAATGGGCCGTTCAGATCGGTATGAACTACCTCTAGACACTTCTTGGCATGGAAGGTGCTCGCTTGAAACGGATCTCTATGTTGTTTTCCTGCAAGACAGCCAGGGCAAATAGGCAAGGAACTGGAAAATTTGGGTGGTCCACGGACCTTTGCTTTTGAACTCATCTGGTGCAATGAACCGACCGACAAGTGTCCATATCTAAAATGCCATAAGGCAGTTGATTCTATTGTTGAAGCAGATAAAGCTACTGCAGAAGATGAAAGCAAAGATCTAAAGCAAATAACTTATCTTTTACAAAATCTTTAGCAAGAACCGTACCTTGTCAGGAGACTAAGCATGATTTAATGACATTTTGAACAAGAAATTCAACCTTAAGGTGATGATTCAAGAGCTAAGTAATCGACAAAAAGGTTCTAGTCAAGCTAGGAACATATAGTACCTTTGTAAGTGTACATTTTTGTGGCCCTAGAGGAATGGTCACATTCCCTATTCCTTCGCAATGTACTCTTTGTCATCCGCTATCCAAACTCAATCCCCAGTTGACTCTTCATGTAGTGAATCAAACAACTTCTTGTCACCTGACATATGCTTGCTTGCACCAGATTCTATCAACTAGACTTTCTTCGTGGGCTGAGAAGTTTGAGAGACGAGTACAAGATTCTTACTACAATGGGCTCCTTCTGATGTCTCCTCATTAGAGTCATCATCTTCTTGTTGGGCTGCAAGATGTCCTTTTTGCTTTCTCCAGCGGGGACGTCATTTGGACTTGAAGACCCTTGTTTCAAGATGTTGTGCAGGCCAAAGAAAGTGATCGTGTCGTGAGTATTGGTTCCTGCAAATGTGACACCATCTCTTTGACTTTTGATCTTTTTGTTTGGGTTGCGCTGGATTTGGCTTCTCTGGGGGACCTTTCTGATTCTTCTGGCCACGATTAGGCTTTGAGAACAAGGCTTTGTCCTAAGACTCCCCATGTGATGAAGTGATAGCCTCTTCCTACTGTAACAAATTCACAAGCTCTTCGAATGTCACTGTTTGTTTAGACACATTCAGTGTTGTAACAAACACTCGAAATTGAGAAGGGAGTGCTCTCAAGGTGATTGGGACGAGAAGTTTATCATCTACTGTTTCACCAAGCGTTAATAACTCTGATCTCAACTCAGCCATGCGACGTAGGAATTCCTCCACTTTCTCGTCAGACCCCATAGAGAGGGTGTGTAGCTTCGACTGAAGATGAAAAATATTTGTGTGATTTTTGGCTTCATAAATGGTTACCAACTTGTCCCAGGCCTCCTTGGGTTTCTCCGCATTCCGAACATGCGGTTGCACATCATCATTGATACTGAGCATTATCAGCATCAAGGCTTTAGCACAAGCCATGTCATATTTTATTAGTTCATCGGGGGCTGTGGGAACAAGCACAGACCTTGTGACAATTCCCCATAATCCTTCAAACTGAAGGATTGTCTTCATTTTTCTCTTCCAGGCTGCAAAATTAGGCCCTTTGAGCAACTGAGCGTCAGATGAAGTAACTTCGGAGCAAACATTGTAATAAAAATATTTATTTATTTGAAAAGTTATTACAATTTTGACTCACTGTCGAGAATTATTGGCTCGTAGATGCTCGCGATATTCACGTGCTGTGAGACGGTGACGCTTTGCAGGGTGTTCTTCTTTGTCGTCATAATCGGCACCGTATCTGGCTTCTAATTCTTCTCGTACTCACTTTGCTTGGCATCTGACGTCGAAAAGAAAGTATTCAAGGAGTCCTTCTCGAACTAGTTTGTTGAATGCAAGATTTCCACAATTTCAAAGCTCGTTCAGCAAAGCAAAGTAGAACTTAGAGCTCTCAGGAGCTTCTCCACGGTGTTCTCTGGCTGACGAGTTGTTATTGTGGCTTTTAGCTATGGCGACCATGTTATTGACGCTCTCAATCGAGTTGTCTACACTCGACATTCGACGTAGTGATGAAGAAACTGTTGTAGACTCAAAACTACCTTGACAGCGCTACACAGGTTGAAGGTCTCCGCACAGAAAAAAGTTCTCTCTCCACGAGACCTCCACGTTTTCCTTTCCACGCAGCATGACCGATCTGCTCTCTACCCACGTGCTGCCTTCCTTCACTTCGCAGCAAATCAGTTACGCAATAGAAGATTCCAATATTTTCCACGCATGTATGAAGAATTTTCTATTGAATTCTTCCTTTCCATGCACAAAGAATCGAATGTTTAATACGCATGGGAAAAGGTAGAAAAAATAGAGGATTTCACGATGAATTCTTCACGCATGAGATCTCCATGCAGCAGCGGCAGCAGTCTTCACGCCCAGCAGCGGTCTCCACGTCGTGCGAGAAATTATATTTCTCCCACGTGAACTTCCACATTTTTTTTTTTTTCTATCCAACGCACCAGAAAAAGAAAACAGTTTCTCCTTGTCTTCAATGCAGTCGGCGGAGGAATTGGATCTATCGTTGAGCCATACAACAGTGTGCTTTCCACGCACTCACTCCTGGAACACACGGATGTGGCCGTGCTCCTCGATAATGAAGCCGTCTATGACATTGAACGTCCAACGCACACAGGTCAGAGGCTCAGTCGCTCTGATACCAAACTGAGAGACAACGAATGAAGGAGAAATAGAAGAGATTGTTTATCTCGTATTATTCTATCTAACACAAAGCTCACGTACAGTATTTATAGGACAGAAATTTGTACTGGACTCCCTAAATGAATGGAGAAGATCCACAACAGAAGCAGAGAATGATGGAATAACAGAAGAAGAGATAAAGTGATAAGATAGACACCTAAGACAAATCTATTATCCAACGTATGCTAACAATTTCCCTCCACTTTCAGTCACTAGGAATCTCTCTAGTCTTGTTTTGGTGCTATCGCCTCCCTTAGTTTAGGATTTACATTTATGTATTTCTCTCTCTCTAGTCCCTTGAAATTGATAGTTTAGGAGTAGGTTAGCATTAGATTAGGTTAGGAACCAACCTTCTTTGGAGGTTTGTCTCAATTGCAAGGGTCCCACACCTTGATACAATGCCATGTTAGTCAAAAGTAGGGTTTTGTAATGTGCAAATCCTAGGGTGCTACTTTTCGACATAACAAGACCATCGATTACTAATGAATGTAGTTGTAGATTGAGTGAACTCTCATGATTTTAATGGAAAAAAGACATATGATGTATGCTTACCAATGATTGTAAATATTACTTTAGAAGGATTTTGAATGCATAAAAACTTTATATCTTTGCATTTTAACCCTTTTTGTCCCTCGTAGATAAATGTGTCCCTTGGTGTGTAGTAGCAAATTACCACGTGCTGCTCGTAAGGTGATATTTTCCCTCATCCATGAATGCTTTTGAATTTATTAGATCATTGTGCCTCTCTTAAGGTTATTGTTGAAACAATCGTTGATGCATATTCACCCAACTATTTAAATAGTTCCTTGGAAGGTGCTTTAAATGCATATAATTTTACTAGATATATCACTTGTAATATGCATTTAATGTTTGAGTGTCTAAGAGCAATAAAATGAGTTGTTTTGTACATCGTCACCAATCCTCGTAGTCAAGGATCCTCAAGTGTAAATTATGTGTTATTTGAATTACGGTTGTTCTAAACCAATTCCAATAGTGAGACAAAAGTACGACGCAAGTTTAAAGAGGATAAGAGTTGACGAGATTTTGGGTTAGTAATAAAGTCTTACATATATGCTTGCACTGCTTGAACAAATTGTCAAGTTATTGTTGATTAGTTATCATATCATATGTAATAAATGTAAAAAAACAAAGAGAAAATGTGAATGGTCTTTGTTGTTCGAAATGATTATTTGTTCGGGGGTAGATTTGGGGGACAAATTGAAAATTAATATAATATAATGATGAATGATGGACACCTTATTTACCACCACATTTGCATACAGAAACATCTTTCTCACAACAACATCGTCAAGTTCACAATTTTTTTGTCAAGCCCCATGCCACACACATTAATAGAGGATGACTTGCTCGGACCACTAACATCCAAAACCACTTTGTCGAAACAACGAGTGACCATAATGGCATGCATGTTGATCTATGTCATAAGATTTATCTTGAATAGTGAGTGGACATTAAGAAATCTTACTAACTTGATGCATAATAAAAACTAAAATCAACAACTATATTTTTTCCAAGGCCTTGCATTGCCTACTATTGAATTAAATATTGTAGCAAAATCCGTACCATAAAACTCAATCTATACCCATCACACCTATATTGTTTTATTCATTAAATTCCACTATATTGAAGTTTGTTGATAAAATATTGTGTATATTATTAAATTTTGAGACTTGTAAAGAGTTTCAAGATTGTATCTATTATTAAGATTATGTGTATTTATCTTAAACTTGAATTTCAAAACAAAATTATAGACGTTAGAGTGTGATTTAACGTTAATGAAAAAGGTTTTAAGCACGAGTAAATATATATGTATTATTTAAGCTCGAGTTTTATTTAAAGCCTAATATAGAAGGTCGAGTGTAATTTAGAGGGAAGGTTTGATTGAGGAACTATATCCGGTTTCCTCGTCGTAGAATTTGGACCACAGCATCACTCCTGCGTATTTGGAGGACTTCTTGATCTGAGGCAGCACCTGAGGTTTCAGCGTGGCGGCGGGAATGAAACCGCTTCCTGCACCAGCGGTCGCAGCCGGAAGCCCCAAGAAAAAATGAGTGGTTTTGGGTATGGAAGTCGTCCATTGGTTCCACGAGTTGATAAGATTGGAAGTGTTGCCACCAAAGTATTCACAGGGTGGGTTGTTGAAGAACTGTGTCCACACGTAGTCGAACAGGCCTGTCTGCAGGGCCTTACTCAGAGAAGCGTCGGGATAGGGGCATTGCGGAGCGGCGCTGAGGAACACTTTTTCCCACCGCGGGAGTTGAGGGCGGAGAGGGCCCTGGCGAGATCGTCCCAGTGCTCGGTGGTCGTTTCGATGTCAAAGTCGATGCCATCTAGAACTGCATCCCCCAATGGTCTCGACGCGGACTGACCGCCGAGAAAATTGTTCCACAGATAATTTGTAACGTTCTGGGCATCCTGAGCGGAGGCGATGGAATAGCTGCCGGAGCCTCCACCCAGGGAGAGAAACACCAGTATACTTTTCTGCTGGCACAACTTAATGTCGGCGCTGAGGTTCTTGCATCCTCCCGAGGAGGGGTCGCAGTGGCCTGCCAGATTCAGCTGCGGCGTTTGCCCGTTTCCAAAGACTGGAAGGAAGGCAAGTATGACGTATTTGAAGTTGCCCGTAGCGCAGGTTTGGGCGAGGGAGGCTTCATTGCCGTTCTGGCCCCAGTATATGGCAATGCTTCCCGCTGCACTGGCCCTCCACACCAGACAGGTCGTGATAAAAATGGCAATAAACGCACTGTTATTCATCGCCATTGTTGGTGTGGGAGGCAGCGGCCACAACGCCACGTTATATAAGCATAAGCTGGATAGAAAATGGGGAATTTAATCTTCCATCCCTCCTCGGAGAATTCATTATAGAAAACAATGTTTGTGTAGGACAAAAATATATTTACGAAGACACGCAGATGCCTAGCTACCTCTCTCGACCTTGCCGAACAGATTCTTTCCACTGACCAAAAACACTAAAACATGTCAACATTAAGACACATTTCAAAGCTTTAAATCTTGAAAAAACCAACGCAAACAAGTCCACAATGATACCTACCTTTTGTTGATCATCCTCGCCTCCTAGGCCACTGGATGCCACGTCAAATCGCCAAATTTCCTTTTGTAAAATGCTCTCCAGTTTTCCCTATATACCGGATTGGAATAGTCATTACTCCGTTAAAATGCTCTTCACTACTCACTGCTCATTGCTCTTCTACTCCTCTGTAAATTTGTTGTCTCTTTTCATAATATTGATTCTACTTATAATGTCTACAACTAATGAAATGTGGTCGTTTTTCTTACATTTTACAATTATTAAATCTTTAAAAAAACCACCTCCAAAAATCGATTCCACTAGTTAACTACAAACACAGTCTTTGTTAGTGCCATGCATCTAGTGAAATAAAATAAAATAAAATTTAAAAAATGAAATAAAATTAAAGGGGGGAGCGAGGGGCGGGGAAAGCGCCGGGGAAGGAAATTTTGGGAGTGGTTGAAACGGCAGAGGAGATTAATGGAGGGCAGTGGAGTGTGGCAGGAGGGTGGGCAGGTTCACAACTTTTCAGACCTGTCATCTTCCTTGCACAACAATACAAAAAACTTTATTTGAGATCCAAAGGCAATAAACACATTAAAATCCAAGTCAAAGTTGTGAGTTTAGAAACAATGGGGTAGTTGCAGCACCGATACAATGGATAGCCGACTGTGCTAAATGGTGCTCTCCCTAATAGCCGTCCAAATCAACTCTATTATGGGTTGAAAAAACCCTGCGCATCGATGAAAATCAGTATGCATCTGTTTGCAGGCACCAACTATCTATTTTCTACCACTTTATTTTCACCACGTTTTACCTATGTATATTTTCTTCACGAGGAAAAGATGAGATTTTGCAGGCCATGGATGAATGGGAGGCTGTGAAACCATGACGAGATTATATATGCATATCACAGGTGCTTCACTAGAGATTGGCACCCACTTGGCCATATGATGAGAAGAAAATGGTAAGAAACAGAAAATAAAATTCTTTCCCCCCGTCTCTATTCTTGTTTTCTTGTTCATGGCTGGAAGTTTCTAAAGCCTGTGTTTTGATCAACACAAACTGCAGATGATATCGACATACCCATGGTCAGATATCCTTATCTGGGTGTTGATGTTAGGATGGTAGAGTAGATATATGCAAAAATATCGAGACTATCTAGATTACTTCAGATGGGATTTTCTTTGCAGTTTCATGGACACCCATCAAAGCATAAAATATAGAGGAATTTTGTCAGATGTTGTAGTTGCAAATGCTCTGGTAGACGTGTATGCAAAATGTGAAACCTTACATAGGGAAGGTGAAATATTTAATAGAATGTCTTAAAAACAACATGGTTTTGTGGACAACATTGACTACACGATATACATGAAATGGTTTGTTCTGTTTAGGTGAAAGGACAATGAGAAGGTTTAGGAAAGTAACTCCTGAGAGTCTTTGAATTTAACAATACCTACCACTGTGAGACGAAGTTTGAGTCTAGAGAATCCATTGAACTCCACAAAAGTATATGCATGTTGTGGCCTGTGCATTGTACTAATGAGGGTTGCAGTGAGGTATTTTGTGCAGAATTTTTACGGCTGCATTTGTTCTTTGTTCTTCAATCTTTACAGAAGCAAGAAGCATCCGTTGAATATCTAATTCATCATATTGTATTGTCAGAGAAGATCACAACGTGAAGCACTTTGTTTTTCCATTCTAAGTTCTGTGTTGAAAGGGGATTGTCTGCTAGGAGGGCTTAAAGTGGCTGGTTGAAAAGGCTTTAGAAACTTTAAATAAATATAGCCGTGGAATGTCTTATTTGCAGGATATGTACAAATGATGTTCTAAATGGGGTTGTAAGTTATCCCAAGAAAATCCCCAACTAAGTGTGGCCTCATGGAATGCAGCCATTGCTTGGTATATATGGTTGGGGTACGTTAAAAAAAAAAAAGGATTTAGAAACTTTCAGGTTGATGCAATCGTGAGAACTTAGAAAAGGCTATGGAATGGTATTTTTTAAACGGGGATACCACAACCAAACTAGGTCTAACGGCTGATATTTTTGGAGATTTCTCTAATCATTTTACCGAATGAGTATAAAAGCCTTCTAGAAAATGCAAAGGTGGAATTGTGGATGCACGAGGATTGTCTGGTGGAATGTTGAAAGTGTGCGGGAGTCTTGTGGAATGCGGGTAAACCCTCCCGGAGCACTACTTGCACTAGAGACGCTGGTATTTCCACGCATGATCTCCTTACCTTTATCTCTTATAATTTTCATATAATTTGGTTATTTATTTCCAATAAAGTAAAAGTATTAAAACTATTAGATACTCAAAAAATTGGACATTTTAACCAAATGACTAGTGATATCAATAAAACAAGACCTCGTGTTTTACTACCGACTTATATTTTGACCCTCAACCGTGTCACGACCACACCCTCATATATTGCTAAACCCAGGGCGCCAAAACATGGTACTTGTGTCCGTTTGTTTTTACGAGAGCTAGACGAGTTAAATAAAACAAGCATTTCTGTCTACCTTGAAAAGTTAGAAAAAACACAATTTCCAGAGACTTGCAAAACAACACTTTGAGCCTAGTAAAGGAGATGTCAAATGTTGTATGTGTTGTTTGTTATGTAGAGAGTCACATCAAGCATTAGCTTGACCTCGTTGGACCGTTTGCGCTCTTGTCATCGCTCCTCTAGAGCACTATTACTTCGTTTCACACTTTTAGGAAACTCGCCAAAACATAAAATGTTGGATTTCATTTTGGCTCACCATGTGAACCTTGTGCAATGAAATGCTTTCCCGCCTTTGCGAACCTTTAATATTTTTACTAGATAATTACCTAGAACCATCAGTTTGGAAAAAAATCACTCTTCTAGTTAGTTTTGCAATGGAATTTTGTAGGCCTCTTGCCACAGTTTGAGTGGGTAAGGCTGGACTAATTACGACCGGTGGCTCTAGAAAACCCATCGCCGTTTGACACCCATTTACCAGTTCTCAGTCTCCACAAATTTGATGAATTCTCCATATATAGGGGAGCTCGTAGAAAAATTCTCATTGCACGTTCATCCATCAACCATTAGTTTTGAATGTGCTTTTTTGAGCCCTCTAGCTAACTTTTAATTGTTTGCAACTAGGCCAACTATGATCGATGGCCTTAGAGAACTGGCCGCCAATCGTAAACCCAATTATTTATCGTTGATTTGCTCACATGGTTTTGTAGGATGGAAGTAAAATTATGAAAAGGCACGATGTAATTCATTGTTATTATTGTAATTTATATATGTTATTGGAAAATGTATATGTGTATAATGTAATTGCCATGTAATAGAATAATTTATATTTGAAATTTGGTAACATGTATGAGATGCTAATTTTAGGGATGCCTTGAGAAATGTGCAATTAATCATAGGTGTCATTTTGATTTAGATTTATGTATAGTAAAAATGTTGGATATATATGTTAAATGAATTTGAATTTAATATGCTGTAGTGCTTTTCCAATGTGCAATAGATGATTAAATAATTGGTGTTGTGTCTCTTACCTTGAAAATCTAATAAAGGAATCTAACCACAACAGTCAACCCTAGTATAAAATTCATGTATAACTACTCTTCCTATGTGATTTCTCTTAGCATAGAAAACTAAAACCTTAGAACAAACTAAAATCCTTACACTTGATAACACCTTCTAGATTAAATAAATAAGATCAAAAGTATGAGTTTATCATCATAGCTTGTATGTTTAACATCATCGCCATGAACTAGATGAATAGGCATGACATGGTACAACATTATCCAGTAGTATGGTTCTCTTACGGGATTGGAAACCATGTGTGTAGTAAGGAGAATGTGATTTTTCTTAAGGTAGCGCTCATGGGAACAAACATTAAACATAGAGTAAAACCCTCTTGGACCAACACAAATGGAGCTAGTGAAATAATTATCCTATGATTTAAAATCTTGTTAATGATCTCCTTACTTCCTCAAAGATAAATGGGTTACTTTGATTACTAGAAATTGAAGGTTTTTTAGCATATATTTTTCCTCTCACCTTAAAATCATATATAGTTGGGGCATTGATCCTTAGGTACAATTGGAATTAAACCAAACCTTGGCTGATTAAGGGGTTAAATTTTGGGTGGAAATTGTTCATAACTCTTAGCAAATGTAATTGTATTTTAAATTAAGTTGACTTAAGAGAAATGTAGAAAAAAAAAAAATGTCTTGTTACCCTTATGCCTAGTTTCCCTTTGTACCCTAGTGAGTGGCCCAAAACTAAACAAAGGTAGTAGGTGATATGCCTATGAATGATCTCATGGTGGGATTTAAATGACACAAGTGGGTGTCTTTATTGCAACATGTTTTTAATACAACATGGTATAACAACAAAGAAGTGGTATGTCTCATGCTAGGTTACACTCCTTGTAGTAACGAATCTATAAGTGAAAATTATGTAATATTTGTTTACAATTGTTATAAAATAATGCCAATAATGAGACCTTAGTGAGATGTAAGTGTTGTATATATCTTTCCCCCTGGGTAGATATAGACAACCAGAAGAATATGGAAATCAAAGAAACTCAAAGTCCAATTTAAATGGATGCGCCAAGGCGCAAGTTAAGGGCGCACATAAAAGGACGTCGACACGAAAAAGGATGCGCCAAGGCGCGAGCAAAAGAGTGTAGACACAAAAATAGATGCGCCAAGGTTCAAGTTAAGGGCACACAACAAAGGATGTCGACACAAAAAAGGATGCACCAAGGCGCAGGTTAAGGGCGCACAACAAAGGATGTCGACATGA
The DNA here is from genome assembly GCA_018340775.1 of Taxus wallichiana var. yunnanensis. Classification (NCBI taxonomy): domain Eukaryota; kingdom Viridiplantae; phylum Streptophyta; class Pinopsida; order Cupressales; family Taxaceae; genus Taxus; species Taxus wallichiana. The sequence continues at coordinate 404,207,096 of CM031237.1, read as the reverse complement.
AAAAGGATGCGCCAAGGCACAGGAAAAAGAGTGTCGACATGTAATTTTCAGTGCCTATGCCACATCTTCGGAGGCGCAACATTTTGAGCACTGACAGGAAGTAAACCATGCGCATATATTCAGATGGCCATAACTTTTCACAAGGAGCTCAGATTCATGCAAGGTTGGAATTTTCAGAAAGCTTACAAGGTCCTCTGTCTAACTACGTCTAGATATCTTTAATTGGGTGGGAAAATTTTCTTTAAAATGCAAAATATAGTTCGCCACTTTTTGGGTTTGCTAGGGTTCTCACCTACCACCATAATGAGATGAATTAAATGCAACCTAGAGGTGGTTGGGGTAGATTTGGAATTCTCTCTCTTTTCTCTCTCATTCTTCCTATAAATTGTAAGGAGGGGCTTCTTTCTAAAGGTTGGACATTCTTATTTTTCCCCTCCCTTCTTCTCTTTGGCAGGTGAGTTTGTGGAGTTCAAACCTCCCATTTAAAATTGTAATGCAACTTTGCCTCTTGGCATTTTTTAGTGTATTGTATCCATCTTTGGAGCAGATAATGCATGCCTGTGGATGATTCTCAACCCTCTCTGTGTTTATTTACATCCTCCTAATCTTTCACTACAATTTTTGTTATATCTGTTCATGATCTTGCATTACATTTTAATGGTTTGTGTTTATTGGCAAGACAGTGTTCTTCATTCCCGGTGCATCACCTTTCTTAGTTTAAGTTTATTTTTATGCATCTCCTTACCCTGTCTCCTTGGCAAGTTATATTAGGTTTTTGAGTAAACCCTCCGCATTTTTATGTGTGCATCTAAAAAGAGGAATAGGAACTGGGCTTCATCTGGAGAGCTTTCCCGATTCACAAGGTCCCACACTTGGGAAAAGCTCCATGTTATGCAATCGCACTCGAGTCTCAACCCATTGAGTTGCGAGACATTCGAAGGGTTGTGATTCACCATTAACACTTGACACGCCCGGAGGGACAAGAGGACATTCCACAAGATTTGAAGGAGTTTCCAAGATATTAGGACTAAAAAATTGTAGGTTTTACAATTTCAGATTTTTCACCTTCTAGGAAGAACTTTGAAATCAATTTTCAAGGGCTTAAATTGCTCAAAACAAGTCAAAATTTCACCAGATGATAGACCAGGGGATAATCTTTAAAAGGGTATTCTTAGATTTTTGAGATTTTGACTTTCAAAATTTCATGGTTTTTTAGTATATCGGGTTTTCCCAGGTGTTGAGCATGTCCCAAGTTCCGACACGGTGTATTTTAGGTTTTGTAAGTTGCCTTACATGACCTAAGTTTTTCTGTACCTTTTGGGGATTAGTAGTTGCACAACAAAACCCGATAACCAAATCGAAGAACTATATCTTCTGGTTCCTTCAAGCTTTTAAATTATTTTTTTCAATATTGTTAGGTTTGTTTTGTAACTTGGCAGAATCTAGCCTTTTGAGGCTCACTATCTAACACATCTGGCGACTCCGAAGGGGATAGAATTCAGTGGTTTAGCAGCAATAGTTTCCCAGGCACATGAGAAGAATTCGAACCAGGTCTGATACTCGAGAAGAGGGGTTATTTGTCCACTTACAGCTATCACCAGGCAGAGGAAGGAGAGGAAGAGGACCATGAAGATCACCATCTCCACCTAACCGGACTTTGTCTACACCTCCACCTGGTAGACCTTTTCTCGCATCAACCAGAGTTCTTAGGCCAATCATAATGGCACATCTACCACCGAATCCCTTTGTCAATTTCACTGGCAGTAGCCCACTTGCCCTCAATGCACAGAATCCAGTTCCAATTGCAGCATTGAAGAACATTCCATTTTTCACTGGAGAAAATCATACCACTCCTGGTGATCATGTCAAAGACATTGCTAACATTTGTGCAATCCATGAGATAAATGAAATGGATGTTCTTTGTCAAATTTCTCGGCATCTTCATTCAAATGGAAGGCATTGTAATGGTTTAGGAGCCTTGGAGTGGTTCTATCCAAAATTGGAATCGATTATGCATAGCTCTCCATGAGTAGTTTGGAGAAAAGGAAGACAATTTGTCTCTACTAGAACAATTGACAACTATCAAGAGAGCTCCCAATGAGCGGTTGGTGACTTAAACTTAAAATTTCAAAGGTCTTGGGATAGAATTCCAGTGGTCGTTAGGCCAACAGTGAAGGTGCTTTTCTATATTATCTTAAAGCTTTGAATCATGATATTTCTATGTTAATTCAATCTATGGGATGCACAACCTTACCTGCTGCTTATAAAGCATTGCCAATAGGGCTGAAAATTAACTTATTCAAGTGGTAAGCTAGATCCTAGGCCTCCCATGCCCTTGTATCCAAACCTTGAAAATCCAAGTGCTAGTCAAGCACCCACTTTAGCTCCTATTCCTAATCCTAGAAATCAAAGTTCAAATGAAACTTCTACTTCATCCTCTAGTGCCACAAATGAACTATAAGAGGTCATGAAACAATTTCAAATTTTGGGAAATGAGCTGGTTATACTCAAGAGGCAAAGAAGCCCAAAGCTTTAGAAAATCTTATCAGCCTTAAGCTCAACCTAATAGGTAACCATACCAGCCCAATAGGTCACCCAATCCAACTAGAAATCAAAGCCAAGTAAGGCCTCCCGCCATAGACCATTTCAGCCTTATAATCCCAATGTTACATCTCGCTTCTAAATCATTAGTGCCAGTGTAAAAAAACATAGCTCAAGAGTATGATTGGTGTTTCCCATGCAATGAACCCCACAACCAATCTACGTGCTTCAATGGTGCTTTGAACCAAGCCTTGATGGTGACAACTATTGGCGTAGAGGGTGAAGTGAGTCAAGCAACAAATCAACAACAAGGGACATCTCAACAAATCATAGCTCCAAATGATACCGCACTTGTGAATTGGCAAGTTGAGGATTTTTGTGGCATGAATCAAACAATTTCTCGAGTGTAGCAGCTAACAAAAGATCAAAGAAGAGGAATTTGGGTGAAGAACAACCATTAGCCCCAAGAAATCCTCAATCTTCTATCACTCCACAAACTATTGGCAAACAAAATTCAACCCCAAACACACAAGGACTACCCAAAATAGCTCCTAAGCCAACTCAAATGCCAGTTGCTATTGCCCATGTGCAAGGAATGAATGTGCAGTCAAGGGACGGGGAAAGAGATGCTTCATCTCCGTTCAACATCGTTGATCAGATGAAGAAGAAAAATGTAAACATATCAATGTGGGAATCACTATCTAAGTCAGGTCAAAGAGATCTTCTACAAGCTGCCATGAAGGATTGGTCAACTTCAAACTAGCAGGTCCCTATGTAAGAGAATGTCCTCACAAATGCTATTCATCCTGAAGGAAATCATGGAGGAAAACAAGGTAAAGTTTTGAAACCCCCTCCATTCTATGTTTCATTAATCATTGGGGATAAACTAGTACACAATTGCATGATTGATTCTAGGGCAAGTAGTTCTGTCATGCCCAAGCAAATAGCTGATCAGCTGGGTCTCCAATATGAAGTCATATCAAAGGGGGTAGTGCAATTGGATGAGACAGCAGTAGCAACGGTGGGAGTGATTAAAGGTTTTAATATTACCTTACATGCATGCCCCAATGTTACCATTTTGCAAGATGTCTCAGTGATAGATTTTCCACCACTCTTTGCCCTATGCTTATCAAGGGATTTCACAGCTAGAATTGGAGGCTACTTATTTGCTGACTAGTCACACATGTTGTTTAGAACAAGATATGGTACTAAGGTCACAATCAGATCTAAACCAATTGCAAACTTTCATATTGAGCCTCATACTCCAAGCCAAATCAATGCCAACTGTTTAGCATTTGATCAAGAAGATTATCCAAGCACAGATGAAGATGACACCAAAGTTGGAAGCATCCCAGATTTGACTCTTGATGAATGGGTGAGCAAGGTACATGCTTTTGATCCCTACCAAGAAATAGAAGAATCTGAGCTAGGAGTCTATTGCATACATGAAGAAAACCAGTCTATTCCTAGCATCACCAAACTAGACCATAAGGATGACAATGAGGTATGGTAATTATTTTTTGATGGATCAAGGAGTAGGCAAGGAACAGGAGGAGGAGGTATGCTTGTTTCACCTCAAGGCATAAAATATTATTCAGCTTTCCATTTCCAATTTTCTTGTTCAAACAACACAGCTGAATATGAGGCCTTGATTCATGGACTTCATTGGGCCAGGAGAAAGGGCATAAAGAACTTGTAGGTGTTTAGGGATAGTGAGCTGATCATCAATCAAGTCAGGGGACAACATGCTACAAAGAATGACCTGTTGAAGAACTACAAGAACAGGGTATGGGACCTCATTGAGGATTTTGAAGCTTTCAACATCGTGTCCATACCTAGGAAGAAAAATGAAGCCGTGATTAGGCTCGCAGCAGTTGGAGCAACGTTTGATGTTGTTGACAACATCGAAGGAAAAACACAACCACATATCAATGTGATTGTGAGGCCAACAGTTCTAGATAATAACACAAGCTGGCAGGTGTTTGAGAATGATCAATAGATTGTCAATTTCTTACAAGAAGAGGCTGAATTCTCAGCTAGGAATCAGGATAGACTAGAGCAACAATACGGTGATCAAGTAGTGTAGCTGCAGACAAACAAGATTCCCAAGGGTTTAGTAACATTAGAGTCTATCTTCAACCCTAACGACCAGTTTCATAAGGAAAAGGCTAACATACAGGTCAAGAGAGAAGATTCAGAGCCAATTCTAGTTAGGGAAGGAAAAACACTTCAAATTGGAAAAGTGGCCACTGAGTAGGAGAAATCAGATTTCATACAACTTTGCCAAGAATTTCTAGATGTCTTCACTTGGAGCTATGAAGACTTAAGAGGTTTCAATCCGAAGTTGGCACAACATACCATAGAATTGGATCTAGATGCTAAGCCCATCAAGCAAGAAGTAGAGACCAGTCAACCCTCACATTGAGCCTCTAATGAAGAAAGAGTTAAGCAAGATAATAGAGGAAAGCATTATATTTCCAATCAAGCACTCAAGTTGTGTTGCAAACTTGGTTCCGGTCAGGAGGAAGAGTGGAGAAATCAGGTTGTGTGTGGAATTTTGAGACCTCAATAGGGCATCTCTCAAAGACCATCACCCACTTCCTTCAATGGAACAAATATTGTAAGTAGTATCTAGTTCGGAGAGATTCTCTCTCTTAGATGGCTACTCAGGGTTTAATCAGATAATGGTGAAAGAAGATGACTAGTTTAAGATGGATTTCACCACCAAATGGGGCACCTATGCCTACAAGAAGATGCCATTTGGGCTATCATATGCTGGAGCCACTTTCCAAAGGGCAATGGATATGGCATTCAAGGGGTTGATCAATAAAATAGTTTTGATATATATTGATGACATCACTGTATTCTCCAAAAATGCAGTGGATCATCTCTTTCATCTGAGGCAAGTATTTCAGAGGTGTAGAAGATTTGGGGTATTATTGAATCCCAAAAAATGCATATTCTTGGCTCACGAGGGAAAACTTCTAGGCCATATTGTTTCAAAGGAAGGATTGACGATTGACCCAGAAAGAGTTGAAGCAATTCGAGTGTTGCCATTGTCAAGTCACAAGAAGGCTCTTCAAACCTTCTTAGGAAGGATCAATTTTGTCTGCAGGTTTGTTCCAAACTTTGCAGCTCTCATAAAGCCAATAACGCTGATGTTGAAGAAGAGCATGGCATTTAAGTGGACATCTGAAGGCAAGGAAAGTTTTGAGGTAATAAAAGAGGCTATATCTCAAGCTCCGAATCTCGTCAATCCAGACTTCTCCAAGGACTTCATGCTATATGCCTTCGGTGGTGGAGACACAATTTCTGCAATCCTGGTACAGCAAAACAAAGAAAGATTAGAACAACCAGTTTCTTTCTTTAGTCAAGGCTTGGAAGAATACAAAACTAGGTACTCTTTCATTGAAAAGAATGTCCTTGCAGTGATCAGGAGCTTAAAGAAATTCAAGCACCTAGTCTCAAAAAATAAGATCAAATTATTGGTCTCTCATGCGGGAGTTAAGGACTTCCTTCTAAACAAGGATCTGAATGAGAAACGTGCAGGATAGATCAGTCGTGTCATGGAATATGACATTGAAATTAAGGTCACTAAGCCAGTACATGGAAAAGGACTATGTGAACAACTAGCTTTGAGTCGGAAAGTTGAAGCAGGTGATGAAAAAGAGATTGCCTTTGTACTACAGGATGGTCAAGAACAAGAAAATGATGATGTGGCTGCTCCTTGTTGGACTCAGAATATGATACACTTCCTACAGGAAGGCCTATGCCCTCCAGAAATGAGCAAAGAAAAAAGGAGATACTTCAGATTACAAGCCATTCCATATGTGCTTGTTGATGGTGTTTTGGTCAAAAAAGACATCAATGGAGTTCTATTAAGGTGCATTGGAACAAGTCAAATTGAGAGGGTGTTACAAGATTTTCACAATGGATATTCTGGAGGACATTTCACCCCATGAGTAACAGCTCTCAAGATAATGAAGGCAGGGTATTATTGGCCCACAATGTTCAATGACTGCTATACATGGATAAGAAAGTGCAAGAAATGTGCACTCTTCACGGGAAAAGAAAGACTAGTAGTGCTTCCATTGCACCCAATTTTGGTTGACCAACCATTTATGCAATGGGGATTGGACTTCATTGGGGTCATCAACCCAAACTCAAGCCAAGGCCACAAGTGGATTCTCACAGCAAAAGACTATTTCACCAAGTGGACCGAAGCAATAGCGCTCAAAGAAGTAAATGAGTCTAACATACTAGAATTTTATGAAGGAATAGTGATCAAGTTCGATGCGCCAACCACTATCATATCAGAGAATGCATTATATTCAAAGGTTCCAAGATTACAGAATGGGCTGTCAAGAATGGAATCTATTTGAGCACCTCTTCAAATTATTACCCGCATGGTAATGGACAGGCAGAGTCCATGGACAAGAATTTGCTAAGAATCGTCAGAAGGACTCTAGATGAAAACCCAAGGACATGGCATACTAGGGTAAAATCAGCATTATGGGCTGACGAGATAACACCAAAGAGGTCTACGGTAATTCTCCCTACAAGTTGGTCTATGGGAAAGAGGCAGTATTGCCTATATCATTAGAATTTCCAGCATTGGAGCTCATGAAGCAGTTGGAGTTGTCTAAGTTCGAACCAATGGAGGCCAGGTATTCAGAGTTGATGGAATTAGAAGAAGTAATAGAACATGCATTTTAGACGATTGAGAAGAATTAGGCATTAGTAAAAAGATGGTTTGATAAGAAGGCAAGAGCAAAGACCTTCCAGGAAGGGGACCTAGTTCTGAAATTGGATGCAGATCGAGAAAAGCTAGGAAGGCATTCCAAGTTTGATGCCATTTGGAGTGTTCCTTACATGGTCACGAGATGTAAAAATAGTAATGCCTTCTAATTGTCTACATTGGATGGAGAGGAACTTCCGATTCCGGTTAACGAAATATATCTTAAACATTGCTACTAAAAGGAAAAGGTTGCCCTTGTAAATATTAGCCTAGATTTCAATTCCTCTAAGTGCGTATGCACATTGTCTTATTGTAGTTAGGTTTCAATTTCCCTAAGTGCTTTGGCATAGGTTTTTTTGCTCTCAGGTTGTTTTCTACAGTTTAGAGTGCGTTGTCGAAGAAGAAGTTGCGGTATCAGGCTCGGGATCAGATATCAGGTTGGTTTCAGGTTATTGCTTATGACTCCATGCCCAATGGATTGCTAAAAGGCCACTGATCTTCTACCTAGCAGGCAGGTGATCCCGTTGAGTTGCCAAATTGTTGTATATTTTTTTCCCACCGGGTAGATATAGACAAGAAGAAGAATATGGAAATCAAAGAAATTCAAAATCCGATGTAAATGAATGCGCCAAGGTGCAGGTTAAGGGGGCACAACAAAGGATGTTGACACAAAAAGGATGATCAAGCGCGCAGCAAAAGAGTGTCGACACGATAATGGATGTGCCAAGGTGCAGGTTAAGGGCACACAACAAAGGATGTCGACATGAAAAAGGATGTGCCAAGGTGCAGGCAAAAGAGTGTCGACACAAAAATAGATGCGCCAAGGCGCAGGTTAAGGGTGCACAACAAAGTATGTCGACATGAAAAAGGATGCACCAAGGTGCGGGAAAAAGAGTGTCGACACGAAAAATGGATGCACCAAGGTGTAGGTTAAGGGCGCACATCAAAGGACTTCGACACAAAAAAGGATGTGCCAAGGCATAGGCAAAAGAGTGTTGACACAAAAATGGATGTGCCAAGGTGCAGGTTAAGGGTGCACAGCAAAGGATGTCGACACGAAAAAGGATGCGCCAAGGCACAGGCAAAAGAGTGTCGACATGTAAATGGATGCGCCAAGGCACAGGTTAAGGGCACACAACAAAGGATGTTGACATGAAAAAGGATGTGCCAAGGCACAGGAAAAAGAGTGTTGACATGTAATTTTCATCACCTATGGTGCATCTTCGGGAGGCGCAACATTTTGAGCACTGACCGGAAGTAAACCCTGCGCAGATATTCAGATGGTCATAACTTTTCACAGGGAGCTCGGATTCATGCAAGGTTGGAATTTTCAGAAATTTTACAAGGTCCTCTATCTAACTATGTCTAGATATCTTTAATTGGGTGTGAAAAAGTTCTTAAAAATGCAAAATATAGCTCGCCACTTTTTGGGTTTGCTAGGGTTCTCACCTACCACCATAATGAGATGAATTAAATGCAACCTAGAGGTGGTTGAGGTAGATTTGGAATTCCTCTCTCTTTTTTCTCTCATTCTTCCTATAAATTGTAAGGAGGGGATTATTTCTAAAGGTTGGACATTCTTATTTTTCCCCTCCCTTCTTCTCTTTGGCAGGTGAGTTTGTGGAGTTCAATCCTCCCATTTAAAATTGTAATGTAACTTTGCCTCTTGGCATTTTGTAGTGTATTGTATAAATCTTTGGAGCAGATAATGCATGTCTGTGGATGATTCTCAACCCTCTCTATGTTTATTTGCATCCTCCTGATATTTCACTACAATTTTGGTTATCTGTGCATGATCTTGCATTGCATTTTAATGATTTGTGTTTATTGGCAAGACAGGTGTTCTTCATTCCTCGGTGCATCACCTTTGTTAGTTTAAGTTTATTTTTATGCGTCTCCTTACCATGTCTCCTTGGCAAGTTAGATTAGGTTTTTCAGTAAACTCTCTTATTTCTTATGTGTGCATCGAACAGAGGAATAGGAACCGGCCTTCATCCGGAGAGCTTTCCCGATTCACAAGGTCCCACACTTTGGAAAAGCTCCATGTTGGCGCAATCGCACTCGAGTCTCAACCCATCGAGTTGTAGATATTCGGGGGTTGTGATTCATCATCAAATTTTTGGCACGCCTTGAGTGGGACATGAGGTCATTCCACAAGATTTGAAGGAGTTTTCAAGTAATTTGGACTAAAAAATTGCAGGTTTTACAATTTCAGAATTTTCACCTTCTAGGCTGAACTTTGAAATTGATTTTCGAGTGCTTAACTTACTCAAAACAAGTCAAAATTTCACCAGTTGATAGATCAGGGGATAATCTTCAAAAGGGTATTCTTAGATTTTTGATATTTTGACTTTCAAAATTTCATGGTTTTTTAGTATTTCAGGTTTTCCGAGGTGTTGAGCATGTCCCAAGTTCCGACACGGTTTATTTGAAGTTTTGTATGTTTCCTTAAATGACTTAAGTTTTGCCTGTACCTTTTGGGGATTAGTAGCTCCATAGAAAAACCCGATAACCGAATCGAAGAACTATATCTTCCGGGTTCTTCAAGCTTTTAATTTTTTTTTCAATATTGTTAGGTTTGTTTTGTAACTTGGTAGAATATAGCGTTTTGACGCTCACTATCTAACACATCTGGCAACTCCGAAGGGGATAGAATTCATTAGTTTAGCAACAATAGTTTCCCAGCGCATAAGAATACTTGAACCAGTCCGATACTTGAGAAGAGGGGTTATTTTTCCACTTACAGCCTATCACCACACGAGAGGAAGGAGAGGAAGAGGACCACAAAGATCACAATCTCCACCTAACTCGGACTTTGTCTACACCTCCACCTGGTAGACCTTTTCTCGCATCAACCAGAGTTCTTAGGCCAATCATAATCACACATCTACCGCCGAATCCCTTTCTTAATTTCAATGGTAGCAGCCCACTAGCCCTCAATGCACATAATCCAGTTCCAATCGCAAAATTGAAGAACATTCCATTTTTCATTGGAGAAATTCATACCACTCCCGGTGATCATGTCAAAGACATTGCTAACATTTGTGCAATCCATGAGATAAATGAAATGGATGTTGCTGTCAAATTGTTGGCATCTTCATTCAAAGGGAAGGAATTGCAATGGTTTAGGAGCCTTGGAGTTGGTTCTATCCAAAATTGGAATCAGTTATGCATAGCTCTCCATGAGCAGTTTGGAGAAAAGGGAGACAATTTTTCTCTACTAGAACAATTGACAACTATCAAGAGAGCTCCCAATGAGCAGCTGACTGACTTCAACTTTAGATTTCAAAGGTCTTGGGATAAAATTCTAGTGGCCGTTAGGCCAACAGCTGAAGGTGTTTTTCTATATTATCTTAAAGCTTTGAATTCTATTATTTCTATGTTAATTCAATCTATGGGAGGCACAACGTTACCTGTTGCTTATAGCATTGCCATTAGGGCTAAAAACTATCTTATTCAAGCTGGTAAGCTAGCTCCTAGGCCTCCCATGCCCTTGTATCCAAACTTAGAAAATCCAAGTGCTAGTCAAGCACCCACTTTGGCTCCTATTCCCACTCCTAGAAATCAAAGTTCAAATGAAATTTCTACTTTATCCTCTAAGGCCGCAAATAAAGCGCAAGAGGTCATGAAACAATTGTAAAATTTTGGAAATGATCTTGTTACACTCAAGAGGCAGCAAGCCCAAAGCTTTAGATCATCTTATCAGCCTCAAGCTCAACCTAATAGGAAACCATACCAACCCAATAGGCCACCCAATCCAGCTGCAAATCAAAGCCAAGTAAGGCCTCCCGCCAATAGACCATTTCAGCCCTATAACCCCAATGTTGCATCTTCTTCTAAAGCATTTGTGCCAGTGCAAAACAACATAGCTCAAGAGTATGATTGGTGTTTCCCATGCAATGAACCCCACAACCAATCTATGTGCCTCAATGGTGCTTTGAACCAAGCCTTGATGGTGACAACTACGGCATAGAGGGTGAAGTGAGCCAAGAAACAAATCAACAACAAGGGACATCTCAAAAACACAACTCCAAAAGATACCACACTTGTGAATTGACAAGCCGAGGATTTTATGGCATGAATCAAATAATTTATCGAGTGTAGCGGCTAACACAAGATCAAAGAAGAGGAATTTTGGTGAAGAACAGCCATTAGCCCCAAGCAATCCTCAATCTTCTATCACTCCACAAACTATTGGCAAACAAAATTCAAGCGCAAACACACAAATACTACCCAAAATAGCTCCTAAGCCAACTCAAATGCCAGCTTGTTGCTGCCCATGTGCAAGGAATGAATGTGCAGGCCAAGGGACAGGAAAGAAATGCTTCATCTCCGTTCAACATAATTGATCAGATGAAGAAGACAAATGTAAACATATCAATGTGGGAATCACTATATATCCCAGGTCAAAGAGATCTTCTACAAGCTGCCATGAAGGATTGGTCAACTTCGAACCAGCAGATCCCTAGGCAAGAGAATTTCCTGACAAATGTTGTTCATCCTAAAGGCAATCATGGAGGACAAAAAGGTAAATTTTTGAAACCCCCTCCATTCTATGTTTCATTAATCATTGGGGATAAAATAGTACACAATTGTATGATTGATTTTGGGGCAAGTAGTTCTGTCATGCCCAAGCAAATAGCTGATCAGCTGGGTCTCCAATATGAAGTCATATCAAAGGGGGTAGTGCAATTGGATGAGACAACAGTAGCAACGGTGGGAGTGATTAAAGGTTTGAATATTACCTTACATGCATGCCCCAACATTACCATTTTGCAAGATGTGTGAGTGATAGATTTTCCACCACTCTTTGCCCTATGCTTATCAAGGGATTTCACAGCTAGAATTGGAGGCTACTTATCTGCTGACTAGTCACACATGTTGTTCAGAACAAGATATGGTACTAAGGTCATAATCAGATCTCGAACCAATTGTAAACTTTCATATTGAGCCTCATACTCCAAGCCAAATCAATGCCAATTGTTCAACATTTGATCAAGAAGATTATCCAAGCACAGATGAATCTGACACCAAAGTTGGAAGCATCCCAGATTTGACTCTTGATGAATGGGCAAGCAAGGTACATGCTTTTGATCCCTACCAAGAAATAGAAGAATCTGAGCTAGGAGTCTATTGCATACATGAAGAAAACCAGTCTATTCCTAGCATCACCAAACTAGACCATAAGGATGACAATGAGGTATGGCAATTATTTTTTGATGGATCAAGAAGTAGGCAAGGCACAAGAGGAGGAGGTATGCTTGTTTCAGCTCAAGGCATAAAATATTATTCAGCTTTCCATTTCCAATTTTCTTGTTCAAACAACACAGCTGAATATGAGGCCTTGATTCATGGACTTCATTGGGCCAGGAAAAAGGGCATAAAGAACTTGTAGGTGTTTGAGGATAGCGAGCTGGTCATCAATCAAGTCAGGGAACAACATGCTACAAAGAATGACCTGCTGAAGAACTACAAGAATAGGGTATGGGACCTCGTTGAGGATTTTGAAGCTTTCAACATCGTGTCCATACCTAGGAAGAAAAATGAAGCCGTGGATAGGCTCGCAGCAGTTGGAGCAACGTTTGATGTTGTTGACAACATCAAAAGGGGAAAAAAAAACCACATATCCATGTGATTGTGAGGCCAACAGTTCCAGATAATAACACAAGCTGGCAGGTGTTTGAGAACAATCAACAAATCATCAATTTCTTACAAGAAGAGGCTGAATTCTCAGCTAGGAATCAGGATAGACTAGAGCAACAATACAGTGATCAAGTAGTGTAGTTGCGCAGACAAACAAGCTTCCCAAGGGTTTAGTAACATTAGAGTCTATCTTCAATCCTAATGACTAGTTTCATAAGGAAAAGGATAACATGCAGGTCAAGAGAGAAGATTCAGAGCCATTTCTGGTTGGGGAAGGAAAAACACTTCAAATTATCAAGGTGGCCACTGAGCAGGAGAAATCAGATTTCATACAACTTTGCCAAGAATTTCCAGATGTCTTCGCTTGGAGCTATGAAGACTTGAGAGGTTTCAATCTGAAGTTGGTGCAACATACCATAGAATTGGATCTATAAGCTAAGCCCATCAGGCAGAAGAAGAGACCAGTCAACCCTCACATTGAGCCTCTAATGAAGAAATAGTTAAGTAAGCTAATAGAGGCAAGCATTATATTTTCAATCAAGCACTCAAGCTGGGTTGCAAACTTGGTTCCGGTCAGGAAGAAGAGAGGAGAAATTAGTTTGTGTGTGGACTTTCGAGACCTCAACAGGGCATCTCTCAAAGACCATTACCCACTTCCTTCAATGGAACGAATATTGCAAGTAGTATCGGTTCGAGAGATTCTCTCTCCTATATGGCTACTCGGGGTATAATCAGATAATGGTGAAAGAAGATGACAAGTTTATGATGGATTTCACCACCAAATGGGGCACCTATGCCTACAAGAAAATGCCATTTGAGCTATCAAATGCTGGAGCCACTTTCCAAAGGGAAATGTATATGGCATTCAAGGGGTTGATCAATAAAATAGTTTTGATATATCTTGATGACATCACTGTATTCTCCAAAAATGCAGTGGATCATCTCTTTCATTTGAGGTAAGTATTTCAGAGGTGTACAAGATTTGGGGTATCATTGAATCCCAAAAAATGCATATTCTTGGCTCACGAGGGAAAACTTCTAGGCCATATTGTTTCAAAGGAAGGATTGACGATTGACCCAGAAAGAGTTGAAGAAATTCGAGCGTTGCCATTGCCAAGTCACAAGAAGGCTCTTCAAAGCTTCTTAGGAAGTATCAATTTTGTCTACATGTTTGTTCCAAACTTTGCAGCTCTCGCAAATCAAATAACGTTTATGTTGAAGAAGAGCATGGCATTTAACTGGACATATGAAGGAAAGGAAAGTTTTGAGGCAATAAAAGAGGCTATATCTCAAGTTGTGACTCTCGTCAATCTAGACTTCTCCAAGGAATTCATGCTATATGCCTTCATTGGTGGAGACACAATTTCGCAATCAGTACAACAAAACAAAGAAGGATTAGAACAACCAGTTGCTTTCTTCAGTCAAGGCTTGGAAGAATACGAAACTAGGTAATATTTCATTGAAAAACATGTCCTTGCAGTGATCAGGAGCTTAAAGAAATTCAAGCACCTAGTCTCAAACAATAAGATCCAATTATTGGCCTCTCATGCGGGAGTTAAGGAATTCCTTCTAAACAAGGATCGAATGAGAAACGTGCGGGATGAATCACTCGTGTCATGGAATATGACATTGAAATTAAGATCACTAAGCGAGACGTGGAAAAGGACTATGTGAACAACTAGCTTTGAGTCGGAAAGTTGAAAGGTGATGAAAAAGAGATTGCCTTGGTACTGCAGGATGGTCAAGAACAAGAAAATGATGATGTGGCCACTCCTTGTTGGACTCATAATATGATACACTTCCTATAGGAAGGCCTATGCCCTCCAGAAATGAGCAAAGAAAAAAGGAGATACTTCAGATTACAAGCCTTTCCATATGTGCTTCTTGATGGTGTTTTGGTCAAAAAGACATCAATGGAGTTCTATTGAGGTGCACTGTGAGAGGTTAAATTGAGAGGGTGTTACAAGATTTTTACGATGGATATTCTGGAGGACATTTTTCCCCATGAGTAACAACTCTCAAGATAATGAAGGTAGGGTATTATTGGCCCACAGTGTTCAATGACTGCTATACATGGATAAGAAAGTGCAAGAAATGTGCACTCTTCACAGGAAAAGAAAGACTAGTAGCGCTTCCATTGCACCCAATTTTGGTTGACCAACCATTTATACAATGGGGATTGGACTTCATTGGGGTCATCAACCCAAACTCAAGCCAAGGCCACAAGTGGATTCTCACGGCAATGACTATTTCACCAAGTGGACCGAAGCAGTAGTGCTCAAAGAAGCAAATGAGTCTAACATACTAGACTTTTATGAAGGAATAGTGACCAGGTTCGGTGCGCCGGCTACTATCATATCAGACAATGCATTGGCATTCATAGGTTCTAAGATTACAGAATGGGTTGTCAAGAATTGAATCTATTTGAGCAACTCTTCAAATTATTACCCGCGAGGTAATGGAAAAGCAGAGTCCACGAACAAGAATTTGCTAAGAATCATCAAGGAATTTGGATGAAAACCCAAGGACATGGCATACCAAGCTAAAATCAGCATTATGGGCTAATGGGATAACACCAAAGAGGTCTATCGGTAATTCTCCCTACAAGTTGGTTTATGGGAAAGAGGCGATTGCCTATATCATTAGAATTTCTAGCATTGGAGCTCATGAAGAAGGAGTTGTTATGCGAGTTCGAACCAATGGAGCAGGTATGCAGAGTTGATGGAATTATAAGAAATAAGAGAACATGCAGTTTAGATGATTGAGAAGGATCAGGCCTTAGTAAAAATATGGTTTGATAAGAAGGCAAGAGCAAAGACCTTCCAGGAAGGGGACCTAGTTCTGAAATGGGATGCAGATCGAGAAAAGCTAGGAAGGCATTCCAAGTTTGATGCCATTTGGAGTGATCCCTACATGGTCACGGGATGTAAAATTAGTAATGCCTTCCAATTGTCTACATTGGATGGAGAGGAACTTACGATTCCGGTTAACAGAATCTATCTTAAACATTGATACTAAAAGGAAAAGGTTGACCTTGTAAATATTAGCCTAGATTTCAATTCCTCTAAGTGTGTATGCACATTTTCTTGTCGTAGTTACGTTTCAATTTCCCTAAGTGCTTTGGCACAGGTTTTGATGCTCTCGCATTGTTTTCTACATTTGAGTCTTTGTCGGAGAAGAAGTTCATGTATCGTGGCTGGATCGAGGTTGGTTTCAGGTTATTGCTTATGACTCCATGCCCAATGGATTGCTAAAAGGCCACCGATATTCTACCTAGCAGCGGTGTGATCCCGTTGTCACCAAATTGTTGTATATATCTTTCCCCTCGGGTAGATATAGACACGTAGAAGAATATGGAAATAAAATAAACTCAAAGTCCGATGTGAATGGATGCGCGAGGTTCGAGTTAAGGGTGCACAACAAAGGATGTCGACACGAAAAAGGATGCGCCAAGGTGTAGGAAAAAGAGTGTCGACACAAAAATGGATGTGCCAAGGTACAGGTTAAGGGCACACAACAAAGGATGTCGACATGAAAAAGGATGTGCCAAGGCGCAGGTAAAAGAGTGTCGACATGAAAATGGATGCACCAAGGTGCAGGTTGAGGGTGCACAACAAAGGATGTCGACATGAAAAAGATGCGCTAAGGTGTAGGCAAAAGAGTGTTGACACGAAAATGGATTGGCCAAGGTGCAGGTTAAGGGCGCATAGCAAAGGATGCACCAAGGCACAGGCAAAAGAGTTTTGACACGAAAATGGATGTGCCAAGGTGCAGGTTAAGGGCACACAACAAAGGATGTCGACACGAAAAAGGATGTGCCAAGGCGCAGGCAAAAGAGTGTCGACATGTAAATGGATGCGCCAAGGCGCAGGTTAAGGGTGCACAAAAAGGATGTCGACACGAAAAAGGATGCACCAAGGCATAGGAAAAAGAGTGTCGACATGTAATTTTCAGCGCCTATGGCGCATCTTCGGGAGGCGCAACATTTTGAGCGCTCACAGGAAGCAAACCCTCGCACAGATATTCAGATGGCCATAACTTTTCATAGGGAGCTCAGATTCATGCAAGGTCAGACTTTTTGCAAAGCTTATGAGGTCCTCTGTCTAAATATCTTTAATTAGGTGGAAACAAGTTCTTAAAAATGCAAACTACAGTTCGCCACTTTTTGGGTTTGCTAGGGTTCCCACCTACCACCATAATGAGATGAGTTAAATGCAACCTAGAGGTGGTTGGGGTAGATTTGGAATTCCTCTCTCTTTTCTCTCTCATTCTTCCTATAAATTGTAAGGAGGATCTTCTTTCTAAACGTTGGACATTTTTATTTTACCCCTCCCTTCTTCTCTTTGGCAGTGAGTTTGTGGAGTTCAAACCTCCCATTTAGAACTAGAATGCAACTTTGCCTCTTGGCATTTTGTAGTGTATTGTTTCAATCTTTGGAGCAGATAATGCATGTCCGTGGATGATTCTTAACCCTCTCTATGTTTATTTTCATCCTCTTGATCTTTCACTACAATTTCGGTTATCAGTGCATGATCTTGCATTGCATTTTAATGGTTTGTGTTTATTGGCAAAACAGTGTTCTTCATTCCTCTCGTGCATCACCTTTGTTAGTTTAAGTTAATTTTTTTCGCATCTCCTTACCCCTGTCTCCTTGGCAAGTTAGATTAGGTTTTGAGTAAACCCTCGAATTTTTATGTGTGCATCTCGAACAGAGGAATAGGAACCGGCCTTCATCCGGAGAGCTTTCCGATTCTTAAGGTCCCACACTTAGGAAAATCTCCATGTTATGAAATCACACCGAGAGTCTCAACCCATCCAATTGTAGACATTCGGGGGTGTTATGATTCACCATAAAAAGAAGAGTAAAGCATATAAGATTAAAATGAGATTTGAAGTTAGAAACAATGTCATTCTTGGAGTCCTCAGAACTCAATTAGACATTTGCATGTGTTAAAATGAATATGAATTTCCCTTCACTTTGAGGTCAAACTTCGAGAAAACAAAAGATATATATAAATCCAATTAAAATTTCTTGATGTGGAAATGTTGAATGGATTCAAAAAGTTATTGAACTATATTAACTATGATAGGGAAATAAAGATACCGTGATTGAAGAATGTTTATGGGAACATCTATCTTGAATCTAAATCTCCCTTAAGTCCTAAGATTTCTTTCTCGGCATCACATAAAATTCACTTGTGTAGCAAGGGTAAAATTCAAACATTGAATAAACATTTGAGAAGCATAATCTTAACATAAGAACAAGAGAATTATGAAATTTGTATGCAATTTGAAATATGGCCAATAATTATGTAAGTTATGGAGATTTTCGTAAGGGGTAAAGAGTAAAATTTAATGGTCGAACTATAAGTTGAAAGTGAAATGAATTTAAGAATATGTAGGTGAAATGAAAAAGAGAAAATTATCCTTGCATCATAATGTTTTTTTGGAATTTTAATCGGGTCAAAGCACAATGTTGTGTCCCACTTCATGTCCCAAAAACGCGAGTAAGAAGTTGGGCGGGATCGGAAATCGAGGTTGTTCGCGCGAACACCCCTTTCGCGTGAACCCCCTTCGCCTGAACTGCCACGTAGGATGAAGAAAATGGTTCGCGCGAATGGGGGTTCGCGCGAACACCCCTTCGCGCGAACCCCCAATTCAAATAATTTTGGCGGCAAAGAGTTATATATAGATATTTATATAGTTCTGGGCGGATTTAAGGTTTGGGGGTTCGGGCGAAGGGGGGTTCACGCGAACCCCCTTCACGCAAACCCCTTCACGCGAACCCCCTTCGCGCGAACCCCCCTATGTGGCACCTATGTGGCACCTTTGTGGCACATTTTGGCGCCAAATCCATTTGGAGGATAATTTTATGCCAAAAAGTGCCACTTAGGTGCCACGTAATTAGGGTTAACGAATGAATAAAATTACAAAAATTTAACACAAAATACAGAATTTTATTAGCTTTCTAAAAATATAATTTTTATTTTTTAAAAATATGTTTTACTATTTATTTTTTATATTTTGCTAACATATGGTATTTTAGGACAATCAATTGTACACAATCAACCCAATTTGAAAAATAGCAAAAAATATCAAAAAATTTTGAAAAAATTAAAATTACTATTTATTGAAGTCTTCTTCTTACCTGTGAAAAAAAAATCAATTTTGATAAAAATCTTAAAAGTTATTAGCATAAACATTTGTACACCATTTATTTGAAAATATTTTTACTAAATAATTAATTAAAAAAAAATATAAGTCCAAAAAATATGAAAATTTGACAGCACCTCAAAATTCAAATCTTAAACATATATCTAAAATTTCATGGTGAAAAAATAAATTTTCATTTAAAAGAACCACCCAGGACAGTCATTCCTCTTTTATAACATAAGAAACAACGTATGAATAAAATTAAGAAAAAGACCGTTTTTTTGTAATTTTTTTATAAAAATTTACATGTATTCTACACTCTAAATACAACATTTCGTTAGTTTGTGGAATTTCATGAATGTGTATGGTTTTATGGCTATTACCTTTAGAAAATCAATGAAACTGAAAATTCATGTGTATAATGGTACAAAACATACCAAAAAGTGGGACATTTTATTGTGCTTTTACCCAATCGTAACTGAGATGTAATCATGGTAATGTTGTGTTGTGGGTTTTCTAATCCTTAGGTCACTTTTTAAGGTTGGTTCATTGCTATCATTCATTCATTGGGAAAAGTGTGGCATCGACATGTATATGGTGTTGTCATGTGTCTATGTGAGTCAATGACTTGTGTAAGTGTCTTATGTGTTGTTAATTTTATCTATTGGAGCCCATGTGTTGTTGTGTATTGAGCATTTAAAGTAAAAGAAATTATTCTGGTTTTTCTTAGCTGTTGTATTTGTGCATCCAAATTGTGGGCATTACATTTGGTATCAGATCCAAGGTTCATGCTCTCAAACCTCTGGGACAGATTAGAATAGTTATGATTTTGCATGGTGGTGGTGGATATTGGAAGAGTAATGTGATATATGTTACAATGTGAGAAGCATGTAATTGTGATATTATGAATGCACATATTGTGCATGTCATTTAATGCATATTTTTGTACATGTTGATGTTCTTGTAATGAAATTATTCACTCTCGTGTGATGTACCACCTTGTTGTGTGTGAAAAAAAAAATATTGTCGATTGCAGATTGTTAGAAAATTTTGGCATTATGTGATATGAAGGTGTATTGATGTATTACATGAAAAAATGGAGTAAAGTGAATTGGGTTGTATCCTAATATTTTTCTGTGTGTTGCAATTAATCATGTGTGTCACCATGTTGTAATCGTAATTGACTATATGTTGTAATGTTAGACATTTTGTTCCTCATGTGTATAATTCATGTAATATGCGATGGTTTGTGTCATGATTTAGGGAATATGGTGATTGTATGATCCTTATTGTATAGTGATTGCACTTTGGGTGCATTATGTGGTAATGTGATGTATCGTAACTTGTGAAATTAATGATTGTGTTATAGCCTCTATATATACCATGCCTAAGATGATATGGTTAATGTGTTTGAATTACCATTGTGTTAGTGATGTAGTTATGTGTTATTTTGTGAAACCTACACTAACCGACCCTAAGAAAAATAAGAAAAAGGTTTATCTTTGGAGTGAGGAAATGTCTACCATCGACTGTAGACACTCGAGCCAAGTACGAGATAGGAAGTGGAGTCTTACATAAGCTGAAAACCCACTTTTGTTCATTTGGTATGTATGGAAATTACTCAACGAATGTCATGCATGTAGACACCTTAGGCTCATTAGATGGCAAATTTTACTCCTTTCTCTCTCCCTATATGTTTATCGTATGGATTCAACCTTCATTTTAGTTATGACTATGTCGAACCTTGTGGAAGCGGTGGAGGGATGATTCAGACAGAGATGATGATAGTTGTATTATTTAATATGTTATTTTATGAGATGAGACTCGATTTATAATGCCAACAACTTGTTGAGTACATCATTGGTGGTCATATAAGGCTACATAGTTATAGTAATGTGTTATTTATCTATATGTATTTATTCGTAAATTGAGCAATTGTTTTTTTTTTTCGCTTTAGAACCAGTTGTTTTCTCAATTGATGTGTTCTTACATTTTGGGCATTTTATTTGGTTGTTGCACTAACATGTAGATTTTTTCACTAACCATGGCTATTTGGCCATTTTATTTACTTAGAATTTTTTTAATGTTTAAAGGTTTTATAGCCTAAACCAAGGCTTGGGATTTTTTCCACTTGGCATTTGAGACAAATTCTTATGTTGATTCTAATGTTGTAATGTTTGGAATAGGGTCATGGGATGCACCATAGAGTGGTTGAACCTATGGACCCACTTCATTGTATGGGGGTATACCCTAAGGAGTTACAATATAGCTAGCGAGTTGTTGAACCATGAGTTAATATGTCACTTGGGTTAGGGGTGTCTCTGTATGTACCTAGGGCCATAAGGTGACAAACCCTTTTGAGGGAGACATAAGAGACTTAAGGGAGGAATATGAGAATGGAGGGAGACATAAGAGACTTGAGGGATCCATAAGAGACTAGATGGAGACATAAGAGACTTGAGGGAGACATAAGAGACTTGTGTGTGTGTGTGATTAGTGTACTTGGAGTATTTTTTTATGTTTGTGATGCTTTCGAGAGGCCTATGTAGTTTTTGGTGATGCTTTGGGAGGTATATAGAGTTGTTTTGTGATGTTTTAGGAGGTGTATGGCATTGGTGTTATGATTTATGTGTTTTCCTTTGAGTCTAGTTATGTTTTATTATGTTTATGATTGATGTTCCTCATTGAGGGTATGATTTGACCCCTTTTTTGACACTATGTAACTACAGTTATTGTCCCAAGTTCTATGAAACCTTTATATGTGTACCTGTTGGGAATTCCATGTTCTAGTAGTCTTCTTATGTTATCGGTACTATTGTGTCGAACACATGTGTGATAAGCACTACGTTGTGAGGGAAATGTATGTTCTTTCCATGGATCGATTGAGATCTTGTGATGTGATACAATCGTAGAAGTATGTAAAGATATGTCTTTTGGACCGTTAGTGTTGTGTTTGGTTCTTGTGTCACATCATGATGTCAATATCAGATGGGCACCCATGAAAAATACATAAACTAAAATCCTAAGAATTTAACTACTAAAAGTTTGAGATTAAGAAATACTTTAAAGGAAAAGACTAATTAAGTAATAAAGTAAATGAGAAATGCCAATCTTCATAGAACATTCAAATTTATGATGTTACCAAATTTAGTTTGCTTCCTTGTGATCATGTTGTATCAAGAATTTGTTTTGGTAAATGACATGTGTCATTATTGACTTTATTTCCTACCTACCCTTCATTCTTCAGTATTGTGTCACATCGAGGAAGATGCTCGTATAAAGGGAGATAAATTTAGTGCTCAACATTTTTAAAAATAAAATAAAATAAATTAAAAAAAAGGCGGGACGGCGTCGGAGAAGGAAATTTTAGGAGTGGTTAAAATGGGAGAGGAGATTAATGGAGGGTGGTGGAGTGTGGCAAAAGGGTGTGAAGGTTCAAATTTTTTAGACCTATCATATGCCATGCAAAACAATAAATGTTTTTAATTTGAGATCAAAAGACAATAAACACATTAAAATCCAAGTCAAAGTTGTAAGTTTAGCAGTAATGGGATAGTTGTAGTGCTGATACAATGGATAGGGGACTATGCTAAATGGTGATCTCCCTATTAGCCATTGAAATCAACTCTATTATGTGTTCAAACAAACTTGTGCATGGATGAACATGAGTATGCATATTTCTATAGGCACCAACTATCTATTTTCTACCACTTTATTTTCACCACGTTGTACCTATGTATATCTTCTTTATGAGGAAAAGATGAGATTTTGTAGGCCATGGGCTAAATGGGTGGGTGTGAAACCACGATGAGATTTTATTTATAACAAGTGCTTGACTAGATGTTGACACCCACATGGCCATACGATGAGAAGAAAATGGTAAGAAAACTAAAATAAAATTTTCCCCCTGTCTTTATTTTTGTTTTCGTGTTTATGGCTGGAAGTTTCTAAAGCCTATGTTGCAATCAAACACAAACTATAGATGATATTCACAAACCCATGTTTAGATATCCTTATGTGGGTGTTGATATAAGGATGGTAGATTAGATCTATGTAGAAATGTCGAGACTATCTAGATTACTTCAGATGGGATTTTATTTGTAGGTTCATGGACACCCATCAAAGCATAAAATATAGAGGAATTTTGTCAAATGTTGTAGTTGCAAATGCTCTAGTAGACATGTTTACAAAATGTGAAACCTTTAATAGATGTTGGAAGCAGATAAATGAGAAGAATGTGGAGTAAATAAGTCTCAACACATTGTCTTATTATGAAGAGGCACGCACATAATATAGGAGAAGAAATAAATAATATTACCCTAAACTAAAGGAGGAAGATATGGATGAAGGCAAGAGAATAATGGAATACAAAAAGGAAGAGAGAATAAAGAGATAATAGAAAACAAACACACATAAAATATAAACTATCCTATGTATGCTAACATTTCCCCCTTATTACATTATTCTTGCAAATTTGACCCCGAAAAGTTCAAATTTCACTTTGCCAAGAGATTTTGTGACAATGTTGGCTACTTGTGCTTCCGCATTTGACTGAAATTGAAGCTGAATGTGATGGTTCGGGATGTGCTCTCGAATGAAATGGTTGTCAATTTCAATATGCTTTATTTATTCATGAAATACTAGATTTTGCATGAGCTTAAACACACTCTGATTGTTGCAATAGAGAATAGGTGACTATTTTTCACAAATTCCCAGGTCATCCAAAATGTGATGTAACCATATCAATTTGCACACAGCTCCTCATGTAGTGTGATATTCTACCTCTGTGGATGAGATAGAAACAACATTCTACTTCTTACTTATCCATGAGATAGGTCCAGATCCGAGATGAAATATGTATCTTGTAGTTGACTTCCTATCATCAATAGATCTAACGTGGTCCGAGTCAACGTATCCCTATAAGAAGAATTGATCATTCTTCTTATATTCTAGACCATAATCAATTGTTCCTCGGATATATCTTAAAACATGCTTTGCTACATTCCAGTGACATTTCTTTAGCTCTTTCATGAACCTAGAAAGATAGATAATAGCATAGTAGAGATCTGTTCTCGTATATGTCAAATAGATGAGCCCTCCAACAAATTTCCTATAGAGAGTAACATATACTTAAGGTGAGTCCTGGAATCTTGAAAGTTGCAAGCCTTTTTCCATGGGAGTGGATATAGGTTTGATCATACATTCTATACCTGTCAGGGAGTTTCTTGGCTTACTTTTTCGGGAGACAAAAATGTGATGCTCCTTTTGCCATATCTCCAAGCCAAGACAGTAATGTAGTAGCCCAAATCTATCATGTCGAAGGTTCTTTTGAGATCATTCTTTACAATATCAACCTAATATTCTATTCTGCAGTGATCACAAGATCATCTACATATACAACAAGAATGAAAAGTTCTTTTCCTACCTTCTTTATATACAAATTCAAATCTTAGGGGCTATGAGTGAACCCATGCTACAAAAGGTGATCGTTGATCTTGATATACCATGCCCTTAGAGCTTGTTTCAGTCCATACAATGATTTGATGAGATGACATACCTTTTAGGATGATCTTCATCAAAAAATCCTTCAGGTTGGGTCATGTATACTTCTTCTTTCAGATCACCATTTAGGAAAGCACTCTTGACGTCTATCTACTGAAGTCTCCATCCTTTATGTGCTACAACTGTTGTGAAAACTATTTTGATGGTCTTCATCTTCACAGTAAGTGCAGAGGTTTCTTCATAGTTGATGCCCTCTTTCAGAGCATATCATTTCACTAAAAGACATGATTTATGTTTTTTGTTGGATCCATCTACTTTATATTTAGTTTTGAAAACCCATTTGTAGCCTATGGGTTTCTTACCCGTAAGCAGATCGATAAGTTCCCATGTCCAATTTTTCCGAGTGAGTCTATTTCTATATCCATGGCTTCCTTCCACCGAGGTTGGTGAGTGCTTCATGAACATTATCGGGCTCTGAGCTATCAATCAATGAACTCATGAGTGCAAAGTTTACCTCATTTCTTGTTTTGAATCCGGATGATGTATCGGGAGTTGTTGCAAATGTGAGTCCTTGATAGTTCTTTGTACCCAATTTGGATGAGAACTTGTATATTTTTGAGAAGAACTATGTCGTTGCCATGTGGATTGATGTGGAGTCACATTCTCCAATTTTTCAAGGTCAAAAAATAGCTCTCCTGGCGGCATTTCTTTTCTCTGAGTAGTCTCCTTTGGCTCATCATCTGATTTGGAGAGTAGTCGGTGAGAGGTGGTTGGAAGTGGATCTTCTATTGATACTATTGAGTCAAAGGATGACTCATCACAAACCACATCTTGACTCTCATATATTTTCTTTGTCTCAGGATCCATGAGATGGTATGCCTTCAAGGTAGTGCTATAGCCAAGTAGGATGCACGAGAGTGACTTTGGCTCAACCTTCTTTCTCTTCTGAGTTGGGACATGCATGTATGTTGTGCAACCAAATACTCATAAATGATAAATTGATGGCTTTCTACCACTCCATACCTCTTCTGGCATTTTATTTTGTAGAATATTTGTCGGTGCCCTGTTGAGAAGATATACAGTTGTCTGTACTACTTCAGCCCAATAGCGTTCTTCTAGCTTTGTAGTTGTTAGCATGCAGTGAGCCATCTCCATCATTGTGCGATTGCGACACTCAACAATGCCATTCTTACTGGGGTGTGTAGGGAGTAGTCAGGTGTTGCTTAATGCCTTGTTGGTTCAGGAATGCCAATAACTTATTTGATGTGAATTCCCCCTCGATCTGAGTGAAGTAGAAGAAGTGGTTGTCTGGACTCTTTGACAACATGATGATAGAAGTTTTGTAAATGTTAAAAAGCCTCACTTTTCTTCTTTAGGAAATATACCCACATCTTGTGAGAGTTGTCATCCACGAACAGTTGGAAGTACTTGTATCTTGAAAACGAATCAGGAAATGGGTCATTTATATCAGTATGAACTACCTCCAGACACTTCTTGGCTTGGAAGGTGCTCGCTTGAAATGGATCTCTGTGTTGTTTTCTGCCGCAAGACGTTAGGGCAAATAGGCAAGGAATTGGGACAGTTTTGGTAATCCATGGACCATTGCTTTTGAACTCATCTAGTACAGTGAACTAACCAAAAAGTGTCCATATCTAAAATGCCATAGGGCAATTGATTCTATTGTATAAGCAAATAAAGATACTACGAATATGAAACAATATCTAAAGCAAATAACTTATCTTTTACAAATGCTTTAGTAAGAACCGTACCTTGTTGGGAGATTGAAGCATGATTTAATGCCATTTTGAACAAGAAATTCTACCTTAAGGTGATGATTCAAGAGTGAGTAATCGACAAGAGGTTACTAGTCAAGCTAGGAACATACAAGTACCTTTATAAGTGTACATTTTTATGGTCTCAGAGGAATGGTGACATTTCCAATTCCTTCTGCAACATATTTTTTGTCATCGGCTATCCGAACCCGATCTCTAGTTGGTTCTTTATGTAGTGAATCAAATAGCTTTTTGTCCCCTGACATATGTTTGCTTGCACTACTGTCAATCAACAAGACTTTCTTCATGGGCTGAGAATTTTGAGAGACAAGTACAAGGTTCTTACCACCATGGGATCCTTCTGATGTCTCCTCATAAGATTCATCATCTTCTTGGGCTGCAAGATGTCCCTTCGCTTTCTCTAGTGGGAACATCATTTTGACTTTTGAAAATATTCATGCCTAGATGTGCTTGTATGACTTAAAGTCCCTTATTTCAAGCTATTTTACTAATAATGATCGAGTGTCATGAGTGTTGGTTCTACAAATGTGACACCACCTCTTTGACTTTTGATATTTCGCTATTGTTTTGGTTGAGCTTGATTTGGCTTCTCACGAGGGACCCTTCGATTCTTCCGGCCATGGTAAGGCTTTGAGAATAGGACTTGTTATCCAAAATTCACCCCCCAGGGTAATTTTGATAACATGCATCAGATTATTCAGTCCCGAGCAAGTAGATTGATTCAAGGCCCAAAATCATGTTTTTCGGGGTCCCCTCGGCCTTTTTCTAACTCTCCCATCCAAGAAGGAATCCCAACAGGTTGATAAAATGGAAGAAATGCAAAAAATAAGGTTGCAGGACTGTGTTAAGGCATTTCGGGTCTGAAGGGTTTGGGTCGTACTGAGGTTCGTTGTACCAAGCTTGGGGCCGAAAAAATGAAGAAAATCGGCTAAGTCCTAGTTCGCGCAACAGTTGGGACAGTTGGGACATCGGGGCGCAAACTGGCCAAAAAGCCGCCAGGTAGTCCGTACAGCAATTGGAGCAGTTGGGACATCGTGACGCGTGGGACACGAAAATCTAAATTGGCTGAAGAAGGAAAAAATTGCCTAAGTCTTGTTTCGCTCGGTTTGGGACATCCGGGCCAAAAGTACGTGCGGGACGCGGATCGGCTGGTTTGGCGCAAGTCAGTCCATTTCGGGTAGTTCGGGATATTTGTCCCAGATGGTCTGGGACATCCAGGTGAAAAGTATGCAGAGGACGCGAACCGGCCGATTTGGCTGAAACAGGAGACTTTCATCTGAGACAGTTTGGGACATCCGGGCCAAAAGTACACGAGGGACGCAAAAAGCCGAAAGAGCTGCCAACGAATCAAATCTCACCACGTGTCTTCACCTCATCGGCCCGGCGGGAAAATTTTGAAATTTTTTCCAAAGGCAAAAACAAAAGAAATTTTCAAAGGAAGGGCCCACGTCTAATGAAATCGTGCCATGTGGCATTTGAGTGGCGGAGCGCGGGGGAGAAATGGGAAAATTTTCCCAAAGTGAAAAATACCAAATTTTCGAAGGACAAAGTGCGCCCCTCAGGCCCGAGCCAATAAAATAGTGCCACGTGTCCAAGTGGCAAGAAATTAAGGAAGGGCCCAAAATAAATTTTCAAAGGATGAGCCTGCAGATGAATCAGAACGTGACACATGTCATCGAAGTGGCAGAGAGCGGGAAAAATTCAAATATTTTCCCGCCGATCCGTTTTTTCTGCTTTTTTGCCCTAAATCTTCAAATTGCCATAACTTTCGATCCAGAGCTCGGATTTTCATGTTCTTTATATCAATGGAAATCTGGTGAAATTATCTATACGATTCTAGGGTCAATATTGCATTTTGGTTCAGTTTGGGGAGAGAAAATCAAGAAACATCTCTGGCACGTGGTAATGGCCAGAACTGACATTTCAACAACCAGTTTTAATGCGAAATGGGTCGCATTCTTCTTCAGTATGGTCAGAAATGTCAGGGCATGGGTCTATAAGGATGCCCATGCTGTTTTAATGCATCTACATTCAATGAGGAATGGCTCCCAGATTTTTACACATTTTCTCTCTCCTGGGCTCGACCCATGCATTGTATAAAGCCATATTTGGCTCATTTTTCAAAGAGTTGTTCATCTTTTCAGCTCTGCCCTCCCTTCTTTTCTTCTCTAGGGTTGAAAATGGAGTTCGAACCTCCTCCCCTTCTCTGTAATGGCATTTTTGCCTTTTACCATTAAAATGATGTTCTGTGCAAACTTCTGAAGCAACAAAAATGTGTTTCGTGATGCATCTGTCCATCCTTGCTCGTTCTTTGCTTGTCTTTCTTCTTGCCTCTCTTCATTGAAAGTATTTGTGCATGTTTTAATACTCATTACAGGTTTGGAGCTATGTTCATGGAGTTTTGGGACATTTTCTGTGTGAAATCTATCCTTGGGCCTGTGATGCATCTGTCCATCCTTCCCATTGCTCACCTCTCCTTGTTCCATGGCAGTTTTGATAGATGTTCAACATTTTCCTTCTCTGGTGTATCACCATTTTAGTGTAGGCTCTGTTTTCCTTTTTCTCTCTCTCTCTCTGTCTCCTTGGCATGGTTAGATTAGGATTAGATTAGCTTGCCTACACTGGAATAGCTTGTGGCAGGTAGTTTAGGAATAGGAACCAGCCTTCTCTGGAGATTCCTTTCTCATTTTTGCAAGTCCCACACTTGGAGAAAGGATTCCATGTTGTGCAATCACACTGGATGCTAGTATGATCAAACTAGAAATCTGATCAACATCTAGGGGTGTGATTCTACACTAACAGGACTTTAGCCTGAGACTCCTCATGGGATGAATTGATGGCCTCTTCCTCCTATAGAAAATTCACAAGCTCATCGAATGTCACTATTTTTTTAGACACATTCAGTGTCATAACAAAACTCGAATTGAGAAGTGAGTGCTTTGAAGGTGATTTCTACGAGAAGTTTATCATCCACCATTTCACCGAGTTCCAATAAATCTGATCTCAGCTCAGCCATGTGATGTAAGAACTCCTCCACTTTCTCATCTGACCCCATAGAGAGGGTGTGCAGCTTTGACTGAAGATGAAGAATCTTCGTCTGATTTTTGGCTTCATAAATTGTTTATAGCTTATCCTGTGCCTCCTTTGGTTTGTCCGTATTCTGAACATGCGGTTGCACATCATCATTGATACTGAGCATTATCAGCGTCAAGGCTTTCGTACTAGCCATCTCATACTTAACTAATTCATCAGGAGTAGTGGGAATGCGCACCGATCCGATCATGATTCCGCATAATCCTTCAAACTGAAGGATTGTCTTCATTTTAGTTTTCCAGGATGCAAAATTAGGCCATTTGAGCAACTGAGCATCAAAAAGAAGTAACTTCAGAGTAGACATTGTAATAAAAAAATTATTTATTTATTTCAAGATTTATTACAACTTTGACTCACTGATGAGAATTAGTGGCTCGTAGATGCTCGTGATATTCACATGCTATGAGATGGCGACACTTTGTGGGGAATTCTTCTTTGTCATCACAGTTGTTGTCATACCCGACTTATAATTCTTCATGAACTCGCTTTGCTTGACAGTTAACATCGAAAAGGAAATATTCAAGAATTCCCTCCCAAACTAGCTTGTCAAAGGCTAGATTGTTGTATTCCGAAGCTCATTCAACAAAGTAAAGTAGAACCCGGAGCTCTCAGGAGCTTCTTCACGATGTTCTCTGGCTGGCAAGTTGTTGTTCTGGCTTTCAGCAGTGGCGACCATGTTATTGACGCTCTCAATCGAGTTATCTACGCTCGACATTCGGTGTAGTTTTTGTAGTGGCTACTTCCTCGTTGTCTTGGTGAAGATGTCTTTCATTTGATTAAAGAGATTTTTCTCCTACACCATCCAATCTCCTTTCGTGTCGTTGTTTCCTCCACGTAATCTCAAGTAGAAGTTTCTTTTTCATGCAGATGTAGAAGAATTCTTTGTCTTCACACAGGTATAAAAGCTTCATGCACCAGTATTATACTTCCACATAGCTTTTGTTTTGAATTTGCTACAACAAATAAAACAAAAATCATAACAATAGAATTGGATTCAATCTTCCACGCATAAGTATGCAGCTTTCTCCCATGCTGCTCTAACTCTTTATGTAGGTGTTTTCCAAAGGAAATGATTCTTGGGGTCTGTAGAAAAGAAATCTCTTAAAAAGAAATTATCCTTCCACTTTCCACGCAGCAAAAGCAACTTCTAGTCTATTCCTCCTCCATGCAGTAAGAAAATCGAGTCACACACAGCCAGAAGATTTTAAGCTTCTTTCACACAGGAACTATAAATCTACTCTCCACGTAGGTGTCAATTTTCATTGCACCAAGGAATAAACTTCCACACACTGTTTTCCTTCTATACGCTGAGAAAAAAGTATAGATCCTCACGCAGGTTTTGGTGCATGCGAGATCCATGCACTTGTCTCCCGCTTGCATGCACTTTTCTCCTGGCTCTTTTCTTAGATCCTCTCCCATGTACGTAAGACAAAGATTCTTCCTTCAGATTTCCAAGTTAAGTATTTTTGTTGAAAATAAAGCCAGACTCC
Source organism: Taxus wallichiana var. yunnanensis (assembly GCA_018340775.1). Taxonomy (NCBI): domain Eukaryota; kingdom Viridiplantae; phylum Streptophyta; class Pinopsida; order Cupressales; family Taxaceae; genus Taxus; species Taxus wallichiana. The sequence goes on along the minus strand of CM031237.1, from coordinate 404,176,143 downwards.
ACACATCAATAGTGAAATGGAAGTGAAGAATCATTTCCACTCAAGCAAGCAAATGAATAGTCCAATAAAAAAAATATCGACCACTCCTCAACGTAGTACAGAAATGTGTTAGCCTTTCTATACACAAAATAGAAGACTTCTTCCATGCACGCAGGTCACCTTTTCATCCCCTACGTTAGACTTTTCTCCTTCGGATGCACGGGAAGAGATCAAGTTTTCTCTGTTACCAAAATGTAGGAAGCGAGATAGATGACAAGAATTTGGAGTGAATAACTCTCAACAAATTATTTTATTATGAAGAAGCACGAACATTATATAGGAGAAGCAATAAACAATATTCCCCTAAAATAAAGGAGGAAGATATGGATGTAGGTGAGAGAATAATGGAATACAACAAGGAAGAGAGAATAAAGGGATAGTAGAAAAAAACACACCTAAAATATAAACTATGCTACGTATGGTAACAATAGAGTAGGTGAAATTTTTAATAGAATGTCTTAAAAACAATATGGTTTTGTGGACAACATTGACTACACGATATACATTAAAAAAAAATTGTTTGGGTAAAAGGACAAAGTGAGAAGGCTTAGGAAAGACACTCATACGAGTCTTTGAATTTAACAATACCTACAATTGTGAGATGAAGTTTGAGTCTAGAGAAGCCATTGAACTCCACAAAAGTATATGCATGTTGCGGCTTGTGCATTGTGCTAATGAGGGGTGCAATAAGGTATTTTTGTAGAATTTGTACGGCTGCATTTTTTCTTTGTTCTCCAATACTTACGGTAGCAAGAAGCATCCGTTGGAGATATAATGCATCATGTTATATTACAGAGAATATCACAACGTGAATCACTTTGTTTTTCCATTATAAGTTTTGTGTTGAAAGGGGATTGGCTGTTAGGAGGGCTTAAAGATGCTGGTTGAAAAGGCTTTAGAAACATGAAATAAATATAGCCATAGAATGTCTTATTTATAGGATATGTACAAATGGTGTTCTAAATGAGGTTGTAATTTTTCCCAAGAAAATCCCCAACCAAGCATGGCCTCATGGAATGCAACCATTGCTCGATATGTATGGTTGGGGTACATGAAAAATAAAAGGATTTAGAAACTTTCAGGCTGATGCAATCGTGGGAACTTAGAAAAGGCTATGGAATGGTATTTGTTAAAGGGGGATACCACAACCAAACTTGGTCTAATGGGTGATCTTTGTGGAGAATGCTCTAATCATTTTGTGGAATGAGTATAAAATCCTTCTAGAAAATGCAATGGTGGAATTGTGGATGCACGTGGATTGTCTAGTGGAATGTTGAAAGTGTGTGGGAGTCTTGTGGAATGCGCGTAAACCCTCCTGGACCACCACTTACACTAGAGATGCTGGTATTTCTATGCATGGTCTCCTTACCTTTATCTCTTATAATTTTTTAATTTGGTTATTCATTTGCAATAAAGTAAAATTATTAAACTATTTTATACTAAAAAAATTGGACATTTAAACCAGACGAGTAGTGTTATCAATAAAACAACACCTCATTTTTTGCTATCAACTTATAATTTGAACCTCAACCATGTCGTGACGATAACCTCATACATTTCTATTCCCAGGGCACAAAAATATGGTACTCATGTCCGTTTTTTTTTGCAAGAGCTAGACGAGTTAACTAAAACAACAATTTCTATCTACCTTGCAAAGTTACAAAAATCACAATTCCTAGAGACTTACAAAACAACACTTTGAGCCCTGTAAAGGAGATGTCAAATGTCATATGTTTTATTTTTTATGTAGAGACTTAAAGCAAGCATTAGCTCGACCTTGGTGGACCGTTTGCACTCTTTCCGGCGTTCCTCAAGGAGCCTTGTTACTCCGTTTCGCACTTCTAGAAACTTCCAAAACTAAAAACGTTGGATTTCATTTCGACTTACCATTTGAACCCCGACCAACAAAAAGCTTGCCCACCTTCACAAACCTTTACTATTTTTATTAGGTAATTACCTAGAACCATCTGTTTGGAAAACAATCAATCTTCTAGTTAGTTTGGCTATGGCATTTTGTAGCCCTTCTGGCCGCAATGATTTGACTAGGTAAGATGAACTAATTATGATCGGTGGCTACAGAATACCCATCTCCATTTGAAAACCATTTGTTAGTTCTCGGTCTAAATCAACTCGATGAATTATCCATATATAGGGAGCTTGTAGGAAATTTCTTGTTGCGAGGTTCGTCCATCAACCATTATTTTTGGACGTGGTTTTACTGAGCCCTCTAGCTAAATTTTGATCCGTTGTAACTAGGCTAATTACAATTGATGGCCTCGAAGAACCGACCACCAATGGTAAATGATTTTCCAGTTCTGAATTCCATAAGTTCTTGTGAAATTTTTGTGTATAGGGGGACATGTAGAAACTTATCCATGGGTTTTTCTCATTAGAAGGGAACATTTGAAAGTGGTTTCTTAGCCTCCGAGCCTAAATTGAACATTTTTACAACTAGCAGGAAAACATAAAAAGAAGTTGTAGGACCCTTGTTGGGTTACCAAACCCTCGTGGAAACTTGTTGACACTTGTAACTAACTGTTTGAAACTCTGTCATGTGACTTGTTGTGTGAAATTAAACTTTTGGAAAAATAGAGGTTCTCTCTCTCCTTGGTTAAGAAATGAAGTGAAATGAAATGAAATAAATATGTGTCTCTAACCCTCTCCTTTTGAATGCAAATTATTATTATTATGTAAATGGAAAAACATAAAATGTTAATTATGATAGATCTAGGTGGATGTGATCCTAGATATTTATCATTGATTTCATGCTAACATGGTTTTGCAGAATGGAAGTAAAATGACAAAAAGGCACAGTATAGTTCATTGTTATTATTGTAATTTATATATGTTACTAGAAAATGTATATATGTATAATGTAATTTCCATGTAATAGAAAAGTTTATATTTGAAATTTGGTAACATGTATGAGATGCTAGTTTTAGGGATGCCTTGGGAAATGTGCATTTAATCATAAGTGTCATTTCAATTCAAATTTACATATGGTAAAAGGTTGGATATATATATTTTAAATGAATTTGAATTTAATATCTTGTAGTGATTTTACAATGTGCAATAGATGATTAAATAATTGGTGTTGTGTTGCTTACCTTGAAAATGTAATAAAGGAATCTAACCACAATAGTCAACCCTAGCATAAAGTTTATGTATAACTACTCTTCCTTTTTCATTTCTCTTAGCATAGAAAACTAAAACCTTAGGACAAAATAAAATCCTTACATTTGGTAACACCTTCTACATTGAATAAATAAGATCACAAGTATGAGTTTATCGTCATAGCTTGTATGTTTAGCATCATCCTCGCAAACCCAACAAATAGGCACGACATGGTACAACATTATCAAGAGTATGTGGTTCCCTTTCAGGATTGGAAACCATGTGTGTAGTAAGGATAATGTAATTTTTCTTAAGGTAGCACTCATGGGAACCAACATTAAACTTAGAGTAAAACCCTCTTGGACCGACACAAATGGAGCTAGTGAAATAGTTATCCTATGACTTAAAATCTTGTTAATGATCTCTTTAGTTCATCACACACACACACATATATATGGGTTACCTTGGTTACTACTGTTGGTGCTCAATTTGATCTCACCTCATTTGTTCTAAAATTTCCCAATCTGCTTGGTTCGTCGTATTTTCTATCTCCCCGAATGGATGCGTACAAGTTTTATCTTTACCAAGGTGTTATTGTAAATCCTTCTCTATGGTCGTGGATTGTTGTCGAGCCATGAATTATTTACAAATTCTTTTTCCTTGAAGAAAGATTCAATTTTAGGCGCAAATGGTGATGTTCCCCTACATGTTATTGTTCGATGGGTGTGTTTTCCCCGTCAAATTTTATCTCATCATCTTCATCTATGCGGTCTATTTTGATTAGATGAGGCAAGTTGGGTCTATTTTATAGCTTGTAAATTTTTTCTATGTTTGCAAACAGATCAATTTGGCCCTACGGCCTTGTTGAATTCTAATTGGCTGGTCAAATTTATAAAGTTAGAGTGAATTTCTCTTTTTTTCCCCAAAGGTGTGTACATGTTCATTTTTAATTGGTTACGGCCCGGCAGGTATTTTTGGGGAAATTTTCAATTTTGGTCACATTTGTAAAAAATACTAAATTGGCCCCATGGCCCATATAGTCTAGGATTTGCTATTTAGCAAATATGAAGTGGTAGGGAAAAAGTCTTACTTTGACCCGATGAAGGACACGTGGCAGTTTTTCATGTTACAAGCGGGGAAGTGGGTCGGTGGAGCACTTTGAAGTTTTTTGGCTCAGCATTGAAAAGTCAAAGCAGAGAGGTGGGTCGCCAGAGGTTTTTGAAGATTTTTACCTTTTTGTGAAAAGGAGAAAAGTATAAAAATGAAGCGCGACTCCGTTGGGGCCCACATCAAAAGATAAAAGCGGGAAGCGGGTCACCTGGAGGAAAATTGGAAATTTTTCCTTTTTGTAATAAAGGGTAAAATTGCATAAATGAGCTATGACTCCATCAAAGGCCCAGATTAAGCCACGTGTTGAGCCCATATTTCAAAGGTGGAGGGGTGGGGAAAAATGTGAAAATTGCACATTTTCTCCAAAATTCATAAAATGCAAAAGGCACCCCCAAGTCCGTTTTGGCTCTAATCTTCCATGTGGATGGTTCTAATTTAAAGTGGTGAAAGGGCATAATCAATAGTTATGGCATGATGCATCTGGTTTTACCACCATTAACATTCCATGACTTCAGGGGATGCAAATACGCATCATTTTTCATGGTGAATCTGAATGATCTCTTGTCGTTTCTATTAGCAAAGTGCAATTGAAGTGTTTTAGAGCTTGAATTTATGAATCTGAGGAAGTGCAAGAGTTGATATTTTGAAATAGAGTTGCTCAAGAACCTACAAAAATAAATTACCAGATCCTACAAAGTAAGTTGCAGAGGAAAGAATGGGAAAAGGATGAAATGATGGAGGTTGCATGCATGAACGATGAAAATGTGCTCCCAGTTAAAACAATGATGGAGACTTTTGCAATGATTCACCTTTTTGAACAACTTGCAACTTTTTTTTGCAAACCTTTTAAACATCATTTTTGCAAATCATGATAAAACATGTAACAAAAATAGGTTCCTCGAATATTCTTTTGTTGGGGGGAAAGCTTGGATGTAAATTTAGTGTTATAAAAATCATGCTTTAGTCATGCAAAGGGTCGGGGGTTGAATTCTTATGAGAAAATTTGAGAAATCCCATCTTCCGAGAGACCATCGAGAAACCCGTTAATATCTTCTATTTTAGATTCGATCATGTCAAGTTGGTTGCAAGTGTATAGCCATATACAAGCTCGAGATTTTTCAAGAAACCTTCCCTATTGATGAATCTAATCAAGTTGGAATTAATTTGTGTTAATCTTGGGAAAATTTGTTTCATCTTTATTTCAGAATGTCTACAAATAGTATTTCTTGTTCCTATTGTAATCTTGTGTTAAAATCCCTTCGAATCACACAGGATCTCGTCCCTGTGATAGTTTAGTGGAATTTTCAATTTCATTACGAGAAGAGCCTTCATCCTGTAATGAGATAAACAATTTCAAATCACTTTATTGTGATTTAGTTGATAAATATTGTCTATAATCCTTTGGTGTATCTTAGGCATGACGAACTGGGGTCTTTAATTTTTAATTCAATCTTTAGGGCAAGCCTTCAGTTAAATTCTTGGAGATTATGTGAAACTTAGTGTAAATATTTGCCTGCATTGATGCACACCTTTTGGTTAAAGGAATATTTTAGCTATTCTAAGGCATTATTTCATTTAGTTTTCCAATTGTTGTGAAGGTTCTCAAAGATCTGGAAAAATCAAGTTTATCCTGCTTAATCTCCCACAAAACATTATTCAAAAACATTGAATCCTACCTGAACTACCCTTGTTTTTCCTATATGTCCACAAATGAATAAATTCTACTGCCAAAATATGTAGAGGAAATTAGGATTCTATAATGTCTTTAGTAACCTTAACCTTGTTAGAAAATATCACCATTCTTTAAAAGTGAAAACTTGTGAGAGTTAAATTGTGGTGCATTGATCATATTTTCTCAAGGTTTCCTTTCAAATTTGTGCAAAGAAGGATATATTCATTCTGCTTCACCAAAAAAGGTTACAAAATGGGTCCTCTCACTCTGGTTGAAAGGCACAACCTGAAGTAGTGAGGATAGATCAAATCCTTTTGAAGGTGCTATCCATTTCTCCAACATATGAGTGACAAAGAGCCAAAGTTGAATCGCCTCCCGTCTACAAAATGACATACATGATGATTTATCTATCTCTAGGCTTCTTGTTAAATATTTGATGATGCTCAACTTGCAAAGGAGAATCAATTTGGATACCAACACCAGATTGGTGCCGTTGTCGGGGACTTATTAGTGTTTAGGGGATTATTTGAACATCGAGACCTATTTGTGTGGAAACAACACTAGATTGGCACCATTTCCGGTGACTTATTAGCATTGCTAGGGATTATTTGAACTAAGGGAATTATTTGTGTGGATACAACACCAGATTTCCACCCGCCGAGGATTATTTGAACACCGGGACCTATTTGTGCGAAACAACACCTAGATTGGTGTCGTTGCTAGGGATTATTTGAACACTAGGACCTATTTGTGTAGAAACAACACTAGATTGGTGATATTTTCGGGGACATATTAGCATTGGTAGGGATTATTTGAGTACTAAGACCTATTTGTGTGGTAACAACACCGATTGGTTCCATTTTCGAGGACTTATTAGCATTGCCTAGGATTATTTCAACACTAGGACTTGTTTTTACGGCAACAACACTAGATTGGCACCGTTGTCGGGGACTATTTGAACAAAGGTGTACACATACCAACCCTAGAAAATTTTCTTATATGATATAAGTGCAAATACGTTGTTGAAATGTCATCCTCTATCAAGATTTATAAGAATCGAGCAAAGTTACAAGTTCTGTGTGTAATATTTCCAATTTCTGTTGGTTTTTGCACTAATTTTACATCATCAATGTTAAATATGGGTAAAGGAAGGTCAAATCTATTAATATTTACATGAATTTAGTGTTGATAGACATTTTACGATCAATTTTAGTGCATTTTCATAACTAAGGTGAAAATCTTTAGTGGTGACTCTGTGTTGAATTATTTTTGATAAATGTCGTTGTCTTAACCTTTGTCAATTGAAATTTATCACTAATAATTACAAATTTGGAAGGAAGAATATTTTTCTTCGTTAAAGATGCTGCTAGAAGGTTGTTTCCATAATTGGGAAAGAAAAATTCTAAAGGAATAAGAATCTAGAAAGTTGTTAGAGATCGAAATCAAGAAAAGATTTATCGATTGTGGAAACCGATCAACTTGCCATTAAAGATTTCCATACTTCCTCAAGTGCTTCTAAATAAGGTAGTCTTTTTGTAGATCAAAATTCTCCATCTGGAGAGGGGCATTCATTTTTATTTGAAAAGTTTGTGTATCATTTTGTCCCTGTATTTTCCAAAGTTGATAGGGTTTTCCATGAAACAGAGTCTTTAGAGGACATTCATTTTGAAAATTATACTCCTATGTTCCAAAGACCCCTTGTCCCTCATCATTTTGTTTCTCTTGTAAGATCACCTCCCCAAAACAATATGGCCCAGCCCCCACCCAAACCTCCATTTGTTGTCAATACTTTTGGTCCTATAGATTTTAGAGGTATGGATGGATATCCAAATGTTGTGCCATAGGATGTTAGAAATAGACTGCCTATATTTTAAGAAAATAATGCTATTACTGGTGATCAACACTTAAAGATTTTTGTCAATATGATGGAAGACTTTGACATTGAATTTGAGGATGTGTATATAAAACTGTTTATTCATACTCTTGAGGAGGATGCACTTGATTGGGATAAGTCTTTACCAGATAACTCAATAGATTCATGGACATAAATGAAAAATGATTTTGGATTGCAATATGGGGATAAGACACATACCAGGTTTCTTTTGTTGAAATTTGAAAATATTAAGAAGAATCCTAATGAATCTCTCCATGACTTCAACACTTAGTTCAATAAGACCCTGAGAAGGCTACCTATAATCTTGAGGCCAAGTGATGTATCTTTTTGATAAAATACTCGATGCTTTTGACAAAAATTATTCCTATTATTTAAGGGATAAGAACCTAGGAACATTGAGGCAAGCCTTCACCATGGCTTTGCAAATTGAGAAAAATATCAAGGTGGTTGGTAATCCTCATAAGAGGGAAGGTATCAAGCTGATCAATCCAGAGAAGCCTCAGTTGAGTAAGTCTATTGATCTAGAAGAGGTTATAAAAACTTTGGCCGGAGTTGTTAAGGAAATATCCTATAAACTGGCTAGAGTAGAGAAGGGGATTGGACAAGGTTCCCAAGGTCAGCACAAGCCACAAGGTCAAGAAAGATTTACAAATCATCCCAGAGGTGATCATAGATCAGATGACAGGGGTAAAGGGCCCATGGGATCAGGAAATAGATAGCCCCAACCCCAGGAAAAAGATTGGTGCCCGATCCTTTAGCCGCCGCGAGTTACTCAGTAGAAGAGGTCCATGATATGGAGTGGTGTGATAAATTTTTCTTGCCCCATTCTCCATGTGATGAAGAAAAATAAGTTGAGGAAGTTGATGATGATGAGACAGATGATGATGCATGCATGATGGATTTCTCTACAAGTTCATAGCAGGGAGTAACCTCAACTGAACTAATAAGTGCTAGAACTACTGTTGATTTTTGGGATTGCATTCACTGGGTATTACCTCTTCCTCCCACTCATACTTCTGAAATTGATATGGTACAAGCTTTTGATTTGCCTAATAATGATTTTGAGTACTTAAGGGCATTAATGATTAAAAAGTATGATGGAGGAATTCCTTCAGAAGAGGACAGACAATTGTTAATGAATGCAACAATTACCCAAGAAAAGGAATACAATACCAGGAGTAAGGTTGTCAAAGGGGTAGGGCCTCAGGCCAAACCAAAAATTCTAGTGCTTACCAAGTATCCCTAAGGAAACCCCTAAAAAGATGCATCTGGCAAAGGCTTTATCACCCCAAATAAAACTTGTGTTCCTCCCCATGCTCAGACTGTGAAGACTCCCATATTATCAGATGAAGCTATGAACCCTCCTCCTAATACTGCCTTACCCAAATATGTTCCTTGTGACATAGCCCAAATCTTGAGTCAGATCAAGATTTATGTTCCTATTGTTGAATTGCTTAGAATCCTTGAGCATAGGAACAAAGAATTCAAATATTTGGGGCTTGAGGAAGAAAAGGTCACCCAAGGTAAAAATGTAAACAAAGTAGAGGTTCCTCCTGCCATTGCAAAATTAGAAAAACCAAAAGCATTAGAGGAATTAGGTGAACCACCTGAGATTTATTTGGGAACATCTCTGGTTGATTCTCGGTGAATGTGGATCCATTTTTACTACTCTAATTATTGCATGTTTGATTCAGAGCCTCATGTAATTTAATGCCTCTTGAGGTCTTGAATGAGTTAAATCTCAAAGTAGAAATAGCTTATGGGAAATGTACTACCATGGATTCAAGAGGTGCAAGTAGTTGGATGTGTGAAAGGTTTAGTAGTGTAATTGGGCAAAGATATCCGTAAAAGTACTTAACTTTGAATGTAGTAATTTGGGATTGTCCTGCTAAGTGGGGAATGTTATTATCTAGAAAGTGGGTAGCGCATGTGGGTGGAAGTGTGTAAATGGATATGTCTTATGCCACCATACCAATTGAGGGAAGCCTTGTTAAGTTACCCGGTGAAAAGAAAATTTTATATCTCATTGAGGACCCCAATAGTGCTTCTTATGAAGTCTTCCACACACACACACACACACACACACCGATGTTGATAACTCCATGTGCTATGTTGTTTTCTAGGCATATGAAATTGATCAATGAAGATATCCTAAGTAGGTTGATTTTCCGGGACTTTGATGTTTGACGCAGCCTTGAGAGATGTTGAAAAACTAGACATAGGCACAAAGGATAAGCCTAAAAAATTGTGGTCATATTTCAACTTGGATGGAGAAGAGAAATAATCATATGACCAGTTATTAAAGATGTATCGAATCGCTTAGCATGGTCATATCCAAAATCGAAGGCACTTGAAAATATTCCTTGGTTGTTTTCTCGTAATCGGGCTTGCACACCATCAGACAAAGTGTATAGTCTTTTTTTTCGTTCTAGTTTCATGTTTTTCTATGTCGGTGTTTCCTTGTCACTGGTGACCAATTTTTTGGTTTCTCGGCTTGTCTTGAGGGATTTGGTTATTGTATTTCTGCTCTGTAAGCTTGTTCTTGACTCTATTTGTCAATGGATTTTGGCACATGGTCTGCTCTATTATTCATGTGGCACTCGCAGGGAGTGCCCATCCCCAAGTCAAAGCCGATGTTGGTGCTCAATTTGATCTCACCTTTTTGTTCTAAAAATTCCCAATCTACTTTGTCATATTTTCTATCTCCCGAATGGATGTGTACAAGTTTTATCTTTACCAGGGTGTTATTGTAAATCCTTCTCTATGGTCATGGATTGCTTTCGAGCCATGAATTATTTGCAAATTCTTTGTCCTTGAAGAAAGATTCAATTTTGGGTGCAAATGGTGAAGTTCCCCTACATCTTATTGTTTGATAGGTGTGTTTTCCTATCAAATTATATCTCAGCATCTTCAGCTACGTGGTCTCTTTTGATTGGATGAGGCACGTCGGGTCTATTTTATAACTTGTAACTTTTTTTCTATGTTTGCAAAAAGATCAATTTGGCCCCGTGGCCCTGTTGAGTTCTGATTGGCCAGTCAAATTTATAAAGGTGGAGTGAATTTCTATTTTTTTCCCCAAAGGTGTATACATGTTCATTTTTAATTGGTTGCAGCCCGACGAGTCTTTTTGGTGAAATTTTCCACTTTGGTCACATTTGTAAAAAATACTAAATTGGCCACGTGGCCCCAACAGTCTCTACGATTAGCTATTCAGCAAATATGAAGCGGTAGGGAAAATGTCTTACTTTTACCCTGATGAAGGACACATGGTAGTTTTTCATGTTACAAGTGGGGAAGCAGGTCGATGGAACACTTTGAAGTTTTTGGCTAAGCATTGAAAAGTCAAAGCAAAGAGGAAGGTCGCCAGAGATTTTTAATATTTTTTCACTTTTGTGAAATGGAGAAAAGTATAAAAATGAAGCGTGACTCCGCTAGGGCCCACATCAAAAGATAAAAGTGGGAAGTGGGTCACCAAAGGAAAATTAGAAATTTTTCCTTTTTGTAATAAAGGGAGCCATGACTCCATCAAAGGCCCAGATTAAGCCACGTGTTGAGCCCGTATTTCAAAGGCGGAGGGGTGGGGCAAAATGTGAAAATTACACATTTTATCCAAAATTCATAAGATGTAAAAGGCACCCCTAGGCCTGTTTCGGCTCTAATCTTCCACGTGGATGGTTCTAATTTAAAGTGGTGAAAGGGCAGAATCAACGATTATGGAGCGATGCATCTGGTTTTGCCACCATTAACATTCCATGACTTCAGGGGATGCAAATACACATCATTTTTCATGGTGAATCTAAATGATCTCTTTTCATTCTATCAACAAAGTGCAATTGAAGTGTTGTGGAGCTCGAATTTATGAATCTGAGGAAGTGCAAGAGTTGATATTTTGAAATAGAGTTACTCAGGCACCTGCAGAAAACAAATTACCAGATCTAGCAGAGAAATTTGAAGAGGAAAGAATGGGAAAAGGATGAAATTATGGAGGTTGCATGCACGAAGGATGAAAACATGCTCCCAATTAAAACAATGATGGAGATATTTGTAATGATTCACCTTTTTGAACTATTGAAATTTTTTTGTTACAAACCCGTTAAACATCATTTTATGGAAATCATGATCAAACATGTAATAAAAAAAGGTTCCTTGAATATTATTTTCTTGGGGGAAATATTTGGTGTAAATTGAGTGTCATGAAACGCATGCTTTAGTCATGTAAATGGTCGGGTTTGAATACTTACAAGAAAATTTGAGAAAGCCCATCTTCTGAGAGACCATTTGAGAAACCCGTTAATCTCTTATGTTTTAGATTTGATCATTTCAAGTTGGTTACAAGTGTATAACCATTGACAAGCTCGAGATTGTTTAAGAAACCTTCCCCATTGATGAATCTAATCAAGTTGGAATTAATCTATGTTAATCTTAGGAAAATTTGTGTCTTCATTATTTGAAAATGTCTACAAATAGTATTTCTTGTTCCTATTGTAATCTTGTGTTAAAATCCCTTCAAATCACACAAAATCTCATCCCTGTGATAGTTTAGTGGAATTTTCAATTTCATTATGAGAAGAGCCTTCATCTGTAATGAGATAAAAAAATTCAAATCACTTTACTATCATTTTGTTGATAAATATTATCTATAAGCCTTTGAGTGTATCTTAGGTGTGAGGAACTAGGGGTCTTTAATGTTTAATTGAGTCTTTAGCTCAAGCCTTCAGGTTAAATTTTTGGAGATTTGAAACCGTGAAAATATAGGCCTCCATTAATGCACACCTTCTCGGTTAAAGGAATATTTTAGCTATTCTAAGGCATTCCGTCATTTAGTTTTCCAATTTTTGTGAAGCTTCTCAAAATTTTGGAAAAATCAAGTTTATCCTACTTAATCTCCCACAGAAAATTATTCGAAAACAATGAATCCTACCCGAACTACCCTTGTTTTCTGCGTATGTCCACAAATGAATAAATTCAATCGCCAAAATATGTAGAAGCAATCAAGATTCCATAATGTCTTTAGTAACCTTAACCTTGTTTAGAAAATATCACCATTCTTTAAAAGTGACAACTCATGAGAGTTAAATTATGGTGCATTGATCATATTTTCTCAAGGTTTCCTTTCAAATTTTTGCAAAGAAGGATATATTCATTCTCCTTCACCAACAGAGGTTACAAAATGGGTCCTCTCACCCTAGTTGAAAGGCACAACCTAAAGTAGCAATGATAGATCAAATCCTTTTGAAGGTGCTATCAATTTCTCCAACATCTGAGTGACAAAGAGCCAGCTAAATCACCTCCCACTATAAAATGACATACATGATGATTTATATGTCTCTAGGCTTCTTGTTAAATCTGTGATGATACTCATCTTGCAAAGGAGAATCAATTTTGATGCCAACACTACCAATTTAACACATTGGTCTTTCATCAAGGTCATTTACAATAAATGTTTAATTTTACCTTAAACTCATATATAGTTGTGGCATTGATCCTTAGGTACAATTGTAATTAAACCAAACCTTGGCTGACTAAGGGGTTAACTTATGGGTGGAAATTTTTCATAACACTTAGAAAATGCAATTTTATTTTAAATTAAGTTAACTTAAGAGAAATGTAAAAACAAAAAAAGGTCTTGTTAGCCCTTATTCATGGTTTCCCTTTGTACCTAGTTAGTGGCCTAAAACCAAACAAAGGTAGTAGGTGATATTCCTATGATTTATATCATGGTGGGATTCAAATGACAAAAGTGGAAGTCTTTGTTTCAGCATGTATTTAATATTGTAGGGTATAAGAGAAAATAATTGGTATGTCTCGTGCTAGGTTAAACTCCTTGTAGTAATAAATCCATTAGTTAAAATTATGTAATATTTTTTTACAATTGTTATAAAACAATGCCAATAATGAGACCATAGTGCGATGTAAGAGTAAAGCATATAAGAGTAAAACGAGATTTGAGGTTAGAAATAATGTCACTCTTGGAGTCCTTGTAACTCAATTAGACATTTTCATGTCTTGAAACGAATATGAATTTCCTTGGTGAGATCAAACTTCGTGAAAACAAAAGATATATATATATATATCCAAATAAAATTTCTTGATTTGGCAATCTTGAATGGATTCAAAAGTTATTGAACTATATTCACTATGATAGGAAATAAAATATCATGATTGAATAATGTTTTTGGGAACAAGTATCTTTAATCTAAATCTCCCTTAAGTCGCAAGATTTATTTTACGGGCATCACGTCAAATTCTCTTGTGTAGCAACGGTAAAATTCAAACATTGAATAAAAATTTGAGAAGCATAATATCAACATAAGAACAAGAGAATTATGATCTTTGTATGCAATTTTAAATATGGCAAATAATTTCGTAAGTTATGGAGATTGTCGTAAGGGATAAAGAATCAAATTTAATGGTCAAACTATAAGTTGAAAGGGAAATGAATTTGAGAATATGTAGAGGATAAAAAGGAGAAAATTATGCTTGGATAATAATATATTTTTGAAATGCTAATCATAAGTAAGATGTAATCATGGTAATGATGTGTTATGGGTTGGCCAATCCTTAGGTCCCTTTTTATGGTTGGGTCATTACTAACATTCATTGATTGTCGAAAGTGTGGCATCGACATGTATATGGTGTTGTCATGTTTCTATGTGAGTTGATGACTTGTGTAAGTGTCTTATGTGGTGTTAATTTTATCTATTGGAGCCTATGTGGTGTTGAGTATTGAGCATTTAAAGTAAAAAAACATTATTCTAGTTTTTTTAACTATTGTATTTATGTGTCCAAATTGTGGCTATTACACATATAGAATATATAAACATGTCATACACCTACATCAGATTCTCTTATCAACAATCATGTCTTTGACTAGACATACTACATTGAGTCACCTCTAAATACTAGTTGGATCCTTTCCTTGACTTCTTTTGACCGGACAAATGGCAACTTTCAACATAAATCTTCATCTTTCTCCAACTATTCTTTTCTTTGAATTACAAGATTACCTTGTAGATCTTCTCAATGTATCCCTTGCCACATATCCTCCACCTTGTAGAGCCATCCATTTGATTGTAATTTTTCTACCAAGCTACGTTTGATGGATTCGTCAAGTTTCATCCTAATTAGGAAGTAATAATATTTCAAATGGCTCAACCTTTAAAACTAGTAGAACTTGTACAAATTGTTGTAAGGATACTATAATGGAGAATAAATGTCAGATCTATAAATAATGTTTAATATTTATTTTAGAATAAAATATGATTTTTAGTACATTTAAAGTTCATTTAATATCTAATTACATGTTTAATTCATTAAAAAAATCAAGTTTTCAAATAATGATTGCCATTTTGGTTGAGATTGTATAACATTTTGTCGACTCGGACATATGGTTAGAAATTTTATGGAATCTACCACAAGAATTCAACTATGGTGCAATGTCTATGAGGTCAGGTATTTTTTCATCTATAACTATTCTCATGACACTTTCGATTGAAGCCCAATGTTTCACCAATATCATTCCGATAGCTCATGCATTTTTGTGTTCATTAGAGTAACAATTAGAAATAATGCCTTATGTTATAAAATTTAGGAAAAGTGCATTTATTATTTACGCTCATTTTGTAGCCTTTTTCCTTGTAATTAGAGTGGAAGTTGAATATCGATTTTATTTTTAAATGCTTCACACATAGAAAGAAATGGTGTAATGAATATGGAAAAATTTAAATTAGATAGCACAAAGGATTGTAGCCTTAGAAGGATGCAACTAAGTTTCCATATTACATGCTCTATAATTTATGAAAAATGCACGTAACATATTGGTATAGAGGATTAAGACCTAGGCAAACTAGGTAATTGCCTAGGTGCTAACATTTGGGGGACACTATTTTATGTTATTTTATTATGGTTTTTAAAAGGATTAGATCATTTTATGGCACTAAATATTAGTGGCCAACCTTTTATACAAATTCAATTAATGTTATTGAAAATAAATTTAAATTTACATTATTCTATATAAATATTTTAGTAGGCGGAAAAAAATATGCAAGTGGCTTTTTTATATTATTATTAATTTAAACTCATACTAATGTATTTTTCACATTTTGTATTGTTTTCAAGTCTTGGAATTTTTTTTTGGAGAAAAGACCAAAAAGGTAAATATGTAAAGAACACAGAAAAAAAAAGTTTGGAATATATGAGAAAATGAGAATTATGATAAACTATATCTTAGAGAATTAATTACGGATTTTAGAAAAGAATATCTACAAAAAAATATTAGCAATTTTTCTTCGATGGTAGATGCATAACATATCAAGTAAGATGATAGTTGGTCATGGTTAATTAATTCTTCTACTTTAGATTTTTTAATGTACAAAACACATTAGCTCTATGTAACGCCCAAATTTTTTCCAATGAAACTCACGATAAGCCGATAGCAAACAATGAAAATTATGATTTTTTTTTTTTTGGGAAAGGTTACAAGTCCTTAGCCAGATTTTAATTAAATCCCGATTATAAAATTTTAAACATTTACAAGGTCATTCGGAACTAAAATAAAGACTAATATTTTAAACCGAATTTCAAAATGATGTTATGATTTAATTCTTTCTCTTCTAGACTCATATTTTATTTAAATAATCCTCATTTAGCTTTTCTTTATTTAACTCCATTAATTCCTTTGAATTTATTATTTAAATGCATATTAGCAATTCTAAATTTAATTATACAAGGATAATAATCTTGTAGTGTTAATGGCATGCACATTATTATAAATTCAATATCTCAAAAGGGGCAAGGTGCACAAACAAGTCTAACCCCTTAGGGCCCCATTTAACATTACACACACATCTTTTTATTTATTTCATTCCAACCTAAACACCCCATCACTAAAGTGATGTGGGGTTCATCTGAACCATTAGATATAATCTATCTAAGCTATTAGATCTAGGTTTGGAAAATTTTACTCTAGATATCCTTATGGAATGCCATATATTCATTTCTTAAACACATTCTCTCAATTTCTCTTGTTTGATTTGCAGGTTAAGGAAGGAGGAAAAGATGAAGCCATGGATTATTGTTCCAAGATCAATGATGGATAAGCACAAGATAAATATTTTTGCATCTCTCTCCTAGGATTTATTTGAAATCTGTTTATCATTTGTATTTTCTTATGCTTTTGTTTTCTTTTTTTTTACCATATTCAGGTTGTGGGTATTTGCTCAATTTATTTTGGTATATTTAGATCATTTTAATGCAATATTATATATATACACATTATATATGTATATATGTGTGTGTGTGTGTGTGTGTGTGTGTGTGTGTGTGTGTGTGTGTGTGTGTGTGTGTGTGTGTGTGTGTGTGTGTACACTTTATATGAAAATACACACACATAGAGGTATATAAGTATATAGATCTATAAATTTTAGGCCGAATATAAGTTTCATGGTCTATTCTAAAAGATAAAGCAATATATATATATATAAATGTGTGTGTGTGTGTGTGTGTGTGTGTGTGTGTGTGTGTGTGTGTGTGTGTGTGTGTGTGTGTGTGTGTGTGTGTGTGTGTGTGTGTGTGTGTGTGTGTGTGTGTGTTACTAAGGATAGTCAAAAAAAAAAAAACTAATGAAAGCTGTGGTAAAAAGAAACACAGGCCATAAAAATTAATTAGGTGCTTCAATAAAATAGAAGGGGTTTGATTTTAATTTAGTTGGGCATTAAGTTGCTGAGGTTATAGTGTTAGGGCTAATAAAATTGGGGGAGGGTCACAACCCACTTGACCACTAACATTTGTTTCGATATATAAAAAAATCATTCCCTTAGTAATGTCGTGAACTTTCACTTAGCCAAATTTATTGGCTTAAAACATTATGACTTTGTTTGTTATTATTATGCATCATTATATATATATATATATATATATATATATGGATTAGGTAAATGTTACTTTTTATTATTAATAATATGATTATTTTGACATTATAAATTTATAATATAGTCAAATTGTGTTATTAATATACATTCATTGTATATAAATATTATGTTTTGTTTATTAATTTCTATTTTCGTTAATATAGCAATTTGAAAATTTGTGAGGAGGGTAAATGTTGTAATTATAATTTTGTATGAATAAATTTTACATGCGTCAAGGTAATAATGATAATGCACAAATTTGTGTAGCTATCAAATTTAAACAAGTTACAACTTTCAAAATTTTTACATATTTATTTTAAGGGTATAATTAGTTGTAATTTAATCATTTACTTAAGAAATTTTTATTGTTATAAAGGGGTAGTTGAATAAAACATATGGGGTAGTTAAATAAAATTGTACTTATAGTAGATGGAATGTAACCTTGCATTTGGTAGTTGAATAAAATATATTTGCACTCAACCATATTCATATGGGTAATGCACACAACAAAATGGGCTAGTAGGCAACACTCTCTATGAAAAAAAAATCTAATGAGGGAGAGAATCCTTCTTCCTCATTGGACCCCAAATGCCAACATGGAAGCAACGAGGGTTATTTAGACAACCACAATGCAACTCAAAAATTATTTCCACATACACATTCAATCAAGACATTCGATGCAATAACACAATACCAATTTTATAAAAACACGGACAAATAGCCAAACACAAATACTTCATTCTAAAGCCAAGGAGGAGAAAGGAACATGGACGTTCTTCTTATGCCTCCCAAGCTCTTGGGTGTCCACCTATGAGCCTCAAAAAATCCATCATAATACACAACACTCTTATGCCTACCTCGAAGAATATACACAACTCTTATGCCTCCCTCAAGAAATCAATCCACTCTTATGCCTCCCTCATTCGTATTCTTCCCTCAAGAAAATAACATGATAAACACAAATAATATATATCAACAAGGTGAACATCCCAACCCAACTCCCTCCTAAAATACCCAATGAAATTTATCTTATGCCTCCCACAAGTTTTACCCCATTTCCATTTCTCCCACAACCTAAGGATCAAATCTATTTCACACAATCCTAAAAATAAAAAACCATCATACCCACATATGAGTAAAAAAAATATCAAGCTAAAAACAAGGGTGAAGATCTACCTTAAAAATGGAGAGGATCAACCACAAAAAAATTGTAAGCCTTCCAAAATCCCAAGCAAGCACCATCCATTCCAAGCTCAAATCACTATTCTCAAGCAAGCTCTCCAAGAATTCCAATCATCCACCCCAAAAAATTAACAACTAACCCTCAAATCCTCACACAAAATGTTCAAATAAATACAAAAGAGGGAGAAGGGGTTATGTGGCTCCATGTAGGATGCCAAATTATCTCTCCTCCATCCCACATTACTAATGTCAAACCCAAACTCCAAAGCATAATAAATTGGTTGTTGGGGAAATGACCACCCTCTTACACACTCAACCCAACCCACACCCCTTAAGGACAAAATTAAATACCCATGTAAGAAAAGTATAATTAATTTCTCTTTTCCTTCATTAAAACAAAAAATAAGAAATAAAATAAGTCCCTCACATCATAGGCCTAGTGGATGGGTAACTTTAAGAGGTGTATGACAAGCTCACTTGTCCCACAAGTCACCAAAATGTCCTAGAAGGTCAAAATCATAATTTCACTTGAAAGGTTGAGTACACACTACTTCAAAACAAATTAAATTCATTCCAATCCAACACACATTAAGGCTATCAAATCACATTTATTTCCCCCCCTTTTTCACATCCTAATAAGTACAAGTTAAACATGTTTAATTTAATTTTAGAGGGTGCTAAAAAAATAATAAAAATGACTCCACATACTAAAAAAAACAATAACTAGTAATAAAATAACATCAAAAAGACAAGGTCACCAAGTTACCCAAGGTCACTATTGACGTCACCCCCAATGGGGACCTCCAAAAAACAAAAAAACCAATTATACACAACATACGAATACATGAGTTGACATGGTGACCTGTTGCCAATACCCCACATTCTCCTTCATTTTTGTATCTTATCCCATGTAGTTTGTTGTGCTATAATTTCCTACATAATCAAACAATACCTTTCTGGTCCATGTGGCCATATTAATGACGTCAAAATCATAAAACACATGCATGTATACATAACAATTTACATCATCGAATATCATTATTAAACCAATGTTAGAATCAAGTGATTCACCAATCATTTTATTTTCTAACATTTAAATTCTACCAATCCATTAATTTGTACTAAGATCACGACATCAAAAATTATCTAGAAATATCAATAAATCACATCCAATATGTCAATACAGTAGTAACAGTTTGAAACATAAAATATTGATATATGAATCAAGCATATAAAATTCATCACAATAGTCACATCATGTTGTAAGTCTAAAATGTTTATATTATCTATCAAATAAGTAAAACAAGTGTATCAATTCTCATCTAGCAATGTCTAATACCTAATACGATATCAAGGTCTAGGGATCCAATACAGAGTGAGCATAGACATAACAATATAAAAATAGTAACGATATCACAATCATTCTTGTAACAAGGAAACCATTCTAGATCATCATCATATCCTTAAATTCCCATCAAGGTCCACAATACAACCATATATTCAAAATAATAATCAAAACACAATAGTAATCATGATGTCCCACACATCTTATTAGTATGCTAACTAGAATACAATATAAAGGTTTAATATTATAATCAATTCAAAATTGATAACATGGTTAATTCAATGTTGAAGAGGAGTGGCATTACATCCCCTCCCATTAGATTTGACTTCCTCCTAAAATTCATTAAAAAGAGGTAAGGAACAATGAAAAAGAAATAAGTATCACACCCTTTGTGGAATTTATTTTCTTCAAAAAAGAGTGTCGTCTATATAACCCAAGTTTGGTCCAATGCAATTTAATCAAGAAGAAGGGAGATTGTTAGACATGATGATCTCTAAGCTTTCTTCATGAAAGGTTTTAAACATTTAATTATATAGAGTAACTCTACGTGATCAACAAACTATAACACATAACATCAAAATGAGAAATAGTCAAAGGAATATTAAGAACAACCACCAAAGTAAAGAATAACAGAGAGAATTTGATGAACTCATGATGACCACATAGTCACCCATGGATACAACATACTGCAATAACAAAATTTAAGGCTTCCACTAAGGTTGAGTTATGCTTAAAGTTCTTTATTTAGACAAGGCTAGAAAATATCAACCATGACCATCAATTAGTATGAGAAAACATGTCTACTCAAAGGTCTCACAAATTGGAGATCACACAAGATGGGGTTTAACAATAAGGAAGATGCCTAAATTAGAAAAAATGTTTACATTCTTGCAACTATTCATTGGAATTACTTTTATAACTCAAAAGGATTCAATTAACTTTTCATTATAAAACTTAGAAAAGTCATGACCACAAGGTTTTCTATAACTTGAATTTGCACTTAAACTTGAATACACAACATTAATATGATTTTAGAAATGTTAAACACTTAGATAATATTCCACTTAGGAGATAACCCTCACAAAAACTAACATACCAAAAAAAGAGACACCAATCACCCTATAAAACATAATGGAATTTAATTATTTTAAATACTTCCCAAGCTCGAAATAGTCATAAGAGAGCACATGCTTAATTCATAGCACAAAAGAGCACTCAAGGGAGTTTTAGAATAAAGATAGGTAACAAGAGGGTCTACTACAATCTACTAGTGTATCACACCAAAATTTTAGTAAAAATTATAAAATCATCATGCAATTTCTTTTCCCAAGGTCAAAAGGGAACAAACATCAACAAGGTTTCCGAAGAGAAAAATAAATAACTTCCCAAAATTCTTTCATATCCTTAACATATGTTGCCTAGATTTACCAATAACCTAGGTCACCAAGGATTAAATCAGCACACAAGGAGGTTTTTTCTAAAAAAAGAAGAGATAAGACCCGCTCCTAAAAGGCCACAACTCACACTCATCAAGCTATGAGGAAACAAGGGTACGATGACCCAAAACTCCTACAAGGGAAACACATACATCTATGAACAAGGGAGTACTATGCAACTAGAACACATCACTATCAACAAGGTGTTTCAAAAATCTGGGTAGGCGACAGAACTAAAGGTTCAATTATACATTGCACTCAATACACATAAATTTTACTCATTTTATAAACCAACTATTAAGTCAAAATTTATAGTTTCTCTTGCTAAGCACATTTCTTACAAGTTTTCTTAATTAAAATATTCCTTCTATTATGACATCACATATTTGCATTATTAAGGAGCACCACCAATGTTGGAATGATATATGGCCTTTCTTTATAGGTGGAGATTTTTTTAATTTTAATTCTAGGGAAGGTAAATGGACAAAGTTTTCTTTTATTTTTCAATAGTTTAATTTCTTCTCTAATCTACCAAGATTATAACAAGGAACCATTTTCCTTTTTTAATGTTCCATTTTATTTGTTAAGTTTAAAATTCCAAGCCCCTTAATTGGGGTTTTATTATATTAAGGTTCATCATCTTATCAATTAAATTTTAATGAGTGGAAGATTCAAACGATACATTATTAATTTTATAGGATTAAGAGATCAATCAAGATATCACATTTTTAATTCTAAAGGAACAAGAGACCATTCAACATAACAAACACGCCATTAATTTTGTAAGAGCTAAAGATCAATCAAAAACCATGTATCACACCAATATTGTAAGGGTTTAAAAATAATTACAAACATCACTAAACACTCCAAGTGGGTCTCCACAAGTATCAAAGAAGCTATGAAAAACTCCCATTATAGAAACAAAAAATTTATTTTACAAGTTTAAGAGGTTTACCTCAGTTTGGGAAAGAAAAAATTTTTTTGTTTAGTCTCAATTTTTTTTTCACATGATAAGACAAGGAAATTTTCTAATCAACACTCATATTTCCACAAGATACCACCAACCAAGAAACAAGATGAAAAGGAAAATTTTACTCTAAGGACACCACATTTCCCATTAGAAAACATCAAATGCAATAGGAAAACCAAATATTCTACCCAAAAATGGACTCTACGACTAAGAGTTGTAGTTTTAAAAAAGGAGCACAACATAAACACCACTAAGATTAAAATATTAAGATCTACAAAACTAACATCTCTAAGAGAAAGGTCCAAAAGACCCAAAAGCATCCATAAGTGTCTCAACATTTTCCAATACTATTAGATCATAGATTGGTATACATAACAATTTATAAAAAATTAACGCAAGGGTAGAATTATTTATGGGTCATCGAGAGAAAATAAGTGCACTTAATTAAACAAATTACCTGAATGGGTTTTATTCTAATCATAATTACCAAGATATATACCTATCATTCATGAGTCAATACTTTCTATAATGAAACAAGAAAATGATGATAAAACTTAGCATGCCATAGATGGAACACCATAATCAAACAAAGCACTTACCCACTAAAATATACAATCACCCAAAGTTAATCCGATCCTAACACAATCCATAAGTCCATAACCAAACATATCTACTCTAATGATGAACCAAGCTTTTCCTAAAATGCAAGAGAATCATAACACCTTCTATCGAAACTACCAACTAGACTTCACGACATAATGAACTTCTCTCTAGAAGGTTTAGTAAGAAAAAGTCATTCTAACATCCTAGATACACCAAAGGTTTCATCCTTCCAAAACCAAGGCATAACTTAAAGCACCTAAGAAGACATTCAAGGCACCTAGGGTGTACCCCCATACAACGAAATATCATAATACAAACAACATAGAACCAACTCATCAACATGCAAGAAAGAATCACGTAAAATTTAGCTAAGTAGCCAACAAGATAAATGAACTCTGAGTCACCAATAAAAATAAAATGCAAGAAATATTGGCAATTAAGGGAAATGGATAAGTATTCATATTGCAATCCTTGAAAATCTCACAAAAAATAAATAACTAAAAGAGCCTTAGAGCTTCTCAATCAAATCATAAAATAAGATGTTGGTCCTTGATAAAATAACATAAGTTTACAAATGTAAAATACAGAAAGTCAACATCACATTCACTTTGCAGCCCTTCATGGCTGCCAATAGGGGTACTATACCTTGATCTTAGTTCTAAGAATGCATATGCAAAATTGGATCAAATGTGATGCAAAGACCTAACATCCAATCACTCATATGGGGATTAAGTCACCAAAGCGGTAACAAAACTAACCCGTCTAACCAATGAAGGAGAAAGGGGAGCTTTAGACAATTAAAAATTTCTAATTTACTCTATAAGGCCCCCTAAAGAAAACCACTAATGCTAATCCAAAAGAATTACACCATACAATTTATCATTCCAACAAGGAAGAGTCTCAATGGGTTTATCACATCACACGACTAAAGCAAGAGTTAGGAATCATCAAATAATATCTTTGTAAGGAGAACCAAGTTCCCGATACACCAAAATCCTTCATTAAAATCAATCTAATTCAACACTTTCCCTTAATCCAGTGTTGAACAAAACACCATTAGGTGAGTAAAACAATCCCAACAACCTTTAATATTTTATTATCATTTTAATCATTGAGGATCAAATTTACTAACTAGTTTTTAGGTTTCAATATTGGCCCAGTGGTCCAAAGTGCCAAACCCATGGCTTTGATACCAAGTGTAACGCCCAAATTTTTCCCACTCAAACCCATGATAAACGATAGAAAACCATGAAAATTATGAAATAATTTTTTTGAAAGGTTACAAGGTGTTAGCTAGGATTTTAATTAAATCCCGATTATAAAATTTTAAACAATTACAAATTAGAACTAAAATAATGATTAATATTTTAAACCCAATTTCAAAATAATGTTACGATTTAATTATTTCTCTTCTAGACTCAAATATTTTATTTAAATAATCCTCATTTAGATTTTCATTATTTAACTCCATTAATCCCTTTGAATTTATTATTTAAATTCCAATTAATTTTTTAAATTTAATTAGACAAGGATAATAAATCCTCGTGTTAATGGCATGCACAATATTATAAAATCATTATCTCAGAAGGGCAAGGTGCACAACCAAGTCTAACCCCTTAGAGCCCCATTTAACATTACACACACATCTTTTTATTTATTTCATTCCCACCTAAATACCCCATCAATTAAGTGATGTAGGGTTCATCCTACACCATTGGATCTAATTTATCTAAGCCATTAGATCTAGGTTTGGCAAAAGTAACCCTATAAATCATTATGAAATGCCATATATTCATTTCTTAAACATGTTCTCTCATTTTCTCTTGTTTCATTTGCAGGTTAAGGAAGAAGGAGGAGAAGATTAAGCCATGGATTATTGTTCCAAGCTTAATGATGGATACACACAAGATAAAGATTTGTGTGTATCCCTCTCCTAGGTTTTATTTGAAATCTATTTTATCATATGTATTTTCTCATTTTTTTTTTTTTCTTTTCTACCCTGTTTGGGTATGCCCAATTTTTTTGGTATATTTACATATTTTTAATGTCGGCTTATATACACACACATTATATATATATATATATATATATATATATATATATATATATATATATATATATATATATATATTTAATATTTATATATACACACACACACACACACACACACACACACATATTACTAAGGATAGTTAAAAAGAAAACTAGTGAAACCGCAATAAAAAAACAAGCCGTAAAAATTAAATGTCTTCTTCAATAAAATAGAAGGGGTGTGATTTTAACTTAGTGGGGCATTAATCTATTGGGGTTATAGTGTTATGGCTAATAAAATTGGGGGAGGGTCACGACCCACTTGGCCACTAATATTTGTTTTTAATATAAAAAAATCATTCCCAGTGAGTAATGTCGTGAACTTTCACTTAGCCAAATTTAATGGTTTAAAACAAAATGATTTCTTTGGATATATATACACACACACACACACACACACACACACACACACACACACACACACACATATGTATATGTATGTATATATATATATATATATATATATGTATTATATATATATATATATATATATATATATATATATGTATATATATATACATATATACATACATGCATATACATACATATACATATACGTGTGTGTGTGTGTGTGTGTGTGTGTGTGTGTGTGTGTGTGTGTGTGTGTGTGTGTGTGTGTGTGTGTGTGTGTGTGTGTGTGTGTATTAATCTCTATTAGGATTAGGTCAATGTTACTTTTTTAATATTAATAATATGACTATTTTTACATTTTAAATTTATAATATAGTCAAATTGTGTTATTAATATACATTCATTAATGTATAGTAATAATATATTTTGTTTATTAATCACTATTTTCATTAATGTAACAATTTGAAAATTTGTGAGGGAGAGTAAATGTTGTAATTATAATTTTGTATGAACAAATTATACATACATCAAGGTAATAATGATAATGCACAAATTTGTGTAGTTATCAAATTTAAACAAGTTACAACTTTTTAACTCTTTTGCATATTTATTATAATGGTATAATTAGTTGTAATTTAATCATTTACTTAAGAAAATTTCTATTGTTATGAAGGGGTAGTTGAATTGTCAAACTAATTTTATTTATTCCTTCTTGCACATTATTTGGGTGGAAAAAATTAAAACATTAACTTAAATGCCTTTTAATCCTTTCCCATTTTACAATCGATCAATACCATAGAAGGTCGAATTCAATTTCCATCCATTAACACTATCTTTTAAAATAAATTTTCAATACAATTCCTAAGAAACATTAATATTTTAGAGATCCTTATTTCCATTACAAGGTCAGTACAAGGTTCACATTTCATATGAAGTAATGCTAGTCATAGTACACCATCTACAATAGGTAGTTGAATTGTCAAACTAATTTTATTTATTCCTTCCTGCACATTATTCGGGTGGAAAAAATTAAAACATTAACTTAAATGCCTTTTAATCCTTTTCCATTTTACAATCATCAATACCGCTAGAAATTCGAATTCAATTTCCATCCATTAACACTATCTTTTAAATTAGATTTTCAATACAACTCCTAAGAAACATTTATATTTTAGAGATCCTTATTTCCATTACAAGGTCAGTACAAGGTTCACATTTCATATGAAGTAATGCTAGTCATAGTACACCATCTACAATAATTTTCTAACCAAATTCAAGGTCACATTCCATCTACTATAAGTACAATTTTACAAGTTGGAGAGTCATAAAGGAAAGCAAGCTATAATTTTCATATCTTTCTCCATTTCTTCAAAGGGAATTATGAACCAATATTCACTTGTACTAAACCATCTTCATCAAGGTAATTCATACAAAAAAATGGGGGAGTAGGAAACACTCTCCACCCAACCAAAATATCTAATGAGGGAGAGAAGCCTTCTTCCTCATTGGCCCCCTCACCTTAACAAGGAAGTAATGAGGGCTATTTAGACAACCATGTCAACTCAAAAATGGTTTCCACATACACATTCAATCAAGACATTGGATGAAATAACACAATACCAATTATACAACACCACCAAATATCCAAATATAAAGGCTTCATTCTAAAGCCAAGGAGGAGAAAAGAACATGGGGTTCTTCTTATGCCTCCTAGGGATTAGATGTCCACCTATGAGCCTCCAAAACTCCATCATAATACAAAAACTCTTATGCCTCCCTCGAAGA
Source organism: Taxus wallichiana var. yunnanensis (assembly GCA_018340775.1). NCBI lineage: Eukaryota > Viridiplantae > Streptophyta > Pinopsida > Cupressales > Taxaceae > Taxus > Taxus wallichiana. The sequence goes on along the minus strand of CM031237.1, from coordinate 404,148,643 downwards.
AGATACACCATTGTTATGCCTCCTCAAGAAATCAACCCACTATTATTCCTCCTCAAGAAAATAACAAGATAAACCAAAATCATTTTTATCAACAAGGTGAACATCCCAACTGAAATCCCTTCTAAAATACCTAATGAAATTTCTCTTATGCATCCCACAAATTTTTACCCCCATTTCTATTTCCCCCACAACATAAGGATCAAATGTATTTCCCACAATCATAAGCAATACAACAACCATCATCTATGCATATGAGTACATCCAAATAGCAAGGTAAAAACAAGGGTGAAGATATACCTTATAAATGGACAAGATCAACCACAAAAAATTCCAATCCTTCAAAAATATCGAGAAAGCATCATTCATTCCAAGCTCAAATCACCATTCTCAAGTAAGATCTTCAAAAATTCCAAGCATCCACCCCAAAGAATTAACAAGTAAACCCCAAATCCTCACACAAAATGAAATCCATGTCAGATTCCACATTATATCTCCTCCATCCCACATCACCAAGGTCAAACCCAAACCCCAAATCATAATAAATTGGTGGTTTGGGAAATGACTACCCTCTTACACACTCAACCCAACCCACACCCCTTAAGGATAAAATTAAATACCCATGTAAGAAAAGTGCAATTAATTTATCTTTTCCTTCATTAAAACACAAAATAGGACCTAAAATAAGTCCCTCACATCATAGGCCTAGTGGGTGGGTAACTTTAAGAGGTGTGGGACAATCTTAACTTTCCCGAAGTCACCAAACTTTCCTATAAGGTAAAAATCTTAATTTCACTTGAAAGGTTGAGTACACACTACTCTAAAATAAATTAAATTCATTGGAATCCAACACATATTAATGCTACCAACTCACATTTATTTGCCCCACTTTTTCACATCCTAATAAGCACAAGTTAAATAATTTTAAATTAATTTAAGAGTGGTGCTCAACAAAATAATAAAAGTGACTCCACATACTAAAAACCAATAACTCACAATTAAATAAAATGAACAAGAAAATGTCACCAACTTACCCAAGGTCATTATTGAGGTCAACCCCTAATGGGGACCTCCAAACAACAAAAAAACAATAATACACAACATACGAATACACAATTTGGCATGGTGACTTGTTGCCAATACCCCACATTCCTTTGTTGTTGGTCTACTATCCCCCGTAGTTTATTGTGCTATAATTTCCTCTAAAATCAGACAATACCTTTCTGGCCTTGTGGCCATATTAATGACGTCGAAATCATAAAACACGTGCATGTATACGTAAAAATTTACATCCTCAAATATCATTATAAAATGGGTGCTACAATCAATTAATTCACCAATCATTTATTTTTATAACATTTTAATTCTACCTATCCATCAATATTTACTAAGATGACAACATCAACAATCATCCATAAATATCTATAAATCACATCCAATATGTAAATATAGTAGTAACAGTTAGAAAATCAAATAATGATATTTGAATCAAGCACATAAAATTCATCGCAATAGTGACATCATGTCGCAAGTCTAACATGTCTATACAATCTATCAAATAAGTAAAACAAGTGTATCAATGCTCATCTAGCATTGTCTAATATATAATTTGATATCAAGGTCTAGCGATACTATACAAAGTGAGAAGAGACATAACAATATAAAAATAATAACGGTATCACAATCATTCTATCACAAGGAAACCATTCTAGATCATCATCATATCCTTAAATTCCCATAAATGTCCACAATACAACTATACAGTCAAAATAATAATCAAAACACAATAGTAATCATGATGTCCCACACATCTAATTAGTATGTTACATAGATTATAACAACAAGGTTTAAGTAGGGCCGAATTAAAGGTCAAGAATGCCCTAGGAAAAAGTTTGAGTGGACGCCCTCTTCAAAAAAATTAGTTAATATTTTTTTTGGTAAAGTAAATAAATAAATTATGTCTATATTCTTTTATTTTTAAATTTACATCATGGTCGTCTTTTCTTGTACTTGCAAAAATATTACAATTTTTTATGTGTATAAGTGAAATTTATGTTACTATAAATAATATCTATAAATGGGTTTATCAATAATAAAACTTTAGATAAATTATTTTAAAGATAAGTTCTAAAATCAACCGACAAAAAGAAATTTTTAGATTCTGTGCACCCACGACTCATCGGTGCCCTAGGCAATTGCCTAGTTTTCCTAAGGCTTAATTCCCCTCTAGGTTTAAGATTATAATCAATTCAAAATTGATAACACGGTTCATTCGGTTTTGAAGAGGAGTGGGCATTAAACTCTAGTATTGCCTAAGGTGCTCATAACCCCTAATCCGGTCCTACAAATTGGTTGAAATATCTTTTCATAAAACAAAACCTTATTTTAAGTATATATTTTATTTGAAAATGAATTCTCACATCAATTATTTGGTGATTTTTTATATTCCTATGCTATGAGAAGCTTCTCATTCAACAACTCTACGTAACTAACTTTTTTCTTACAAGATGATAAGTTGTGTATTTCATAAGAGAATATACATTATCCAGATTCAACATTTACACAATTCTTTTAGATGATTTTTGATGTCCATTGCTGAAAGGATTTGAATTTATTTAACATGTTTTAGTTAACTATTTTAGTTTTAAGAAAGAAAACTTCTAGATACAATATTAGATTTCCGTGTATATACAATTGTAAACAATATAATTTAACAAATAACTAAAATTAAAGTGTTTGTTGGTGAATTATATTTTTTATTAAAACTAACAACACATATAATGTCAAATTTTCCTCAAAATTACATTATTTCTTACCATTACGTGAGTATAATTTTAAGTATATTAACAAAAAATGTCAAAAAAACGATATGAATGGAAAATTTTAAAAGATTGTTCTTGTTAGTCAAATATATTTTTACAATTTTTACTTTTCTTTGTCCCCTCTATTTCATTGACTTTACACCACAGCTTTTTGCTAATCTAAAGATGTCATTTTTTTCATAATCTAGAATAAATAATATACTATTCCGAGAGACCGAATGGTAGATGTGCCTAATTTATCCTAATTACGCCGAAAGGCGTTCCCCTTCCGGAAATTTCTACAACCGTCTTAAAATTGACAAGTTTGATGTACCATATCTTGACGTTTTTGCTATTTAACAGTTTTTTTTGGGACGTTTTTACTTTTTAATAGTTTTTAGATGGGTCGACTGAACCGGGGCTTCGTGCTTACAGGATTTTTCCTGAGCTTTTCTTCCAAGAACACGCGGATGAGCTTTTCTTTTAAGCAAACGCGGAAGGAATTTGCAGTCATTTTCCGGGTACTTTAATGTTCGTCTGATTTCAGAACAAATTTTGGTCTACAGCTTCAATTTCCTCGAAATTAATTTAAGGTTGGTGAGTGAGTTCTTGTTCTGGCTGCATTTGCGCTATTTTTGGAAATTTTCCATGATAAAGCTTTTTGGACTAATCGCGCTTTTTAAGAATTTTCTTCAGCAGCTCGTTTTCCCGAACTTTACAAAATTAGATTTAAATTTGTGTCGACAATTGATATTTCCTGGAAATTGCCTGAAATTTACCGTGTTTTGGTTTATCATTCATTACTTTAACGCTTTTTTTGTTCGATATTGTAAGTTACTCGTTCTGATCAAAGCTTAGGTGACTTAGAAATAAAATTGGCAAGCTTTAATTATCTGAAAAGGACCAAAATATTCATGTCTGTTTTTACAAGGATTTAGGTTTTATGCCTATCAACGGTAAATTTGAGGTCCTTTTATTCGCACTGAGTCCTTTCTTGCATGTTGAGTCGCTAAAATTAACCTTCCTCTGCGACAACTTTAAGCTATTTTGGTAAATTATATTATTTAGTGCAAAATTCAATAATTATTATGATTTCACTTATTGTATAACAATCCGCGGTTGCATGTTGGTTTAGCTTTATTGTTGTGCCACGGTCCACACTGTTTGTTTAAAACTTGCAATGCGATATTGCCTTTATGGTTGTCAGAAATATAGAGCAAATACAGCGGTAGTTTCAGTTAAACACGCGCTATGTGATACATCTTCATTTAATATTCAAGGGTTTAGGCTTATTCCGTAACGCTTCTTGTATTTAATTGGAAGAATTTTGTCCACAAGTTAGGGATTTTCAATTTTGTATATATTTTTATAATTTTGTATATATTTTGTCGGAAATATAGAGCAAATACAGCGGTAGTTTCAGTTAAACACGCGCTATGTGATGGAATACCATGATTGCAGGGTATACACATAAAGGGCACATTGATGCTGCATCCAAGGCTTTCAGGAAAATGCAGGAAGAAGATGTAGAACCAGATGTGACCACATGGAATACTATGATCACCAGCTATGCACAGAGTGGACAGTGCCATGAGGCATTGGGTTTCTTTCATCAAATGCAACAGTGAGTTGTTACCCAATGTGATTTCATGGACTGCCATGATTGCAGGGTATTCCCAGAATGGGCTTCATGATAAGGCTTTGGAATTTTTCTATGAGATGCAACAAGCAGGGATGAAGGTTGACTCGGTCACCATCTCTAATGTGCTCTCTGCATGTGCACATGTTGGAGCTCTGCAGAATGGAAAATAAATCCATGGTTACATAGTCAGAAATAGTTTTGAGTTTCATTCTTCTGTATGCAGCGCCCTTGTAGCAATGTATAGTGCTTGTGGGAGCATAGCAGATGCTCACAGAGTATTTGACAAAACAGTTGAAAGAGATAGACACTTGGTCTTGTGGAATTCAATGATTGCAAGTTATAGCCAAAATGGGCACAGTAACCATGCATTGAAACTTTTAACAAATATGCAAATGGGGTGTGTGAAACCTGACTTGGTCACTATTGCGAGCATACTCCCTGCTTGTGCTGGATTGGCGATCTTGAAACAGGGTAAGGAAGTTCATGCTTATGTGATTAGAAGTGGTTTTGTCTATGGCATTCTTGTGTAGAATTCTCTCATAGATATGTATGCCAAATGTGGGAGTATAAGGTATGCACGTCTGGTTTTTGACAACATATCTGAAAGAGACGTGGTGTCCTGGACTGTAATGATAGGAGGCTACGGCATGCATGGGCTGAGTGAAGATGTTGTTTCACTCTTTCGCCAAATGCAACAAGCAGGCATGAAACCAAACCTCATCACGTTTACTTGCATCATGTCTGCCTACAGTCATACAGGCCTGTTGGATGAAGGTTTGCAATACTTCAGTTTCATGACACGAGATCTTCAAATAAAGCCTAGTATGGAGATATATGCCTGCATGGTTGATCTTCTTGGCCATGCAGGAAGGTTGGATGAGGCCCAGAAGATCATTGAAAGCATGCCTTTTCAACCTAATGCTTGTTTGTGGGGAGCATTTCTTGGTGCATGCAGGATGCATTCCAATATTCAAGCAGGAGAATCTACTGCAAAGCAGCTTTATAAATTAGAACCTGAAAATGCTGCCAATTATGTGTTGATGTCAAACATGTATGCAGCAGTTGGCTGATGGAACGATGTAGCAAAGGTAAGAAAAATGATGGAAGAGGTTGGATTGAAGAAACCTCCAGGATGCAGTTGGATTGAGGTTAAGAACAAAATGTACGCATTTGTTCAGGGAGAAGAATCACATCCACAGATGGACGAGACATATGTTGTGTTAGACAACTTAGCTGGGTAGATCAGGATGTCAGCGATTGTTCTGAAACAAACTATTTGCCCCGATCTTGGAAAAGTGGAGGATGCCTAAATTATGTCTTGCCACAGTGAGAAGCTGGCCATCACTCTTGTGCTAACTCAACACATGCTCTGGGTTATAAGAAATATTCATGTGTGGTGATTGAAACTCGGTCACCCACTTCATCTCCAAATTCACTGTGCGAGAAATTATTGTCAGGGATGCAAATCATTTCAATCATTTTATTGATTGACAGTGTTCTTTGGATTACCGGTGATTATTACCTAAATAAGCAACAAAGACCATCTTGCATGGTAACAATTTCCTACATAGGTCTGTACCATTCTCTTTATTATGGATATTGCAGTGCTTTAAATATTGTTGAGGAAGAGGAGACCCCTATAACCTGCTCCATCATTCATTGATGGACTGCCATTGTGGAACTTATTGGGAATGTTGAGTTGAGCAACAAATAAGCTACAAGTTCATATTCACTTGTCATCATAGTTTTGGTGTTGCATATTGTTTCCCTTAGTAGAATTAGAAAACATACATTTGTAGGTTAAGGGGGATAGTGCACAAAGTCCAAACAATATAACTAATTCTTTGATAAGAAACGAGGTTCAAATCTTAAACCATGAGTCCTAAAAGCAAAGCTATAATGTGATTTGTCGTATGAATCCTTACAGCAGGGTGGTACATGCTGATTATGAATCATGAATTGATTGTATTTGAGAGACATTGGTCTTTGATGTTCTTGAAAAAGTCATTTACTTATTTTTTCTCCGCTATGAAAATCAAGTTGTCTGAATGCCACATCTTTCTAGCATCTTGGACTTGTCTATGTTATCCCTTCCAGAGCACATGGTTTGACTAAACCTCAAGGATTTTTCCAAACATTGAACTGTCTGGAAGGCTGAACCATGTTTTTGTTTGTCCCATAAACTGTACTTTTTAGTCTGCACACCTAATGTCTCTTATTTCTAGCTCTCACTAGCCTATATGCTTTCACAATCATGTTGAACATATAGATTTAGAAATGAGATTATTTCAGTAGTGATACAGACGCAATTGATCAGGATGTTGGCACAAGTTGTATTAATGGTCATGAATTAGATCATGTAACTGATTTTGGCTTTGATGATGTTTAATTGTCATTTTAGAGTCTCAAGGTCCTTCAAGAGGTCATACACCTCTAAATATTTTATGAAAGATAGATGTATCAGATTTTCATTTATTTTTAACACCGGACATTGAATTTTCCCCTTTTTTGTGTATTATTTATTTCTTTGCATGATTTTATTTTAATAGGTAAAACTAGGGGTTCACTTCGGGCCCTCGCCCGATCATTGGAAGGAAGAAAAGATGAGCTTTCCCAACTGAAATACATGAAAATGAAATACCAAACATAAGAGCAAGACTCCAACCGCACCCATTAACAAGCCACTCTAGATCTAAAACAAATAGGTAATTAACCAAATCTTCACTCGATCCGAGAGTCTTACGGCTAGAAGAGAGAAATTTTGTAGACTCCTTTCTATTCTTGACTTCAATCCTCCACAAGAATTGAAGACTCCCCAACAAACTCCTCTAAGGGAGATTGCATAGGGGTCATATAACTCAAGGGCCAAATCATCTTTTCTAAAACCAGCAGCTCTAGAAATATCCCAACAAAATTCTCCAGAGGCTGGGAAGGAGTGGAGCTAAGGGCCCTTTTCCATGGGAGACTTGGCTACCTACTTCACAGTAATAATATGAACCCTATCAACATGGGAAGACTTGTGAGCCTTGGTGCTTGCCTAAACAGGCTCAGAAGGAACCACTACTTCCTTTGGGGAAGCAAACACCACCTTAGTGGCCTGAACTTTGGAAACCGGGACCAAGCCTCATCTAAATGCAAAATTCGGCCCAAATATCCAATCACTTATAGATTAAAATGGAAAATAATATCATAGTGCACATGATCTATAAGCATTATATTCTAATGTATAGCATTTACAATTAGTACTGGTAGATTTTGTGAAATATAGTAAGATTGGACAATATAGTAAATTTAGGTGATTTTTAAATTTAATTTGTTATTTTTTACCAGTTAGCAAAGCCAATAAATTTTTCTTGATCTTGACCATGTGTATGGGGGAGGTTGGATAAGCTTGAACTTGGTTTTTTTCCACTGGTGTCACAGTTTTGTGAATGCTTTCAATAGCCTCTTCTTGCAACTCATACTTCTATGAATGTGATCATTTGCAATCAATGATTTGACATTGGAGTGCTCGCGTGGCTAAAGTATACCATTGCATGCTCTACTTCAATGGCAAGCAATAATACACTTTTTATGAATAAATACATGATTCTGATGTGAAGATAAATATGAAGGAAGATGAAGAAATGATTTTTTTGTTTTGATTGTCTTTTCCTTTCTGCTTGGGATTGAATGGAGGAATACGGACTCCAGACTCTTACGACTAAACTAGTATGCTTACAAACAAGTATAAACCAATGTAGTGAACAAATTGATCATATGTCTAGTAGCTGAGAGTTTGTTCATAAACCTACTGCAATCTCTATAGGACTTTCATTATTTTCCATGGAAGTCTATTTTAATGGATGCAATTTTTGGTGTTTAGATAGGTGTTTCACTTTCAACATAAGGTAAGTCTTGAGGTCACTATATAGCCAACACACCTCCTAGGCACTACTTTCCACTTTATCAATGTAGACGAGTCTGTGGTTTTATAATATTAAAAGAGTTTAGATACATCATAGGCTTAGTTTTGTCTGAATGTTGTTTAGAAACATTGATTCACGAGGGTATGGTGTTTTCCTTTGATTTTAAGCTATACTTGAATTCAAAGGGTGTGACTAATTTACGACTATGTGCTAGGCTTAGGATTATTTGTCTAGCACTCTTGTATCCATCCAAAGCTTTGTAAATTATATCACTTTTTTCATATTGAATTGTTCTAAAGGTTAGACCTCATGTTTGCGCTATTTAAATGAAGTGGTTCATCTATATTTTTATACAACCAAAATCAATCATACCCCTTATCAACATCAACTAAAAAACATCATAACTATCCCTCTAAAACAAATAACTTATACCTTTCGGCGTTCACATTGCATTGTACACATGCGATTGCTAGTTTATTTATTATAAAACGAATAAATTACAACCTAAAAATATCCATGTCACATATATGACAAGTAAAAGTTTGTAAAATAAACATATAAACATAATCTCATTACGAAGCCTAATAAAAACAATTAAATATTTACCGAATTTATTTTATATTATCATTATGTTTTTAAAATTCTAAAAAAAAATTATCCAACGAGTTGTCCATTTATCTAAAGTCGTATGGTGGAATTTTTTTTATCAGGACACTCATATAACATGGTTCAATGCTTGATAGAATATAGACTTAAAAAACGAGATACGTATTTTGTGGAGGAGGTATGTTTGTTATGTTGTAGAGTTTTAAGGATAAAGACCCTATAAACTTGAAAGTAGAAATATATATTTTGGGGAGGAAATATGGTTTTTAAGACAATGATTTTTATTTAAAGAAGCATAATTTATTGTTAAAAAGGTAAGCGACATTGTTTTAGGGAATATCATTTAAGGGACTGATTTTAATTATAAGGGAAGATTTTGTAAAGGATTGGGATGAAATAGAGAAAAAATAATTTTATTATAACAATTTTTTATTGGGAAATATTTCTCCTGTAAGGTAATATTTCCAGCTAATTTGAAAGGTTATGTAAATTATATTTTGTGTTTACTGTCATCGTTGTCAGCTATACACCCCACCTTATTGTAAGGAAACTTTCCTAAGACCTGTGGAGGTGTGATTTGACTCATTTCTACTAGGATCTATCACTCTCAAACCCACACCCTTACGTATTTTGTTTAGTTCATGTCAGATTTTGTATCGGAAATGATATTTTTATAATTAGATACAAGGCATTTTTATAAGTTAGAAACGCCATCTTTAATATAACATAGGAAGAGGATATGATATTTGTGCATAAAGACGACAAAATGTCATTAAGAAAGTTGATCGAGACCATTTTTTACACCCTTGTTATGATCATCCAAATCAAGGGTAATTTAAAATACATACCTTTAATATACATTCAATGTTACTAATGTTTAACATTATTATTTAGCTTCTGCTACATAATCTAGCATAATTAAAATATTTGTAATCTATATGATAACATATAATAACCATGTAGATTTGTAGGCGTATAAAAAAATCTCCACGATATCCCTTAATACACTCGAGTGCGTAAACATTTATATAATTAATTTAACCTTTTATAGATTATGAGAACTAAGTGCATATCTTAAGTGCCTACCTAGAAGATATCCATATAACTTTCATACAGTATCTGACACTATTTATTCATGGAAGCATCCTTGTCGTAACTCCTCAGAGAATTCATTATAGAAAGCAATGTTTGCATAAGATAAAAATATATTTATGAACACACACAGATGTCAAGCCTCGTCTCTCGACCTTTCCTAACAGATTACTTCAAGTAAACAAAAGCAATAGAACATGTGAACATTAAGACACATTTCAAAATTATTCAATGACGTGTCAATTTATCTAAAGTTATATGGTGGAAAAAACAATTTTTACGCTGTAAGATGCTATTATATGCAATGATCCCGGCTGATTCTGACACACGTCAGATAATCGAGGGCTGTGATTACACAAGGACATATGCATTTAAATCATGTGGTCCTCGACGAGCTAGAGAAAGAGTTGTTTTGCAGATGGATTTTGTTTTAGATGCGGTAAAGATCAGTGTCGAAAGGAACTCTTTTTTATTTATTTATATTTAGAAAGCGACTGCATCCTAGACCGGGGTCTCTAATGAGATGAACCACCAGTGTCATGGCAATACTGGTAGAGAAATAAGGGCAGTCACCACAGGACCCCTTTAATGGGGTTTTCGTTAGCTTTGAGCAACGAACTTTTCATGGCATTTCTATTTTTAGGCTACTCCTTTCAATGATCCCTAATTCTCAGATCTCATTGATACCCTGTGAAATAAAACCTTGTATTTAGAGGTAAGTATGTTTGTGAAGGGATTTCACAATGCATGTGAAGGGAAGTTGCATCGTTCTATAAGATTTCATGGAAGTGATGTACGATATAGTGGATGAGATAAGCGTCGTTGTGTGTGTGGTTACAAAGCCGTGTTGGAGGCAGAGAAAAGGAGGGAAGATGATGTGAACACTTGGATCACTGTTGCGCTAACTAATCCCTCAACTTGTGTTGAAGGATTCGAGTAGGAAGGTGTGGATATGTTTTAGATAATGAAGGATAAACTCCAGCATCTTACATAACTCACTATTAACGTGCTAGCAATTTTCAACTATGTTTCGTCTACCTTGAATTGGCTACCCCATCTTCTCTCAATTAAATAGTCATTTAAGAAAGTCTAGATTTTCACTGTTCCTCCTGTTCAACCATACAATATATCCAACTTGGATATATACCTAGTGAATTTTTTATGTATATTTGGAAACATGGGAAAGTTTCATTACACCTTAATTTAAAATAAAAACACCAATTTTTATAGCGATATCCTAATTATACTCTATATATAGAAAGTTAGTGGTGTTAATATTGAGGATTAGGTTTAGATGTCTCTCTTTGCAAATTGCGCCTTGGTACTGGAAAAGATATTTACATGTATAGGTAGGAAATTTCTTCGTGGCTTCAGGGTTTTGGGTCGAATATCGGAATTATGATTTTTCAATGTTTTTTCCTTGGGGTTTTAGTATTACGGGTGGATAAATGTGCGGTGGTGATGAGGAAGAAGGAATCACCTTGAGGTAATCGCCACCACAACCAGAGTGCCATTGGTTATCGAAGGATTTTAATGCCTTAGAAACAAAAATACTGAAAAAATAAATAATTTCAACTCACAAGCAGACAAAGCAAAGGCAGAACTAGCAAGGAAAAATTGCAGAAATTCTTACACCCCTTTTTCATTCGAAAATCAATCATTCATGCTAGAAATTTAGTCATTAGCTCTATTCAAGGTTGAATTTAAGCGTCATGTTTGAAATATTGGTTTGATTACTCGTGTAAAAATTGAACTACTTTGGTCTACCACTTTGAAATCTACAGGATTAGATGTTGTTTTAGGGCATATTTTTGCATTTTTTTAATTTGTAAATTTTTTTTCATATTCTTTTAAATTAAAAATTTTCTTTTTCCTTTATTAATTATTATTATTTTTCTGGAAGAATGGGAAGACAGACTAATCATTATTCCGAAGCCATGGTGGCTCTTTGGGGTATTAGACTTGCCAGAGATTGTAATATTCAAAATATCATAATTGAAGGTGATTCTCTAAATATTATAAATCTTTTGAACAAAAAGCAACACCCCAGCTGGTCTATCAGGGATTATATTGAGGAAGCTATAGATATATGCAAAAGCTTTGCTAATGTCCACATCACCCATACTTATCGGGAAGGAAACAGGGTTGCCGACAGTTTGGCTAACTTAGGTGTTAATAATTCCTTTCAAACTTGGATTGGCGGGGACGTTCTACCCACTCATGTCAATAAAGCCATCATCATTGATCTTCATGGCAGTGAAAATCATGACTAACGGCTGTATTTTAGATGCTAATGTGCGGATCCCCAAGTACATGATGATGACATCACAAAAGATTTGGATGATTGTTGCGATTTGTGCGGGCTGGATTGCCATCATTTCTTGGCATGGGAGGAAAGCTGGGGAGCGGGGCAATAATAACAAATGTAGCATTATAATTAAGCCGGCTTTCACGGGAAGAACAGATTCAAATACCAAAAACACCGCTCGGCCTGTCCCGCACATTGCAAGCTTTTTTACCGTTGAAAACAGGAATAGGAACAGAGGAAACATGGGGGGTCCGCCATGCAAAACCGAACCGACCCACAATCCTGAGTGGAAAGAGAACACGGAGCTTTGGGAGTACCTGCAAATCGGGGGCTGTCGAATTTCATTGAGAGGATTCAAGGCTTCGACCAAGACATCTCCATCAAATTCGCCAAGGGTTGGAAGAACAAAATTGTCAAGTATAGTAACATGAAAATGGAAATTACAGAAGAGCTCATAGCTCAGATCACGGGTCTCAGCCTGGAAGGCACAAAATTCTTCAATAAGAAGGTCGACAGGGAGGTGGAAACCAAGAAATTTCTAGAAGAGGGAGAGAATCTTGAGTTCGTAACTGCTGGCCTCAAGGTGGAGTCGATCCCTGTACCTTTTGATGAACTTGCCAAAATGGTGGTAAGGTATGTTACCCTTGAAGGAAGATATGTGACTATTCCTCACAAGCATCTGATTTTTCTGAATCATTTTCGTAGAAATAACATTATTAGCTTTCCTCATTATCTGATCAACTCCTTGGAGAAATCTATAAGGGAAGTTCAAAATCACTCTAGGGCTGTCCCTCTGCACCAGGGCCTTATCCTCCTGATTCACCGCCACTTTTCCAGCTGCCCTCCCATGAACCCTATCCCACCTCCCTCCTTCATACCCCCACCTGCCCATACTGCTCCCACTCCACCCCTGCTAAAAAGAAAGAATGATGATGTTGGCTCCAGCAAGAAAAGCAAGAAAGCTAAAATCCCTGCTTCCCAACGAGTCCTTAGGAGCCACAAGGACTTAGAACTAGCTGAAAACCTCCTGCATATTAGCATGCCTGTGGAGAAGCCCAAAGAGGAGGATTTGCTGGAGAGGGTTGACAGATTGGAGAAGGAGATTCAAGAGCTCAAAGGGGCTCTAAAAAACATGGAGAGAGCCAAGGGTAAAAGGATCCTTCAAAGTGAGGAGGAAGAGGGGGTCATCGATGAAGTCTTCAAGAAACTGCAGTCCCTTGATGGCAGATTGGGGAATGCCAAAAGCCGCAATGACTGCATTTTATCTGCCCTCAAAAGCATTTATAACTTCATTGAACAACATGTCCACAGTGTTTGTAGTTTAAGTGGAATCAATGAAGACATATGGGGCCCTAAAGAGAATAGGGACATTGCAATCTCCCAAGCAGACATGAAGGACCCCTCTCAGGCCACTGCCATTGCCTTTTTCATGTCACTACAGGCCATCAAGACCAAGATTGACAGGGCCATCAAGTAACGGGCTGTTGTGCTGCTGTTTTTTGGCTGCGATCTGGCTGTCCTCGGGCGGTTCTGGAGCTATTTTTGGTGGAGCTCGTTATTCTGTTTCTCTTTTGGTTTCTTTTTTATCTTGTCTTCTTAGATCTAGATCTCTGTACGTTTTGATCCACTTTTCACCTATATTGTAATATCTGGCTGTTGAGCCTTCTTGGTTGACTGTTTTGCCCCTCTCTGGGCTTCTTCTCTCTTTTTTTCTATCTGGCTTTTGAGCCCTTTTGTATACAGGGTATAGTCCCTTCAAAACTATTTGCCCTTAATAAAAAAATTATTATTATTTTTCCTACAACTACATATTGAAGCCACTCTATATTATCTTTGGTGAAATATTTAAATTCCGTTAATTTTTCTAATTTTTTGGGGTTAGAGTTAGATCTAAGGAATGATATTAAAATTATACAAAAAAATTCTTTTCAAGGAATATAAGAAATTTAATAATATTTTTTTGTAACTTATTAATTTAATAGACCATTATTTATAGATCTTCACAAAGATAACAGCTTTTCTATTAATAAAAATTATCCATTATTTATATCCTTATATTTTCATGTCATCTCTATTGTTGATTGGATTCTAAAATCTTCATTTCTCAAAATGAAGTGTAGATATGGTAAGAATATGTTTCATTTTTAAATTTTTTTGGCAAGATATTTAATTTGAATGTATGAGAAAGAAAAAAATGAATAATTAAGACTGGGTATGCTAAGATTTTATAGAGTAGTTAGTTTGTAGGGTAACTTGAAATATAAGAGACCATCCCTTAATTTTAATAAATAGTTTGTATTTAAGCATATTTCAAATATAAATAATATATAAAATAGTTATATTTAAAGATTACATAAAATAATAGTTTTATTATGATGATAAGTTTAATAGAAGACACAAAATGTCGATTTATAAAATCGATGAAATCATATCTAAAAAAATTATCACAAATACAAAAATAATCCATTTACTAATTAATATCTACTTCATTTAAAAAAATGAATTATAAAATTGTCATGAAATTCAACACTCTCAACATCACATCATGTTTTAAGTTTTACCCGAGTGTAAGACTCGAACTGCGTATATACCACTAAAATCTAGAAGATTAGATGTCATTTTTAGGAAATATATCTGAATTTTTTAAATTTTAAATTTTTCTTTTTATGCATGAATTGGAGAAATAGGCTCAACGATATTCCTAACTTAGACCTCTTAATAATCTAAAAATGATCCCTAACGATTACGCTGACATGTGATAAAATCGACCAAATTCACATGCAAACGAATCGACGACATATCAAGGTTGTCAATTGATGAAGAAATCAAATTAAAAAAATTATATTCAAGGCAGCAATTTTCCACTCCTCCATCGCATGACGAAAAACATATTAAAATATTGGGGAAATATTTTTCTTTGCCTCCATTGTGCAACGAGAAAAAATCATATATTCAATTCTAGACTGAAAATTATTTTCCATTTCCATCAACTAACAGACAAATTTGTTTATTTGTTTATTTATGATGCATATCTAACGAACCTCGATTTTTCAATCAATTGCGGGTACTTTACTATTTTTGTATTTTTGGATTACATGGGGCCCACTTCTATTTCTATGACCACTTCTGCTAATTTTTAAGCAATGTTAGACTCCATTAAGAGAGCTTGACGCTGTTATTTTTGTGACTCGGTTTTGACTTATCTCTGTAACTTCATCCTGGAGGGGTTTGGTGTTAGACGACTCACCTCCTTTGTGTATAACTCGACCATGCTTCCATTTAAGTTGTGCTCAAATGATGGAAACGACCCTTCTTTGAGTTTATTTGTTGAGCTTTTCTTAGATCAAAAAATTTTACTCTTACGCCATGAATTTACTTGAATCTAAAGGTGTTGTGGTTTATACCTATAGCTCAGTTTTGTGATTATTATCTATCTATGTATTGTGAATTTTTCAAAATTCTTGTGAAAAATTATCATGTCAAGATCTTAAAATCCTTGTAATGCTTTTCCATTTTATGAATTCCTATATTTAAAATGCTAAAAAGGACCCCTGTTTTGAAAAACAAGCGTAGATGCTTTGAAAAGATGATTTTAATGACATTTGTTAGAAATAAAAATATTTTTAGATCTGAATGTTGCATTGATGGGATATCTATTTTTGTGAAAATGCATCGAGAAAATATTTCTGTAAGGAACACTTTTCTTTGAATTTGATGAGTAGATTTTAAAAAATCCCCATCTAAGAGGAAGAATGACCAAATCTTGTCAAAAATCCCTTTCATTGCATTTAGATCTAAGTTTGTTGTCGCTTGCGTATCCAAAGTTTTATTTTATCTAAATTGTTATTTTTTTCATCATTTTGCTTGTTTGTGATTTACAGAAAAGAAGTAGAAGGTTGTGGAGATACACATTGTTTCCCATGCCCATTAGAAGCACATAATGACCAAAACCCTCTCTTCCTTAACATAAATAATTCATTGCTATAGACCCACGCCAGGTTCTACATTCATTATGTTTGTAGATCCATACATAAGCAATTTGAGTCATGTATTTTCTCCATATGTACGATAATTTCTTATATGGAATAAAAATTCTTATTATAATGAGTTTTTATAAATGTGTGGACAAATCAATTATTTTGAGGATTTGTGGAGTGCAGTCTCTCACATCTGAGTTTGTAGTTATGATAATAGTAATTCTTATGTATTTATTATAATTTGTTCTCGCTTATATGTTAATGGTTATCGATGCATTCTTGTTCTATTTTTAGTACTATGTTACAATAAGAAGCCCTGTGACTTGTGAAATGAAGGTTGGGGGATCGAGTCTAGTCCAATGTGTGGGACAAAATTCTTGTCATAAGACATAAATGAAGAGTATGTTTCTTTAGGTGAGCGTTGCAGACATGACAACATTGATCCATCTGCAGTCAAAGCAAGTGAAGGGAAAATGTGGGATGAGAGGTTTTGAAGATTTTGGCAAATTGTGTTATTAGGCCTTTCTCATTGAATGGACTAGAAGAAGCATTTCATTGATTCTAGCAATATTGTCGGAAAGGATAGCTTAGGAAATGCTTCTTTGTAAAATTAGGGACCACAAAAAATATGTTAAAGGAGACATGTTTTGTATGAAAATGTCGATTTTAGGCTTATACATGACTACAAATTTTCTTAATCTGTTATGTTATCGTACCTTGACAAAAAAATTAGTGTGATACGTAATTTTGGAATATAATTAGTTAATTTCCAAGGTGTAGTACATTTGTGTGTTAGTATTTTTTAATATATTGTAAAGATGGTGGGGCTTGAATGCTCACTAGCCACCCACCTAGATTCTAATCCCCAAGCCCCGGGAGACTCGGTTACCCTTGTATTTACACAACTAGTTAGGAGAGATCACATTGCAATAGCACGCAAAAAAAGTATGACTTGAGTCATTAACTCGTGTATTATCTAAAAAAATATTGTAATCATAGTTATAATTTTTATTATTAATTTTTGTTTAATCAATACATTATATCATGTGTCATAATTGTGCCCAAAGGCATTACCATTTGGTATGTGAGGTTGGTTTATACTTTTAGTTACCCACCTCCACAATTTTTGTGCTTTCATGTGTCAGTTCGTGGAACATGCACAATGCACATGAATCATGAAATTTGTGAAAAGTAAAAATTATGAACAATGTCCTTGTTAATAGTTATGAGGGAATAGTGTCACACATCATGGGTTAAATTTAATGTTTGTTCGATGCATTTTGTGATTTGATTTGTAATATACTTGTAAATATTTGAAATAATAATCACATGTGACATTAAAATTTGAATTTGATGTTAGTTTAAATGTTTTTTTGTGATTTAAGCCATAAAATACTTACAAATTTTTCAGATAGCTGCCATATGCGACTAATATATTTAAAAAGTGAACGTCTTTTTTCATACATATATATATATATGGATATTATATTAGTATATATATATATATACTTTAAAATAATTTAATAAATACAAAATATTGGATATAAATAAATTTGTATTGTACTTTTAAAGGAAATATTGAAAAATGAGCTGCCCTTAAATTGTTTGATAGGCCTAAGTGGCCATCAAATTTGACTATGAACAGTGGGAGCGAGAAAGAGATGAAATGGAGCACAAAAATAAAAATTCCCTTGGAGTTTTTAATATGTTTTCCCCTCCCTTGAACTTTTATTTCCTCTTATGCCTTTTTAATTCCCCTTCTCCCTATATGTTTCCTTCTCTCCAATTTAAATTGACCGACATATCACTTTCCATGGTTCCATCACACATTTCATGTGCATTTCGTTTTAGTATTTTTGAAAACCATTAATCCAAGGGGAAAATTCTATTTAAATGGGGGATTCCTTAGGAGGCGTCGTTGCTTCGTTTCTACCAAACAAACAAGGTAACATTCAAGAATAAGTGACCCCTTCATGTAGCTAAATAAGACATGATGCAACATTATTTTTAACCTTCATACTCTCTTTGATTAAGTTGCCTCATGTTACTCAATACTTATTTCATCATACCCACCTATTTCCCACAAAATATTTTTACCTCTTTTTCTTTTGGAAATATTGGTGTGATCGATGATAATTGCTTATAAAGGAACCACTGAATTTGCAAATTCCCTCACAAATAAAAATATAATGCATCAATTTACACCACCAAAATCACCTTTTTGACATTGTTTGAAGCATGTTCATGTTCCCAAGCTCATGTAAATGGCATAGTTGATGTATATGCTTTGGTCAAGGTTTTTTTAGGTATGCGAAGGATTTTTTCAATGTCATATGGTTGATGATTCTCATAATCTAGGAATTTACTAGGGTTTCAAAAAAACTATTACAAACAACAATAATAACCATACAAGGGGCGTGCTTGCTCCGTTGTTGGCATGACATTTTCTTAGTTAAGTTTTGACATTAGGATAGTCTTACATTACAAAAATTATGTGCCATCCTTTTACATCCCTCACATAGGACACAAAAAGTACCTACATATATAGGACCACATGACCTAGGGTTTCAAAATTATTATGCTCTTGCAATGTAATATATGTCTTCAATGGTTTTCATTTTAACCCATGTAGGAACTATCCCATGGTCATGAAGATGTCCTTTTGAAATAGGTTTTGGAAGTAAAAATTGAAATCAATGAGAAATAAAGTGCTCATAGTTACCAATAGAGGAGACCATGGAATTTTTCAAATTGTGTTAAAAATATTGTGTTTTTGTTTAAGGAATATGAGTATGGATATTGTGTTGTGAAAGAGCCAATGGTGACTGGGCACAAATGTGTATGAATAAAATATTGATTACATGTCATCCTTATATGTCCCTCACGTGGGACACAAGAAGGAGCCATTTATATTACACAACATGAACTAGGGTTTCAAAATTATTATACTCTTGCGATGTGATATACTTCTTCAATGATGCTTATTTTTTCCCTTCCAGGGAACCATCCCTGATCATGAAGATATCCTTTTAAAACAATTTTTGGTCATTAAAAGTTATGTGAAATAGAAACCAAGTCATCATAGTTACCAATAGAGGGGGACCATGGAATTTTCTAGATTGTGTTGAAAATATTGTGTTTTTATTTCAGGGATACAAGTGTGGGGATTACATAGTGAAAGAGCCAATGGTGTCCGAGAACGAATGGGTAGGAATAAACTGTTGAATGTTATTCTTTCAAGAACTTAAACCATATGATTTGTGTCCATATGGTTTATATAGATGTTGTTCAAATCAAGAACTTTCCATTCCCTTAATATTGTTTTGAGCGCTCGATCTTAGAATTGTTATCTTTCCCTTCCCTTTATTGATGTTTTTTCACATCTTACTAGATATCTCTACTAAAAATAGGGTCTGTCGAATTCCTACATGAAGAAAGCGTTGTGGCCAAATAAATTCAAGGGATCAAACTACAAATGAATTTTCACAATATTTTCCTACGACTACTAATTTTCACAAATGTCTCTATAATTTTTTTTTGCAACATCTTACACAACAACTCTTTTCTCCTACAAATGTTTGATAAAAAAGTAATGTGGTTGTTACAGGGTTGAATTTTACCTTATTTCCCAAACCCTTTTTCCCAACCCTCTCACTTCTCCACCCTCAAACCCTTTCCTCTTCACCCATATTCCTCTAGCATTATTTCTTCCCATTCAATTTGACTCCTTCAAGAGATCCCTTTTGGCATTACCATCATACATTTCACATGTGATTCCTAGTATTAGGACACTCATATAACATGGTTGAATGCTATATAGAATATAAACTAAATAAATAGATACTTATTTTGGGTTGGAGGTATGTTTTTATGTAGTAGAGTTTAAGGATAAAGACCCTATATACTTGAAAGGGGAAATATATATTTTGGGGAGGAAATATGCTTTTAAGACAATGATTGTTGTTTGAAGAGGCATAATTTATTGTTAAGAAGGGAAGGGATGTTGTTTTAGGGAATATCATTAAAGAAACAAATGTTAATAATAAGGGAGGATTTTTTAAAGGATTGGTGTGCAATAGAGAAATACAAATTTTATAATAAATTTTGTTTATTGGAAAATATTTCTCCTACAAGGTAAAATTTCTTATTAATGTGAAATGTTACAAAAATTATTTTTTGTGTTTACTATCATGGGTGTCACACATAAAGCCCAACTTATTCTACGAAAAATTTCCTTAGACATATGGTGAGGGTTGTTGGCGCTCATTTCTTCCAATATCTATCACTCTCAAACCCCCACCTTAGGTAATTTGTTTAAATACAATGAGAGTGTGTAAATAGGAAATGATATTTTTATAATTACATAAAAGACATTTTTATAAGTTAGACACAACCTTTTAATCTAACATAAGAAGAGGAAATGGTATTTGTGCAAGTTCATTGACCAAGTTGATCGAGACCATTTGTAACACCCTTGTATTGATCAACCAAATTAAATATTTTTTGAAAAAAATATAACCTTAATATAAATTCAATGATAGTAATGTTTTATATTATTAGTTAGTTAACTACTACATAATCTAGCAAATTAAAATATTCATAATCCTTCGATAACATATAATAACCATGTGCGAGTTGTAGGGGTATATCCAAATCTCAACGAGGTACCTTAAGTCGCTCTAAATGAGTGTGTAGACTTTTATATAATTAATAAAAACTTATATTGGTTATGAAATCTAAGTGCATCTCCTAAGTACCTATGTAGAAGACATCCATACAACTTCCATCCGGTATATGACACTGTTTATTTAGGGAATTTATGATAAGACATTGTAGTCAAATAATACATTACTTTGGCCAAAGTTTTAAGATTTTCTTGGGAATATTAGTTTTATGGCCACATGCTAGCCTAAAAAATTAATGTTCCATGACCACATAACCATCTCAATATATTTATTCAGATTCCTTCTTGTTTAAAAAGGTGCACTAGCTAAGAAGGTGGAGATTCCATTACTGGCTCATTTCGTTATATGTAAAGAATCTCTCTTGTACCATCTTAGGATTCGAAAGGAAAAATTAGGGACCACATAATGATTACCCATCATTTTTTCCTCACTACCCTTCCTGTAACCATCCTAAGTAGGTACTAAGCTAAGATTATAGCTATATGATGTTTGAACATTACACCATTTGATCCTTATACATAGGTTACCTTTTTCAGTAATTTTATTATTTTATCCATACCAAGCCCTTTGAAAATTATTACGTCGCAATATTCAATATCTTTGCATATAAGGATAATAGTAACTCAACAAGTTACTAACCAATAATAGTGTCTGTTTGTTTACTTTTAACAAATTAATAATTTCTTGTAGGTGTAAGTTATTTAATATAAACCTGAATAAAATGTAATTTTAGAGTACCTATTATTCCTAGTGATGTAAAAAATTATAATTTACAATAAGATCCATATAATAAACATGAAATGATGTAAAATCCTAATAAAGAAGGAGAGATAGGAGGACTTATATTATTTTGAAGAAGAATGAAGGCAATCTACGTAGATATAAATGTTGAATAAATTGTAAACAGAGTCGTCACTACTCCCTATAAATTAGACAAATCATAAATTGGAAAGGATAGGAGCACCCAAGAACTAGTGACCATATCTAAGAAATAATTTCCAAACAAGTGCTTAGGTTTTGAATTTTTATGGGTCATAAGGTATTCACTCAAATATTCATTTTGTCTCTCCAAATTTGTTCTTAGGGTTCCAATCACACATGTAACCTACAAAAACAATTTTACCTACACATATTCACAAACCACATCAAATCTAATAAAAATATATATAGAATGTGGATTCAAACTGATCTCATTGGTTACTCGAAGAGTGCACTTACAATGAGTGTTCCACTACATATCGACTCTCTGTAGTTCTTGTGTGTATGTGTAGAAATTATGCCCTAGGATTCCCTTATTCAATTTTCATGTGATGGCAAGAGGTATATAGAATGTAGAAATGTATAACATGTGGTTTGAATAGAATAAAATTACCATTCGTATGTAGGTTATGAAGAGTTGATGCATCCCTTATAGCTTGAATGAATGCTAGATCGATGTTTTGGAGTCTTTTTGGTGTCTTTTTATTCAATATTAAGTGATATTAGTAATTCTTATTATTTATTTCTTCATTTTAAACACATAACTATGTATTTATATTATTCCCTTGTTTGAATTTTGTAATTCCCGGTCTTCTTTGGCATCGATCTTACTCGATTTTTCACTTACTTTTTTAGATACCTAGACTTTGTTATCATACTTGATCATTAGACATTGATAGACAAGCATTATTATATTTGATTAGTATTTTTATAGGAATTATAGATATTTTGATTACGAATATGTGTTGATTTATGGTGTGAATTATATGCATGCATATATAGATTTTTATATTTTGAACACGTTTGATATTAATACATAGATTTTGTTAGATGACCTAACTAGTCTTGTGATCTCTTTTGTCGATGAAATGAAAGAATTGAAATACTTGATATTGTGAACAATTGGTTAAATTACTTGATATTAGTGATGGTTTATTTATTATAGTTGATGATGTCAATTGATATGTATATTTGTGTTTTATTATCTTGATGTCATTAATATGGCCACGAGGTCGAGAGGTATTGTTTTAATTTTTGCAAGAAATTGTAACACAACAAATAAAAGGAGATAGGAGACCAACAATTAAAGAATTTGTGGTATTGGAAATAGACAACCTTGACAATTTTTGTATTTGTATGTTGTTTTGTTGTTGATATCTTATTAGGAGGTCCCTATTAGGGGGTTGGCCTTAAATGTGACCAAGGGTAGATGTGATGTTCCCTTTCATTTTAATTATTTTTTTGTGAGTATGTGATTTATTTTAGTATTGTGATTCACAATTATTATTATTAGTTGATGTGATTCATTTAAATTGATTAATGTTTATTAATTATTGTAATTTGGGATGTGACTAAGGGGGGCTATTTAATATTGGTAGATTGTCCTTGATTTTATGTTGGATTGGAATGGATTTAATTAATTTTAAGTGCTGTGTACTCAACCTTGCATGTGAAATTCGTATTTGGGATTAAGGGCCAATTTTCTAGGCTTGTGGGGCAAGTTAAGCTTTTCCTACACTTATTAATTTCACCTACCATCTACCCCTATGGGTTAAGGGGTCAAAAATAGACCCCATTATGTGATTTGTGAGGTAAAAGATGATATTTATTGCTCCTTCTTACATGAGCGTTTTATTGTGTCCTTTAGAGGTATGGGTAAGAGTTTGTGTGTGTAAGAGGTTTGCCATTTCCTCAACCACTAATTTATGAGATTTAGATTTTGTGTTTGACCATGTGATATGGATTTGAGGAGAAGTTACATTGCATCCTACATGAATTCACCTCACCCTCCTCTTCCCTTTTCTATATATACATGTTTATTAGATGGTTTTAGAATTGGACTTTTTTTTTCTCTCTTGAATTTTGGAGGAGCTTACTTTTGGAGTTATTTTTGGAATCTTTGAAATTGGTTGTTGCTTTATTTCAGACTTGGAAAAATTGTGGAGATTTTCCTTTTGATTGGATACTCCTGCAATGGAAAGGTAGGGACTTCACCCATGTATTATTATTGCTATGTTGTCATGCAAATGATTTTATATGGATGATTTTTGTATGTTTTTTTGGGTTTGAGAATATAATGGCATTTAGTATGTGTATGATAAAGAAATGGTGGTATTTTGGAGGGAGGAATAAGATTATTGTTGTATATCTTTGGAGGGAGCTGGGTGTCCCAACTTTCTAAATGAGGGAAGTTTTTGCTTATCTTTTTGTTTTATTTGAGGGAGGCATTAGAGTTGAGGGAAGCATAAAAGTTTTTATGGAGAAATAAGAGTCTTTCTAGTATGTGAATTAGGTTTTTTGAGGCTTTTAAGGTGGATACCTAATCCCATTGGGAGGCATTAGTGAATCCCCTTGTTGTTCCCTCTCTCTTGGCTTGATATTGAACCTTTGTGCTTGAAAAAATGGTATGTGTGTTGCTAATTTATATGGTGTTTATTATGTTGAAAGTTTTTGCGAATGGTTGTTGTTAAATCCATGAAAAAGTTGTCATTGGTTTCTTGATACATCTTATTGTTTCATTGTTGGGGCTCAGGGGAAAATGAAGAGGAAGGATTCCCCTTCTCATTAGATTATTGGTTGGGTGGAGAGCATTTCCTACTCCCCTATTTTGTTGTGTGATTGCAGGAGTTATGCTACTTTTTTGGGATCCAAAGTTCATATTTGTAATGTTAGTCCCTTTATTGTAAAATGAAAGTGGAGAGCTTGTAATTTATTATTTTATATTTGTTGGAAAGAGAAACTATTATATTGTAAGAGGATGAACTATACTCTTAAGAAAAGAGACACCTCTCCTTCTCATTCTAAAAAGTTAGCATATTAAATGGCTGAAATTACTCAAAAGTTGTGTTTTGGATGCCTCTTAAAATAATGGTGTTCTCGTATGAAAGTTTATGTTGAATCTTATTTTTGTATTGTTATCAAACTTGAATATAAAATAATAAAGTTTTATTTAAGCATGTCATACTTTATTTCCCTTCAATTTATAATGTAAATGGAGTGAATTAAATCATGGTGTTTTTGACTAAGTTTAGGAAATTTTAAGAGAAAAATTATACATTAAATGGGTGTAACCAAGGAAATATATTTATCCCTTTATTTACAAATGGTTAAAATTAAAAGGATACAAATACAACTTATTCTCATATTCAAATATTTATAAACTTGTATAAGTTTCTTGTGTCTTGTAAGTTTTTATTTAAATATTTTTGGATTGATAAATTGCTCAAAACAAATAAGACACAAATATATATATAGTTAAAAATACTTACCTTTATACAAATTTGCATCTTTAGGTTCAGATACCTACACAAATTTAATTTTATAAATTTATTGGATCTTTAAAACAATATATATAAATTTTTTTTTTTTTACATATAATAGGTATATATTAATAATATGTATTAACAAATTATCACTATATATTATTAATAAATATATTCTATATATAATAATACATTAAGAAAATTTCATATAAAACAAAAATTGTGTAATAAGCGGTTTGGTTTTTAAGAATAAAAGTTTTATTTTTAACCTAAAAAAGGACAGTTTTGGCTAAGTCTATACAACCATACTTTGGTTTAATTAAAATGGGAATGGGGGTGGTGGGTTCCATACCCACCCCAATCCCATGTGTGTGTGTGTGTGTGTGTGTGTGTGTGTGTGTGTGTGTGTGTACACACACACACACACACACATAGGTAGGATGGGTGTGGCACCCCATAATATATAACCTCCACTTATATACCGATCGGCAACCTTACCACTCGAACAAAAAAAAACAACCAAACCATTAAATTCTTTCTGTTATATATATATATTATAATATATACATACATACATACATATACATACATATGTATATGTATATATATATACATATACATATGTATTTTATGTATATGTATGTATATGTGTGTGTATATATATATATATATATATATATATATATATATATATATATATATATATATATATATATATATATGTATGTATATATATATATATACATACATACATATACATACATACATATATATATATACACACACACACACATATACATATGTATATTATGTATATGTATCTAGATTCAAATAAAATACACAAATGACCAATAAAATATTAGCAAACACTATGAAAGGGTTTAAATGAAAATGCAAAAATAGGGTAAAAGAATTAATAAGAATACGTCATACAAATTTCTAGGATTCCTTAGTCAACCCTAAGTTCTAAGGGCTCTAAATTAATAAATCTAAGGTTAGGAAATCCATCCTAAAATTGTTAGGTGATGATATTTTGGGTGGAAATATGTTTTAAATTAAATGTATGACTATTTTCCGAATGGGGCCCTTTGAAGGGGTGTTAGAATTTTAGGATTAAAGTCTGATCTTTATTGCCTTAGTTAAGTTAATTTTATAAAGGGATTCACTTAAAGAATTAATTAAATTAATTTTGTACATGGTCAACTATATAATGCTTTAATATGGATTAGAATTATTTGAACTTAATTATATGGTTAGGGTAAGTTATACCTTAGCATTAGGGCATTAGGTAAATAAAGGCCATTAAAATTATAAGGGTAGGTTAAATAAAATTAAAAAGGGGTATCTCAAATAATGGTTTATAAGAGTTCATTAATGTGAATTAACATGAACTCAAAAAGGGAATTATAGTCCGAAATGATTGAAATAAAATAATACTAATTAATTGTTAATTTTAATTATGAAAAATTTATGATTAAGAGGAATTTAATTAATTGTGAATTAATTAAATCTATTTGGAGGTTATCTCGTTGCAACCTATTTTTTAAAATAAAATTATTTCATAATTTTCCTAACTAATTGTTGCATTTTAGCTTGGGTTTTGTGTGGGAAAAATGTGATCATTAAATTTTTCATAATTTATAGCTTAATGGATGAACCATAATTTAAAAATATTCTCAAAATATAAAAGATACCCAAAAAGAGAAAGCAAGGTAAAAAAGGGTTAGGGTGCTAAGATGGCACATGAGCACTTTGGCACCGTTATCCCGGCTTGGTGTTGGTGTCTTAATCCATAAAAGATAAATCAGTAAAAATATCAACTAGGTTGTAGGGTGTGTAAAAAAAGAAAGAAAACGAGAAATAAAGAAAAGATTGCAAAGATAGTCGTCAATTACTAGTTTTCTTGTTTTGGAATCATATGAATGATATTATTCTTTTAGGACCTAGAAATGTGCCGAAGTGCATGATTTTTTGTCTACATTTTCTCCCACTTTATGTTTTTGAGTGAGTAATCAATAACATAAATTAGATAGGATATGTGTATCTTATGATCATGTAGAGCGTGTGGCGAATAATGGGTCGAGTGGACAAGTGAAGTGTGGAATGATTACAAAGTGAAGCGGGTAGACTAGGAAAGGAAAAAGAACACAGGGGTGAAGTGTATGTGTTATACCATGTTGTTGTAGCTTGTGGTTTATTCTTCTTATAAGGAAAGACCTAAAAAAGAATAAAAATAATGTAGGAAATGTCTTGTATAAGTTAAATCAGAGAAAAATGTGCATAAGTATGTAAAAGTACATAAACGTGTGTAAAGGAAAGTGTGCACCATATGCATAAGAGTGTAAATGATAGAAAAATGTCTAAAAATGCTTTGTGAAGAGTGAGTTTCTTGGGTGATCTCAAGCCAATAATTTTTTTTTGGGTGATCTCATGCCAATGTCAAGTTTTTGGGTAATCTCACACCAACTGGGAGATTTTGAGGTGATCTCATGCCAAAAGCGAGTTTTTTGGGTGATCTCATGTCTAGAGTGATTTTTTTAGATGATATCATGCCAAGTGCGTTGTTTTTAGTGATCTCATGCCAAAGAGAAAGTGTTGGGGAGAGAGGTATACTATTACTCTCTTTCCATGGATCTTCCGATAAGATCCACTACGGATGGTACGTCTCGACTTGTTCATGTTGTATTGAATTAGTTGTTAATGTACGATTATTGTGATTGAAATGGATTATAACAGGTTTACATGCATGTTGTAATCGAAGAAATATTCTTATAAATGTATAACTACTATGAAATATTTTGTGAATTGTGTGCACCGAGAATATGATTGTGTGTTCCTATGAGATTAACACCTAGGGGATGATACTGGGCACCCAAGAACTACTATCTAAGTCTAGGTGTTGGTGTTGGTATTATACCGAGGACCCAAGTAACATTCTTGGTTGTTTTGTGATTGTATCTCTATTCATTTTTGTACTCTTCCACTAAGTTCCTTTAGGGATGATTTGTTCACCTGATATATGCCCCCATTTGGAGTGCATGCGAGGATTGTAGGAGATGCAGCCAAAAGGAGAGTACCGATGTTGATGTGAAGCGATATCTGCGAGGGAGTAGGGGGTGTGAATGGTAGAAACCAAGCCACATGCAAATAAAGTGGCTAATAACATATGCTAGTAGAAAAAGTAGTAAACATTCAATAGAAAATTAATGTAACAATAAAGTGTAAATAGTATAAACCACAAAAAAAGTTTCAAACATTGCACATTGCTCACAATGTCATAAGACAATTAGGTCCAAAGTAGCCATAAGAAATAAAATAGTGATCAAACAAGACATAGGGTGTATCCCACAAATAAGGAAATATTATAGAAAACAATGTAAAGGAAAATGTATTGACAACCATGTTGGAATATATTCCTAGAAAATGTTGCACATGAAGTATCCATTAGCATGTTAGAAAGATAAATAGTGTGTCAAGTTATGTATGTATAAGTAGAAATTAATGTGATAGAAAGTATAAGTAAATAATAAAATAATAACACATGTAATGTGTGAGTGTATTAAAAGTAGATGCCCCTAGAAGACTTGGTGCTAAAAGGTACATTACGAAATATCATTTAAGCATGTGAAAATATGTAAGATCTCTACATTCACAAATAGAAATGAAGTGAATGTGCATGTTTAGATGATAAAGCTAATGACATACGAGTATCCAGCTAACATTGTAAGCAAAATGAATTATGTAAGTAGTATAGGCAAGCAAGAGTAAGTGAAACCAAGATATGAAAATGTAGTGTATGTGTGTGATGGGATGGTATGCAATGTGTGAATGTGATAGGACTAGTGTGCCCCCAATGAATGTGTATAAGATGAGGTTAATTTATAAAATACCCCTTAATGGTCAAGAATTAAACATGAAATAAGATTTTATACTCATCAAGAAATGGTTTAAGAATTTTTATAGAAACTTAGATCATGAATCCTAGACAGTGAGAACTGAATGAAATGAGGTTAATTTCATATTTAGACTCTCAACATTTGAATATGAACCATTTAACTAGATTGTGTCATAGGGAAATGGTTTGATAATGTGTTGTAGAAAGATAGACAATGAAGCATAGAGTACAAAAATTAAATGTAGTGAGGTTATTTTTAGATTTAGACCATCAACAATGAGTATAAATCATGGAACTAGAGTTTGTCTTCAGGAATTGTGATGAATGAAAATAAATGCTAGAAAGATATGTCAAGAAGATAAAATCATGGGGTGTGGAAGGTGATGCGGGGTTCATGAAATAAGTGATTTCCTCAACAATCACGTGTGAACCATAGCACTAGAGTATGTCATCGAGTAATGATGGTACAATGTGTGTACTAAAAGTTTAGATGTGTTGAGAAGGATGATTCATGAAGCACAGAGCATGAATTGTCATAATAGAAACTAGAGACATGTGATTGGGAGCTTGTGGAAAATATTTGTGATCAATGCAAAAATGATAGCTAGAGTATCTATAGTGCATGCAAGGATGTATACAATATATATATAAAGTAGTATGTGTACTATGAATAGACGGATCCATAAGTATGCATGGGTATCAAAACACATATGGAGTAGTATAGGATTTTAGAGAGATGTAGAAACATTTTCCCATAGTGTAGATATTAGAAAGTGCTACTATAAATATTGATGTGAAATGCAAAGCAAGAGTAATATATAGATGCGTATGTGAATAATATGGATATACAAATTTTGATTAGAACATGTGACTATGAGGGGGAGAGTTCGATTCCCCCAAGTGTGTAAGTGATGGATATCTATTTAAGGATGGAAAAGAGACCATTCCATGGTAGCGAATGTGGAAATGTGTTAGGTGTATTGATATTACTATTAAGACGAGTAGGTTTTCCAAAGTAAGCTATAATATAGAGAATAGATAGAAATTACATTTTTGATGGTGACTATGTGACAAGAATAAAAGGATTAAGTGGAGGAAGATAGCCGAGGCAGCTGAGTCCGGTTGATTGTGTTGGAATGGAAAGAGGTTCTTTGATTCCTATTGCACATTTTCCTAATTCGTGTGAGTGAAACAGAACAAATCACATACAAATACCTAGGACCATACTTTGTGAAATTGGGAGGAGTGGTGGATGAAGTGGGGGATTCAAGTGAAGGATTGATAATGTTGTAAAATGAAAATGGCAATGTCGCCCACTTTCCTTCGACACCATTTTTGTTTTGTTGTTTTCGAGACCGATTACTTCACTTATGGATTTATTATGGCTTCTTGATATAGCATGCTATTAGATATCATAGACAATCGGTGTTATTGATTTGATATTTATATGATGCATATGGTCTACTGGTGGACATTTGATGATGATATTTGTATACTTTTGACATGGTTATTTATCTTTAATTATGACATGTGATATATTTAATCATATTGAGTAGAACTTGATAATTGGACTAATGTGATGATCGTTTTGACATAAATGAAATGTGGAATAGAAATGTGCTAGAAAGTGTAAGTGATATCGTACTTGCATAGATGATAGTAAATCATGTGTCGTTTATTTTAGATTATATTGTATATTTGGCATGAATGTTTTAATGCGGCCAACAAGCCGAAGGAGGTATTCTCTGTTCTGCAGGTATATTATATTCACAACAATATTGGGGAGTGGAGACCAACCACATCGAATTCAAGAAGAATCCAACTAAGGTCACCATGGCAACAAGTAATTGTGTGTGTGTTAGAATTATTTGGTTAGGGGAAAATTGTGACCTAGGGGTCATGTGTTGTTTTGTTTTTAATTTTCCCTTTCTATTATGTTAGTATGTGTTTCTCTTAGTAAGTGAAATTTTACTTGTGTTATTATTCATATTCTTTGGATTGGTGTTTACCCCTTTATTAGCCATGGGTTGTAGTGTCTTAATTAAGTTAATTTGAATTTTCCTAAACTAATTAAAGGATATGACCAAAGAGAGTTCATTTATTAGGCTTGATTTACTTGGGATTTTGTTTCGATTGATGTGTGTTTGAGTTTTGAGTGTAGCACACTCTACCCCACATGGGAAACTCGAATTTGGCCTTAGAGGCCAAATTTCAAAGCTTGTGGGACAAGTCAAATGTGTCCCACACCTCTTAAAACCCCATGCCAACCCTACCTATGGGTTGGAAGGCCAAATTTAGGGTCTTTTAGGTGTTTTGGGGGGATAAAAAGGGTCAAATATTAATTGCACTTTCTTTCAAAATTTAATTTTGTCCTTTGGGGAAGTGGGCTTAGATGGAGTGTGTAAGGTGCTTGCCTTTCTTTCAACCACTTATTAATGGTGCATTGGAATATGAGGTTGACCAAATGATGTGGAGTGGAGGGAAAAGGAGGTGGTATCCTACTTGGAGGCACATCATCCCTCCCTCTCTTTTGTCTATTTATTTGATCCTCTTGTTTGTTTTGGGGGTTGGAGTTTTCATTTTGAGTCTCTTGTATTTTGGAGAGGAGAGGATTTTAAAGGAGTTGTGGATTTTTGAGCTTGTTGATACTTGTGGGAATTTTGTTGGAGCTTGTGGATGATTGCTTGATCTTTGGAGGGATTGAGACTTCATACTTGGAGCAAGCTCTACCATGGAAAGGTAGGAGCTTCACCTTGTTTGTATTATGTTTCTTTTTTGTTATATGAATGTATATTTATGTTGTGTTGAATGTTGTTGTTTGAAATGCTTGTTGGGAATGGGTAGAATGCCTAAGTTGGGAGTGGGAGGAGACTATGGGGAGTTTATTTGAGGGAGGCATAAGAGATCATTTTCTTGAGGAGGGAGTTTGGGTTGGGTGCCCACCTAGTATGAGAAATGCTTGCATTTTCTTCTTGTTCTTACTTTGGGGGAGCCATAAGAGTTGAGGGAGGCATAAGAGTGGATGGAGAGATAAGGGGTACTTGAGGGAGGCATAAGAGTTGTTAGGGGTAATGTGTTTTGCATTGGAGGCTTTTAGGTGGCACCCATTCCCATTGGGAGGCATAAGTGGCCTCCCCATAAGTCTTACTCTTATGGCTTTCTTGATAAGCCTTGTGACTTTGTTGTTTTGATGGTTTCCCTCTTGATGAGTTGTTGATTCTTTTGTTTTGAAGGATTATGGAATGAATGTGAAATTTTATGTTAAGTTATGTGGAAGCTAGTAGTTGCCATGAGTTGGATTTTCTCCCATTGTAATGTGGTTGGGGCTCGGGGGCCAATGGAGAGGATGGCTTCTCTTCTCCATTGGGTATCTTGGTTGGGAGGAGAGCGTTGCCTCTCCCCTTATTTTGTTGTGAATCAAGAAAACTATTGGAGGAGCTACCTTGTTGATGTTTGTAGCATTGGAGCCTTGTTGATGACAATGTGAAACTACCTTGTATTTATACCCACCTAGAGTGGAAGAAAGTGTAATATTGTTTTGTATTTTAGTTTCCATTATTGTAAAATGTTCCCACCTTAAGTGGAAAATGTTGTAACAAGATGTTGAAGGAAAGTTGTATTGATCTTCATTAGTAAGGTTGTAATGTGGATAGAATTGAAAGTTGAAGGAAAGAAAATTTATTCTCCTTTAACTTGGCTTGGAACCTCTTATGAATGTGTTGATCTTGTTGAAATGTTAGTAGTTCTTACTCTAAAACTTAATGGAAATATGGTTGAAACCCTCTTGAGGAATGTTGGGAAATTTACTTTAAAAAAATATATACATTAAATTTCATTTTGTTGCTTAAAAGAGATGTATTGAAAAGTGGGAATATTAGTGCATTATCTCTTCTTGTATTGTTGATGGAAAGACTTAAGTTTTAAATAGTTTCCAATATGCCAATAAAGTAATTTATGTCCTAGCTCTATTATGTGTTTCCTCATTTAAGAATTTATTGTAAATCCATTTGCAAATTGTAAAGGGAAATGAAATCAAATCTACTTGAAATCCCATACAATGCCCCTATTAAATTGTGTAGAAAGGAATATTAATGCAAAAGCTCTAAACTTATCAAGTTCATTACCCACATGTCCTTAATGTTTAAGAAGGAAACTAATATTTTGAATATTATTCATATTTAAGTAACACTAAAACTAATGGATTTATTATTATTAAATTATATTAATATTAATGTACTATTAATACTTTTTATATATATTAACAAAAGTATACTAATAATTATATATATAAATAGACCTACATATCCTTATGTATTCTAATAGACCTCCTAAGACAGCACGCCGAATCAGCGAACAAACAGGATTTGCGAGCTCATTTTATGCAAAGTGATGTGCTTCATGAATTTTCGATATGAAACAGATCCACCTCTATGAGATTCTCTTCCTCGAGTTGCCTCGTAGAAGCAGGTAGGGTCTCAATGGAAGATCTTTCAAACGAATCGCATCGGGTTTCCTCGTAATACTCTCTTTGTCCCTTAATCGATTTTGATAATATATCTCGAAGGAGAATTCCAAATTTGAGGATGCATTCGATCTTTGAAGAGATAAAAACATAGTTTGACAACCCGCTTATTGGAAGCGCTAAAAAAAAAAAGACTTACGCCATACATGCTGCAAAAGGCCGCTACCGTAGACCCTTCCACGAACACACCTCGCAACACCCGATGATAGTGGAGGTAACACACACCGCACTCGCCCGTAGCTTCATCTCTAACCACCATTTCGACCCGCATGGCCATGGCTGGGTAATACATCCGTTATCTCACTGTAGCTTCATCTATAACCATCGAGATCAGCTCACGCGGCAGAGGTATAGAAATAGGGCGTGCCAACCACAAAAGGCTCGGAGTTTTTTTAAAAATGCAACGGGGGCACAAGATTTGCATATCCAAAATTTGTTAATGAAGATATGCGGCCAAGTGGCTATTAAAGCCACCCACCCCCAACCATATCTTTTCAAACTTAATTTGGATTGTGTTACCCTATTAAATCTCTTGACTTTTTTTTGTGCAATTTTCAAATATGAGTAATCTCCTTTTAAGAAAGTAAATTCGAATGATCACAATATTATAAATATCCTTCAAAACAAATTTCCATGAGGAAGGGGTGGTTAAGCTATTTAATCAAAAGTAAGATTTATTTTAAAAATTTGTAAATGTAACAATTCTTCACATAAAAAAAAAAGAAATATATTTATTTAAATATATAGCAGTTATAAACTTGTTCTCTTAAATCTTGATCTTCATGCAAAAAAAAATTTAGTCATTTTTTTTGGGTTATATGTTTGTGGAAGCAAGTTCTTAGATCGTCATCATTTTCACGGCATCACACTTTGGTATCAGACCCGGGGGCTCGAAGCTTGGACCCTTGGGCACACGCAGAAAACATGAAACGTGAACATTTAACCTAGTGTAGAGTTGACTCTTTTAATATATAAAACCACAATGTTGATAATTATAGGAAACAACAAATTTATAAAACTGGCGCAAGACCTAGAACACTAAACTAACTCTCACCTTGATCTATGCAGGAGGCGCGGATTGGGTGAGGGGTCTCTTCATATAGACCTAGATATACCGCTAGAGCAGGATGTAGCAGCCATTCTACCTCAAATCTTGCAGACACTCCAGGATGTCAATGCTGTTATACGCAGAGAGCCCTTGGGAGGATGATTTGCAAGACATAGTTTAGAGCCATCAATAGATGCCCAGGTATCCCCTCGACACAGTGAGGAGCACAGGGCAGAGAACTTCCGTGCAGAGTCGGCTAGGGTAGAGTCACCACAGAGAGGACATGGGGACAGGATCTCAGGACATAGGGACAGGTCTCGGAGCCCTAGACAGAGGGAGGAGCATACAGATAGACCTAGGATTCGTCATACGTCAGCTGTAGACCATATCAGGGAGATCCTGAAGCTACGACCATCTCACTATTCGGGTGATACAGGCGGTTTTCAGGCAGAGGCCTGGTTGGTGAGCTTGAGCGGATGCTTCAAGCTCTGCCCTTGTACTAGCAACACGAAAGCTCGTGTTGCAATCCATCTTCTGAAGGATGGAGCAGGAGTCTGGTGGAGGACCGAGGAGTAGAAGCTCCATGTTGACTCGGAGACGATTACCTGGGAGCTGTTTGAGGAGCGTTTCAGGAGCAGGTATTTACCCAGGAGATTTATACAGCAGCGGATAGACGAGTTTCATGACCTCTGTCAGGCATCGATGACAGTAGCTGAGTATGAGAGTCGATTTCTGGACCTACTCCAGTACGTCGACTATATGCAGGATGAGTAGGTACGGATTCACAGGTTCATCGGGGCCTAAACTTGGATTTAGGTGGCACAGTGCGCATTCACTGCCCACAGACATTAGCAGAGGCCGTGGAGAAGGCCTATATTGTAGAGGAGACACGGGGAAAGATGCAATAGGCTAGAGACAGAGTTTGGAGCCGTATCCAGCAGATGTAGGATGGTAGGTCGAAGGGGTCAGTTCCTCCTCCACGGGGTGGATAGAGTTCAGGGTAAGCTTCATTCAGGCCACCACAAAGAGTAGCAGTAGTAGCAACAGACCCACCCACCTTACCGACCTCCTCAGAGATTTGATGCGCAGAGAGGACGTAGTATGGGGCCTCCTCCTAGGGGTCCCATCAGGACACAGGGTGCGCCGAGAGCTTAGTCAGCAGGAGCTCATCAGCAGAGACCTCAGCAGTCCATAGCCGGATCATCAGGATCTGTAGCTCAGACATCTAGAGTACCAGCTGGAGCTACTTCCCACTGGAGGGGACCAGGCAGTTGTTATGGTTGTGGTGTTGTTGGACATCATTAGAGAGATTTCCCACAGAACCCTAACAAGGGTAAGACGTAGAGCTCAGAGCCTACTGTTGGAGATATGGCACGGAGTCATCGGATCTACGTAGTGGTCGAGAACCACCAGGCTGAGCACCAGAGTACTGTGATTGAGACGACAGGTAGTATTGGTGGTATTTCCACCTCTATATTATTTGATTCTGGTTCTTCTGATTCTTTTATTACACCATCCTTAGTAGAGCGTTCAGAGGTGTGGCGGTTAGGCAAGGCTGTAGTTGGGATGTTGAGATGGCTTTGGAGCCAAAATTTCGTAGACTCCTTAGTTAAGGAGTGTGTAGTGGATTTGGGACCCTTCACCACTACTTCGATCTCGAATCCTTCCATTAGGATCTTATGGAATCATTCTAGACATGGATTGGTTCTCCGCTCATAGAGCTAGAGTGTATTGTTACCATAAGACTATTACGGCATAGATGATCTTGGAGTAGAGTCAGTGATATCAGGAGTTAGGAGGGCCATATCCATTCGCACCATCTCCGCTATGCAGCTTAAGCGGTGTGCGCGATGGGGTTGTCAGTTGTTTGCTATTACGGTCAGTGACAGATCAGAGGATGAGTCAAGAGGACCTTCCCTAGATGACCATTCCATCTTAGCAAAGTTTTCTAATGTGTTCCCTGGGAGCTACGGGGTTACTCCGCCCCACGTGAGATCGACTTCCATATAGATCTAGTTAGGGCGTAGAGCCTATCTCACGAGCACCCTATCGGATGACTACTCTTGAATTATGTGAGCTCAAGTTGCAACTTGCGGGCCTTCGTAGAAAGGCCTAATCCATCCTAGTGTATCCCCTTGGGGTGCACCAGTGATCTTCGTGAAGAAGAAGGATGGATCTCTTCGGTTGTGTATTGACTACCGTCAGCTGAATAAAGTAACGATCAAGAATCGTTACCCCCTTCCACGCATTGATGATTTATTTGATCAGATGAAGGGGGCTACAGTTTTCTCTAAGATAGATCTTAAGTCAGGGTACCATCAGCTCAGGATTGCGGAGATGGATATTCACAAGACAACATTCCGTACGAGATATGGCCACTACGAGTTCACAGTGGTACCTTTCGGTTTGACGAATGCCCCCGTAGTGTTTATGAGTTTGATGAATGGGGTATTCAGGACCTTCCTTGATCGCTTCATGCTCATCTTCCTTGATGACATTCGATTTACTCACACACACGTGAGGAGCATGAGGAGCACCTTCGCCAGGTTCTTCAGTGTCTTCGCGAACAAAGTGCCTTTACGGGAACTTGGAGAAGTGTGCGTTCTTTCAGCCTGAGGTGTAGTATTTGGGCCACATCATTTCTGGGGAAGGTATCACAGTCGATCCTTCCAAGATTCAAGCCATCATGGACTGGCCAGCACCCACTAGTGTGACCGAGGTGCGTAGCTTCATGGGTCTAGCAGGGTATTACAGGAGGTTTGTTCAGGAATTTTCTCGGACTGCACACCCCATCAATTCCCTTCAACGGAAAGGGAAGAAGTTTTTATGGTCAGATAGATGTGAGTAGGCCTTCAGGACACTGAAGGAATGCCTCATGACAGCACCTATTCTTGCAGTGCCAGATCCTCAGGGTGAGTTCTACGTTTGCACAGATGCTTCCTTGGCAGGACTTGGAGGTGTGTTAATGCAGGAGGGTAGAGTAGTTGCCTTTGAGTCTCACAAACTCAAAGATTATGAGCTCAATTATCCAACCCATGACCTTGAGCTTGCAGAAGTGGTACATGCCTTAGTGCGGTGGAGGCATTTCCTTCTTGGCCAGAGATTTACACTCAGGACTAATCACTTGAGTCTTCGCCACCTCTTCACGTAGCCCAATCTCAACACTCGTCAGCGGCGTTGGATGGAGTTGCTCTGTGAGTATGACATGGAGATAGAGCATGTGAGAGGGAAGGAGAATGTGGTTGTAGATGACTTGAGTAGGTGGAGACATGTGGCTATGGCCACCTCAGTGGGCACAGATTTGCGGAGTAGGATTTTGCAGCAACTTCCTCAGGATAGTTTCTACCTTGCGGCAGAGCAGAGATTGAGTCTCGAGACCCCTTGAGGGAGATTTGATGGATTTTCATTAGAGGCGATGTTTCTTCTGCATACGAGAGGTCGGATATATGTTCCTATAGATGGAAGCTTGAGACATGAAATTTTGACAGAGGCTCATCGTGCACCTTATTTAGCCCATCCCGGGGTGAAGAAGATGCATGCCACCCGAGACGATTGTATTTTTGGAAAGGACTTTGGAGAGACGTGGCCTTGTTTGTGTCCCATTGTTTAGAGTGCCAGAGGGTGAAGGTCAAGCATCAGCATTCAGCTGGCCTTCTTTATCCTCACGCCATACCAGAGTGGAAGTGGGACACCATTTCCATGGACTTCATCGTTGGGTTACCTACGTCGAGATACCATCACGACGCCATCATGGTCACGGTGGATAAATTGACGAAGGTAGCTCATTTTTATCCAGTGAAGACCACCTATAAAGTAAGTACTATGGCACGAGTATACCTTAATGAGATTGTCAGATTACATGGGATTCCGCAGAAGATCATTTGCGACCGTGACCCTTTGTACACTTCCCATTTCTAGACCACCATGCAGTATGTTCTCGGGACGAGGATTAATTTCAGCATAGCTTATCACCCTGAGACAGATGGACAGATAGAGAGGGTGAATCAGATTTTGGAGGATATGCTCAGGATGTACGTGATGGATCATCAGTCGAGATGGGAGGAGTATCTGTATTTGGTGGAGTTTTCCTACAATAATAGTTTCCAGAGTTCTATAGGCATGGCTCCTTTTCAGGCATTATATGGTAGAGAGTGCAGGACACCTCTTAGTTGGGACAGGATTGAGGACAGGGTTTCCCTTGGGCCAGCATTATTACAGGATATGGAGCAGCAGGTTACCTTGATCAGGCAGAGATTGCAAGAGGCGCAGGATAGATAGAAAAAGTATGCAGACCAGCATAGGACAGATCGCTGTTTTGAGGTGGGCACGAAGGTGTTTCTCCATGTCAGACCGCATAAGATCCCTATCCGCTACGGAAAAGGTTCTAAGCTTACTCCTAGGTTTGTGGGTCCCTTTGAGATCTTGGAGTGCCTCGGTCCCTTGGCCTATCGCCTAGCATTTCCACCCAGCTTATCTTGTGTCCATGATGTGTTTCATGTTTCTGTGCTTAGGAGATATATTTCTGATCCTTCTCATGTGCTAGATTCGACCACATTACAGGTGTAGGATCAGGGGCAGGTGATGGTGGAGCCCATACGCATTATAGAGCACAGGACCCTGGGCCTTCGCAGTAGAGAGATTGATCAGGTTCGGGTCCAATGGGACAGATATGATGAGGCTGCGCAGCTACTTGGGAGGATGCTCTTTGCTTTGCTACGAGCACGTTTCCACACCTTTTCCGGTGACTTCAGGGGAGGAAGTCGAGTCTAAGGGGAGGGGGATGTAGTGCCCACTTCCCTTCGACACCATTTTTGTTTTGTTGTTTTGAGACTGGTTACTTCACTTATGGATTTATTATGGCTTCTTGATTTAGCATGCTAGTAGATATCATGATTAATTTGATGTTATTGATTTTATCTTCATATGATGCATATGGTCTACTGGTGGACATTTGATGATGATATTTGTATACTTTTGACATGGTTATTTATCTTTAATTATGACATGTGATATATTTAATCATATTGAGTAGAACTTGATAATTGGATTAATGTGATGATCGTTTTGACATAAATGAAATGTGGAATAGAAATGTGCTAGAAAGTGTAAGTGATATCATACTTGCATAGATGATAGTAAATCATGTGTCGTTTATTTTAGATTATATTGTATATTTGGCATGAATATTTTAATGCGGCCAACAGGCCGAAGGAGGTATTCTCTGTTCTGCAGGTATATTATATTCACAACAATATTGGGGAGTGGAGACCAACCACATCGGAATTCGAGAAGAATCCAACTAAGGTCACCATGGCAACAAGTAATTGTGTGTGTGTTAGAATTATTTGGTTAGGGGAAAATTGTGACCTAGGGGTCATGTGTTGTTTTGTTTTTAATTTTCCCTTTCTATTATGTTAGTATGTGTTTCTCTTAGTAAGTAAAATTTTACTTGTGTTATTATTCATATTCTTTGGATTGGTGTTTACCCCTTTATTATCCATGGGTTGTAGTGTCTTAATTAAGTTAATTTGAATTTTTCCTAAACTAATTAAATGATATATGACCAAAGAGAGTTCATTTATTAGGCTTGATTTACTTGGGATTTTGTTTCGATTGATGTGTGTTTGAGTTTTGAGTGTAGCACACTCTACCCCACATGGGAAACTCGAATTTGGCCTTAGAGGCCAAATTTCAAAGCTTGTGGGACAAATCAAACGTGTCCCACACCTCTTAAAACCCCATGCCAACCCTACCTATGGGTTGGAAGGCCAAATTTAGGGTCTTTTAGGTGTTTTGGGGGGATAAAAAGGGTAAAATATTAATTGCACTTTCTTTCAAAATTTAATTTTGTCCTTTGGGGAAGTGGGCTTAGATGGAGTGTGTAAGGTGCTTGCCTTTCTTTCAACCACTTATTAATGGTGCATTGGAATATGAGGTTGACCAAATGATGTGGAGTGGAGGGAAAAGGAGGTGGCATCCTACTTGGAGCCACATCATCCCTCCCTCTCTTTTCTCTATTTATTTGATCCTCTTGTTTATTTTGGGGGTTGGAGTTTTCATTTTGAGTCTCTTGTATTTTGGAGAGGAGAGGATTTTGAAGGAGTTGTGGATTTTTGGAGCTTGTTGATACTTGTGGGAATTTTGTTGGAGCTTGTGGATGATTGCTTGATCTTTGGAGGGATTGAGACTTCATACTTGGAGCAAGCTCTACCATGGAAAGGTAGGAGCTTCACCTTGTTTGTATTATGTTTCTTTTTTTATATGAATGTATATTTATGTTGTGTTGAATGTTGTTGTTTGAAATGCTTGTTGGGAATGGGTAGAATGCCTAAGTTGGGAGTGGGAGGAGACTATGGGGAGTTTATTTGAGGGAGGCATAAGAGATCATTTTCTTGAGGAGGGAGTTTGGGTTGGGTGCCCACCTAGTATGAGAAATGCTTGAATTTTTTTCATGTTCTTACTTTAGGGAGCCATAAGAGTTGAGGGAGGCATAAGAGTGGATGGAGGGATAAGGGGTACTTGAGGGAGGCATAAGAGTTGTTAGGGGTAACATGTTTTGCATTGGAGGCTTTTAGGTGGCACCCATTCCCATTGGGAGGCATAAGTGGCCTCCCATAAGTCTTACTCTTATGGCTTTCTTGATAAGCCTTGTGACTTTGTTGTTTTGATGGTTCCCCTCTTGTTGAGTTGTTGATTCTTTTGTTTTAAAGGATTATGGAATGAATGTGAAATTTTATCTTAATTTATGTGGAAGCTAGTAGTTGCCATGAGTTGGATTTTCTCCCATTGTAATGTGGTTGAGGCTCGGGGCCAATGGAGAGGATGGCTTCTCTTCTCCATTGGGTATCTTGATTGGGAGGAGAGCGTTGCCTCTCC
Source organism: Taxus wallichiana var. yunnanensis (assembly GCA_018340775.1). Classification (NCBI taxonomy): domain Eukaryota; kingdom Viridiplantae; phylum Streptophyta; class Pinopsida; order Cupressales; family Taxaceae; genus Taxus; species Taxus wallichiana. Next base: position 404,107,045 of record CM031237.1, on the reverse strand, counting down.
CCTTATTTTTTTGTGAATCAAGAAAACTATTGGAGGAGCTACCTTGTTGATGTTTGTAGCATTGGAGCCTTGTTGATGACAATGTGAAACTACCTTGTATTTATACCCACCTAGAGTGGAAGAAAGTGTAATATTGTTTTGTATTTTAGTTTCCATTATTGTAAAATGTTCCCACCTTAAGTGGAAAATGTTGTAACAAGATGTTGAAGGAAAGTTGTATTGATCTTCATTAGTAAGGTTATAATGTGGATAGAATTGAAAGTTGAAGGAAAGAAAATTTATTCTCCTTTAACTTGGCTTGGAACCTCTTATGCGTGTGTTGATATTGTTGAAATGTTAGTAGTGCTTACTCTAAAACTTAATGGAAATATTGTTGAAACCCTCTTGAGGAATGTTGGGAAATTTACTTTAAAAAAATATATATTAAATTTCATTTTGTTGCTTAAAAGAGATGCATTGAAAAGTGGGAATATTAGTGCATTATCTCTTCTTGTATTATTGATGGAAAGACTTAAGTTTTAAATAGTTTCCAATATGCCAATAAAGTAATTTATGTCCTAGCTCTATTATGTGTTTCCTCATTTAAGAATTTATTGTAAATCCATTTGCAAATTGTAAAGGGAAATGAAATCTAATCTACTTGAAATCCCGTACAATGCCTATTAGATTGTGTAGAAAGGAATATTAATGCAAAAGCTCTAAACTTATCAAGTTCATTACCCACATGTCCTTAATGTTTAAGAAGGAAACTAATATTTTAAATATTACTCATATTAAAGTAATACTAAAACTAATGGATTTATTATTATTAAATTATATTAATATTAATGTACTATTAATACTTTTTTTTATATATATCAACAAAAGTATACTAATAATTATATATATAAATAGACCTACATATCCTTATGTATTCTAATAGACCTCCTAAGACCTGGCACGCCGAATCAGCGAACCAGCAGGATTTGCGAGCTCATTTTATGCAAAGCAGACTGTGCTTCATGAATTTTCTGATATGAAACAGATCCACCTCTATGAGATTCTCTTCCTCGAGTTGCCTTGTAGAATAGGTAGGGTCTCAATGGAAGATCTTTGAAACGAATTGCATCGGGACTCCTCGTAACACTCTCACTGTCCCTTAATCGATTTTGATAATATATCTCAAAGGAGAATTCCAAATTTGAGGATGCATTCGATGCTGAACAGATAACAACATAGTTTGACAACCTGCTTATTGGAAGCGCTCCCAAAAAAAAGACTTCTACCATACTGTGCAGGCCGCTACCGTAGATCCTGCCATGAACACACCTCGCAACACCCGATGATAGTGGAGGTAACACACCTGCACTCGCTTGTAGCTTCATCTCTAACCACCATTCTAACCCGCGTGGCCATGGCTGGGTAATACATGTGTTCTCTCGCCTGTAGCTTCATCTATAACCATTAGATCAGCTCACATGCCACAGGGTAGAGAAATAGGGCAGGCCGAGCACAAAAGGCTCAGGTTTTTTTCTAAATTGTAAGGGGGTGGGGGCGCACAAGATTTGCATATCCAAAAGTCGTTAATGAAGATATGCGGCCAAGTGGCTATTAAAGCCACCCACCCCCAACAATATCTTTTCAAAATTAATTTGGATTGTGTTACCCTATTAAATCTCTTGACTTTTTTGTGCAATTTTCAAATATGATTAATCTCCATTTAAGAAAGTAAATTCAAATGATCACAATATTATAAATATCCCTCAAAATGACTTTCATGAGGAAGGGGTGGTTAAGTTATTTAATCAAAAGTAAGATTTATTTTAAAAATTTGTAAATGTAACGATTCTTCATATAAAAAAAAGAAATATATTTATTTAAATATATAGCAACTATAAACTTGTTCTCTTAAATCTTGATCTTCATGCAAAAAAAAATTTATTCATTTTTTTAGGGTTATATGTTTGTGGAAGCAAGTTCTTAGGTCGTCGTCGTTTTCGCGGCATCACAGGTGAGGCATCTGTTAAGGCCTTATAGAACACACAATGGTATAGGAATTGAATACATTCATGAAGTGTTGAAGGGACCACATACATGGCATAGATCGAAGGTTGTATGAGGAGAATATTATAGTAAAAAAATTTGGCATTACATAAAATGGGACATAAAAAGTGCATTGTTTAACAATAATTAGATTTGTTAGTGTAACTAACATCTTTTAGGAATATTGTCAAAGCAAAAATACAAATAGATGAGGGTGTTAAGGATGATTTGGAAAATCCAAGTTGTTGAAGGAATTTCAATTTACAAATGTTAAGTTTGGAGCCACTATCAACTAAATCTCCTTTAACCCCTATTTTATTGATAAAAACGATGAATATAAATTAGGGGATCATTAGATATAATAGATTGAGAAGGAATTTATACAAATGTAGAAGTAATGTGTTATTCCTTATAACATAATTTCGTAATAAATTTATGATACACATATTCTAGATAATTATGAAGATGAATATAAGTGTTGGATATAAAAGACTGGATTTTAGTTTGTAATTTACAATTGGATCGCAAAAGGAAAGGATAGAGATACTCATGGTGACGGGATTATAGGATATTGAAGCGACAACAAATATGGAATTAATCGTGCTCAAATGAGACATAAACCATTATTGCATTAATAAATAATAGAAGGAGACATAAACAATTATTTCGCTAATAATAATTCTGCCAACTAACTCAAAATATGCATGCTTAGTTATCATATAATTGAGTCATTTTTCATATAAATCAACAACATTAACTCGAAAAATATCCCGGAACTGAAATCATATACATATATAATGGAAATGGACATCTTTCCATTCTAAAACATCATTTAATTTTTCCCAAATAGAAACAAATGTACAATAATAATCCCATAACTCCTAACAAGTATTTTCCGATGTTTTTAACCCACATACACAAAAAGAGTAAATTATCTCCAAAGTATGTCCATGAGGGAGAGGGTTCCATAAAAAAACAACAATCCACACATTTATAAAATTAGTTTCACAAAAACCAAATCCATTGAATGCAAACACTCAACGGGGTTTGACCTCGCCATTTATTCATAAGAAAAAAAGAATGATAACAAATATTCTCTAAGAAGGATATGTAAAACTATGATTTCATTTTCCATATCTCACACAATAATCCAAAACCAAAACATATTCAAATATCTCACATAATAAACCAAAACTAAAATATATTGATTTAATTACAATAAAATAAAAGAATAAGATTAGAAAATCCCATGATTCCGTATTTTTCCTCCAAACTTATATGCAATTTTCAAAGTTGAAAACTACCAACCAATACGTTTCCCATTAAATCTTACAACAAAATATTTAAATAGTAAAAAATCCATAATATTTTGAAATAATAACAGTGAAATATACATGCAACAACCACCAAAATGGTTATTCCCTAAAAAATTCATGCACAACCGTCAAACAAAGCTCGAAAACAACCAAATGTAAATGAATAATGTGATTACATGACGTAGATTCTTAAATAATCTAATGTTTCCCAAGGATTCAATGTTATCCATAATGAATTTCATGCTAACCTCCTTACATGCCATGCCACATCGTTGATTATAAGATAACATTTTAAACAATAAAACTTATTTAAAATAGGTTATAAATAATTTGTGTAACTTAGGTGTTAACCTGAGTTATAAACTTTCAAAATCACATAATCCACATGGTGGTGTGGTTTCAATTTCTACCTAATAAAAAATTATTAACCAATCAACAATGCCACATAATAAGCCAAACTAAACTCCATAAATGCAATGCACAAGTGGTGTCATGAATGATGAATATGCCAAAACATATATTTTTATATATGTACACACACACACACACACACACACACACACACCCAAAAATTATTTCATTTAATCATCACCAAAACATCTTTACTAGACAAGTAATAACATAAATAAAATCAAACACTTATTAGCAAGGTGGGTAATTTAGTAAAACATGTTGGCTTAGTACTCGCTAGTAGTTAATAAACATCTTATTAAAGCCATGTTAATACAATGGTTAAACTTTAATAAAACCACGTTAATAATTTAATAAATGAATTTAACTAAATCTATGATGTTACTTCATTCCCATCTAAAAATAATCATTGTCCGATGATTTAATTATAATAATTTATAATATATAAATCATAAGAAAAACTCCTAAATAAAATTGTAGAATACAATTGAGTTTTCTCATCAGTTGGAAAATTTTCCATGATTTAAGCTGATCAAAGTTCTAAAATTGAATTTATCATCCTTAACTCATAAAGTAATTCTTATTAAATATTTCATTATATCTTAAATTGTCATTTATTTATAATATGTATTGAATAGTTTTCAACCAATCCATAAAAATAGTTCTATTTACTTGATCAAGAAAGGAATAAAATTCATCATATCATTTATATTCTAGTAAGTTACATTGTTATCGAGTGTTGGTCCCATTAGACCTTACACCGAGAAACTTCTCAATTTTTGAATGTAATTTTCAAGTTTCTAGCACTCTTATTGGTTCAACTACAATGATTCATGGGTCATGACACTTTAAAGAGTTACAATTAACAATATTTTATATATCTTAAACATACTTTTAAAGTAAAAATTTATGAAAACATTTTCCATCTTGGACAATGCGGGAGATAAAGCTAATCTATGTCCTACATATCTAGGAGATAACTTGGCATCTTTGCCAAATGAAATAGAGCTCTTTTTTGGGTTTTACCCTCAAAAATACATTTTCTCTTTCCTCAAATTTTTGTCAATTCTTTTCAAATCAATGTATATTTTCTACCTATCAACATCTTCTTTCAACTTTTCACAATTTTTCTTAACTTACTTATAATTTTTAGTTAACATTTTTGACCCACCACCTCTTTGTCCTCCTTTCTATCAGTAACATCCATGTTATGATTCATCCTAATTAAGGGATTTTATTTTTAAAAAAACACCTATAGTTCAATTAATGCTTCTAGTGAATAAAATTAATACTTATCTTGTTGTTCAATAATCTAACATTGTTTAATATTCAAAATCCATATAACAAGATATGATAACCATATGAAGCTATATATATATATATATATATCCACGATGTTGCTTAAATCATTCTACCCATGTGTGTATAACTTGTATAGTTTTGTTACACCTTTTACATTTTATGAGAACATGTCCATCTCCTATGTGTCTACCTGGAAAGCATACATTTTATATCCCATTTGGTATCCAACATAATGACTTAGAGAAATGGTGAACATATAATGTAGTCAACTAAGACATTACCTTGTCCAAGAATATTAACCAATACATTGCAAGCTTAGTTTCAAGATTGCACTCAAGTCCTCGAAACATGTCTTCCTTACCACACAATTGTCTCAACATAGATATCTAGATTAATTTTTTTTGTTTAATATTATTTCATTTTGAACTTCAGATTCCATGTCCAATTCATCCTTCTAATCAAAAGGATGATATCCACACTGGCTTAGGATACTTATGGGAAAGTTATTGACTACGAAATTATTTTCATCATGACATCCTCACCACTCTTCCCCTATCCAGTTTAATTTATCATGGGTAGGATATTAATGAGAAGACAAAGTGACATAACATCTACCCTTATTATAGACTATAAGTTATCTTCTATAGGTGAAGTAATTAAGCCTATCTTTAAGAAACATTTCAATGTTTTGATACATGGTATTAGATTCTTGTAAAAGGATTATACTAACTCATTAATTTACTAACTTTAATTACTTACTCTTTTATAACTAACACAACGTAGTATTCATCACTAAGTATAGGTTTAATAATCTTATTTCGCATTGAGTTGTTTCATTAAATTTAGTCATTAAGGATAGTCCTTAATCTCTTAAGTTCATTTATTTTCATGATTAGTCCATTTAATTCCATAAGGTACAATGATAACTTTACATTATTTTTTGTTATCTTGATTATTCAACGTGTTATTAGTCAACGTATTTGATTATTTCAACTGAATGAATGAAATAAACATTTACTATAGATCATAAGATTAATCATCTCTATTTATAATCATCTATGTAAACAACATATTATTTTTTTCCATATCCAACAAGATAAGTCACAAAACACCCATATTATATAATCCAATATTAAATAAGGATAATCCTTATTTTCATTAATAATGATATGCAAATCATCAAAATAATACATTGGGAAAATTCCCTTAACAACATGTGAATATATTTTTTTCGCATTAACAATCATTTATAATAATTATTTCTGGATTAGTATCAAAATAACATATAACAGAAATCAATCATAAACATTCCAAAAAGGCTCTTAAAGAGGTTCATCCTTTCTTGCAAACTATAGGATATATATATATATCTAAACTCATATTCCATATTGTAATCAAAATGAAATAATAGAATAAGTTATGGTTAACTTAGTTTGAAATTAGTACGATATAATTATAAACTTCTTAGTTTGCAATAATTATTCTATAACATACACATGACATAATACAAGTTCGTATTGAAAAATATATTTATTTTAAGTAAATAAAATAAACGAGATAAACCTAACATTTAGATGTTTAAGTATCATAGTATTATTGTGATTTAATACAATAATCTGAGCTTAGAATTCAAATCCACATCTTTCAATTTTTCCTATTTTTTTACAAACAATTTATTTTCCGTAAAGAATAATAATAAGTATATATTAGAAATAACCTTTCAATCATATAGATCTGCCATGACTAAATAGAATATCATTGAAAATAACTCAAACAATAGTGATATAAAGAGATCCATAATTCTATCTCGCTATTTAGTTTGTAAATCATAAAACTAAGTTTCATCATGATTCAATAAGTTATAAACAACATTTCAAATGAATAAATTGCACCTAAATCTTTTTTTCTATAATCACAATTGGCTAAAAAAATGGATCAATTAGAACTATTATCATATCAATTAAACTAGTGAGTAACCTTTCAAATTCTCACTAACTATTTAAAATCCCATAATGTATGCAAAGGGAAAATAATAACATCATTGATGTATAAGAAAACCATATTGTTCCCATTACTTTTCAAAATTTCAATCCATGAGCAAAAAGTAATCTAGATCATAGATAATTAAAAATGTTCATGATATTTAAAATCTAAAAACAATGTTAACAATCAAGTTCAATGATGAGCTAAATCTCATAAAAATAACAAGTTCTTAAATTTGTATTTACTTAATAAAATTTCCATAGAAATAACCAAAATGTAACACCCACATTTTACACACATAATTACAACGGTGAAAATCTTTGGAATAATTTTTTTATTTACATTGCTTGATACATGACAACACAAGGGATCACTTAGGATAAGACACAACATGTGATATGTTTGCAAAAACATTAACCCATATAGAATACATGAAACCACATGATGCACATCTCGACCACTTTTTTTTAGATGACAAGGCACAACATAACGATTCCATATTAGTATAATCTTAAAGATAGGGTCTTCCCATGACACGATATTTTAAAATTTTCATAGTTATTACAATGATGATTCAATCTTTAACTTAAGTTCTATAAAGTCTCATAATATGTGAATCTTACATTCCTTCTCATGTTGCTAGATTTCCTTTTATATTGAACATTTAGCTTACGATATAACTCATTGAATAAGGATCATCTATATTATGTCAATTACTTGTTTAATTCGTTCATTCATTGATAGGATATTTATTTACACACAAGGCTATTTACATACCCACAAGGCTACTTGATATTATCCCTAGGATTCACTCCTAAGGGAATACATCTTGATCTTATATCATACCTTTGTTACACAAAGTAGAACAAGTTTAAGTCCAAAGGAGGCGAAGCTAACATTTTGTTTAAGCATTTAAGGTCGCGTTTCCTTCACCCACTTATAGATTGATTTAGTACATAAGAAGTATTATATATGTAAAAGGTTATTTATCCACAAAAATAAAATTTAATCACATTACAAGGAAGATCATCATTTAATTTACCTTAAGGATATCATCTCACACATACACGACAAGAGAGGGTTAGGGGATATATTCAATTCATTTCATTCCTTAACTAAGAGAGGTGATAGAAAGAGATAAAGAAGAGAGAGAAACACTATTTCTCAAAGTCAAATTTCACACATCAAGCCACAAGATAGAGTACAAACATTTATTTACACATGTTAATAATTCTTACACCATTATATGCTTACTTGAATAGGGTCCTACAACTTTTGTTTACATTTTCCTTGTAGGTACAAAAACGCCCAATTTTGGCTTAGATGATAAAAAGCTGTGTTCAAAAATTGTCTTCCGATAAGAAAATTCACGATGGGAAAATTCCTACATGTCCATCAACATACAAAAAAATCCATAGGGTTTTAGAGAGTCTAGAATGAGTGAACAGAGTATAATTTCTGAATGGTTTTTTGGAGCCACCGGTCATAATCTGTCAAGTTTGGCCTTGTCAAGAAAGGACCATAGGCCTACGAAACCCCTTTTCCGGACTAACAAGGGACCTGGATTTTCCCAAAATGAAGGTTCCGGGTAGTTTTCTAGTAAAAATACTAGATGTTTGCAAAGGTGAATAAACATTTCATTGTTCGGGGTCCAAATGGAGAGACGATATGAAACCAGACTTTTCCATTTTTACAACTTCCTAAAATTGAAAAATGTGGATACAAGGCTCCTAGAGGTGAGAAGAAGATAACATACACAGTAAAATGAGTTCAAGATAATGCTTGACATGACTCTATACATAACAAGGAACACATACAACATTTGACATCTCTTTTATGGGGCTCAGAGTGTTGTTTTGCAAGTCTATTGAAATATCCTTTTTATAATTTTGCAATGTAGATAAAATGGTTGTTTTAGTTAACTCATCTAGCTCTCTAAAAAACCAACAGACGTCAACTCAAAGTTTTTACACCCTAGGTTTAAAAATGCATGAGGTTGTGGTCATGACACGGTTGAGGGTCAAATTTTAAGTCGGTAGCAAAATCAGGAGGTGTTGTTTTATTGATTATACTATCCGTTTGGTTAAAATATCCAATTGTTTGAGTATCTAATAGTTTAATATTTTAATTTAATTACAAAAGGATAAAAAAATTATACGAGAATTATAAAAAGATAAAGTAAATTTGACCATGCTTGAGAAGAAAATGAATTAGACAAAGTTGCGGATCTTCGATTCCACATCTCCACAAGACATTTCTTCGAGCAGTTTGCATGCACCAAAAATCCACCACATGTTGCACTGAAACATTGATGAGTAATTTTATGGTTTCCTCAAAATATTTGGCATGTTGGTATCCCTTTTCAAACCATGGGGACATGTTTCTTTAAGGAATTTTGGGAATTAGTTGTCACACCCAACACAAGCTTCCACATTTGGGGTAAAAGTAAAATGATAGTCATATAACGCTAAGGTTGGAAGATTCTTGAGCCAAGCTTTACACTTATCATTTTATTTGCTAAGACTCCAATTCCTTTTCAAAAAAATGAGGGTTGTGTAAAACTCAAACCATTCCATCTATCCTAAAACACCCTCAAACACCAAACAAAAACAACTCCATGCAGACATCACATGATTAAATTCCTTGAAGATGATAAATTTTAGAGTTTCCTCAAAATAAATTTGTGGCCAAGGAAGATCATTCACACATATGAATGCAATTATACATAATGTCTTTTATTATTAACTTTCTCTGAAACAATCAAAGTCTAAAGGAGTCCATGAGACCATGTTTTTCTCAAAACCATTCTCACAACCAACACATTCCTAATCATTATGCATGATTTCAAATTGGCATACACATCTACAAAGACACCTGCAACTAAAAATATGACAAAAAAACTCTTCTCAATATTCCCAACATCAATTTCTAAAGCTATTTACTTGGTATAGAAAGGGGAAAAGGGGAAGATAAAATGTAATTTCGATTTACACCAGCCAAAATAGTTAGGTAAGAGTTTCTAAATCCTTTTCAAAAAACCATTTTCATGCATATCCTGTAGTCAATGTTATCTAAAAAACCACATTTCTCTTTAAAACATTCTCTTAAACAATTCGCCTTCCATGTGTATGCTCCCACGTTTTGCATCCATATCTACACCAGAGAGCACTCAGAACTACAACATTTGACAAAATTCATCTATCTTTTATACTTTGTTGGACGTCAATACCCCGATCCAGAGCTCACATTTTGGCATAGGGTGGGAGTGCGTAGGAATGTGTAAACTGATCAAGTTAGAGACATGTTTGTTGTAATGGTGTAACAATGTGACTGTCATATGAGGAAGCTCATGTCTTCTATACACTACAACATCCTTTCCTAGTTGAAACTATCCAAACATTACTAAATGTACAAGTTGAATTTGGGTTTCAGCGTGGGTAAAGTCTCTAGATCTCAAATAAATTGCAATTATTATTATGCAATGGGGAAAGATAGCTCGACGGCCATTATGTTGTTCACGTACCATCACATTGGGGTCACCTACTCCATTCACTGCAAAATCCATGCATCCCACTAAATATGAATTTATATAATTACTAATTGACCCCCATCATTTCCTACCAACTCCACCCACTTCCTCCATCCCAAACATTAATTACATTTGTTTATTTTCTTGATTCTTTTTTGGTTTTCTAGGCACTACATCTCCCTCCGATTATAAAACCATCTTCCTCAATGCGACACAACACAGAAAATCAAAGGGTACGTAGGAAAGAAAATCAATAAAGAGACATGTCATTTGACAAAACAAATTATCAGTATAATATGATCACAAGGAATCAAACTAATTTCGGTAATATCTGTAATTTTAAAGTTCTGTGAAGATTGGTAGTTCTATGTTACTTAATTACTTACTCTTTTCCTTTAAAATATTTATTAATCTCAACTCTTAGTATTTCATTGTTTAAGATTTTATTTGTCTTATGTTCATGGGTTCCAAACAGAGCTAACATCACAATACCACATCCGAGAAAAACACAACACTAATAATTCACAAGACATCATGATATGTACCTTGATGACTATATCAGATCACAATAACTCAACTGAACCATGGAAATAACGTACACAACCCACTCAATATATTACTTTTCATACAGATGCCCATCACACAAAGTACTTGAAACATACATAGAATACAATAACATGGAATTCCCAACATGTACACATACACGGGTTTCATGCAACTAAAAATCATAATGTAGCTATATATGGTCAAGTTGGAAACAACATCATAAAACATAAACCAAACTCACAAGAGTACACATAAATCTTATCACCAACTCTATACACCTCCCAAAACCCCACAAACATCTACATGTAACTCCAAAAGAATTATAAAAAAACTCCATATACCTCCCAAAACATCACAAGAAAAGTCCATACACCTCCCAAAGCATCGTAAAGAAACTACATATACCTCCCAAAGCATCACAAAAAAACTCCATATACCTCACAAAACATCACAAACAACTACATATACCTTTTGAAAATCACAAAACAACTAGATATACCTCCCAAGAAATAACATAAAGATAAATTTTCCTTTTAGCTCCCAAAAGAGGCCACCACCCTATGGCCCTAAGCACATAAGGTCAAAACACCCCTAACCCAAGTGACATAATAACTCATAGTTCAACAACCCGCTAGTTATCTATAACTCCTTGGGGCGTATCCCCATACAATGAAGTGGGTCCATATGTTCCACCACTCTATGGTGAATCCCACGACCCTATTCCAACACATTATGACGGTAAAAATCCATTTCAAATGCCAAGTGGAAAAAGTCCCAAGATTTGGGCTAGGCTAGTAAAAATTAAAGTAAATTTGATACGTAAATTTGAAACTAAGAAAAATAATGGTCAAATATCCATGGTTATTACAAAAATACACATGTTAGTGTAACAACCAAACAAAATGCACAATATATAAGAATGTATCAATCAAGAAAATTGTTGGTCTTGACAAGAAAAGACATAATTATCAATTTACGAATAAAATACGCATAGAGAAATAACACCTTACAATAACTATGTGGCCTTATATGACTACCAAACGGGTACTCAACGAGTTTTGGCACTTTGAAATCCAATTTGACTTGTAAAATAACATATAAAATAATAAAACTCTCATCATCTATGTCTTAATCATCCCTCCACCACTTCTACAAGGCTCAACATAGTCGTAACTACACTTAGGTTGAATCCATATGATAACCATATAGGGAGAGAGAAAGGAGTACGGATTTCCATCTACTGAGCCTAAGGTTTTGCGAAACACAATATGTATGACATGCGTTAAGAAAGTTCCATACATACCAAATGCATAAAAGTGGGTTTTCAACCTATGTAAGACTCTACTTCGTATCTCGTACTCGGATCGAGTGTGGTTAATGGTATATGTTTCCTCACTTCAAACATACATGTTTTACTAATTTCCCTTAGGGTTGGTAAGTGTAGGGTTCATAACCTAACAAATAACTACATTACTATCACAATGGTGATTCACAAACATTAACCATAGGTTCTTACGTATGGTATATATACAAGGTATAACAAAATCATTATTTTCATGGGTTATGATACATAACATTACCACATTATACACCCAAAGTGCAATCATTATACAATAAGGATCATACGTTCACCATATGCCCCTAAATCATGACATGAACCATCAAATATTACATGAATTATATGTATAATGAACACAGTGAGTAAAATTACGTCATAAAATCAATTTGTATATAACATGGTGACACACAAAATTCATCACAACAAGGTGTCAACACCACGATAAAATATAATTTACTATTCACCAATTATGTCATGCAACACATCAACACACCTACATACCACATAATAACAAGAAAATCAAACACTATGCAATCCATAATGACATTATTTTCACACACACCATGGCGACACATCGCATGTGAACTCCTCATTGAATCACTTAAATAGATAGAAAATTATCTCATCACAAGCACATCAACATGGTAACAAATAGGTAATAAGTGACATGGGCAACATGTGTGTTCATAATATCATAGTTACAACATTGGTCACATAACAACATATATCACATTACTCTTCCAATCTCCACCACCACCATGTAAAAAAATCACAACTCCAATCCATCCCAGAGGTTCGAGAGCATGAACCTCTACTCTGATACCAAATGTAACACCCACACTTTACACACACAATTACAGGTAATAAAAGTATGGGAATAATTTATTTTTGACTTACATTAGTTGATACATGACAAGATAAGGGATCACTTAGGAGAACACATGATATGTTTGCACAAAAATTAACCCATATAGAAGACATGAAACCACGTGATGCACATCCAGGCCATTTTTTTTTCAGATGAAAAGGCACAACATAACAATTCCACAATAGTATAATCTTATATATAGTGTCTTCCCACAGCACGATACTTTTAGAATTTCACAGTTATTACAATGATGATTCAATATTTAACTTAAGTTCTAGAAAGTCTCATAATATATGAATCTTACATTCCTTCTCATGTTGCTATATTTCCTTTTATACTATTGAAAATTTATCTTATGATATAAATCATTGAATAAGGATCATCTATATTATTTCAATTACTTGTTTAATTCATTTGTTTGTTAATAGGATATTAATTTACAAATAACGCTATTTACATACCCACAAGGCTACTTGGTATTATCCCTAGGATTCACTATCGGGCATGCATCTTGATCATATATCATACCTCTGTTACACAATAGAACAAGTGTAAGTCCAAAGGAGGTGAAGTTCACATTTTTGTTTAAGGATTTAGGGTTGTGTTTCCTTGACTCCTTATAGATTTATTTAGTACACAAGAAATGTTATAGACGTAACAAGTTCTTTATCCACAATAAGAGAATTTACTCACATTACAAGGAAGATGATGCTTCAATTTTCCTTATTGATAACTGTAGAAATTACTCTGATCTAATACAAAGAATCCATGAAATAGCTACACAGATAATAATTGAAATCAACAACTCTATATTATATTTTTATTATATATTCACTATTTCATTACACTCCATTATATAGGAGATGTAAAATAACAATCCTTACAACAACATTTGTCTTCATGTACAACCATACACCCATATGGTTTCAACCTCTCACCAATATAATAATAAAACAATACTAATTGTTTTATTATTCTAACTTACTAACTTACCACATACTAACCACATTTTACATTTACATAGTAAATGTACTTTCACTAATTTACCATAATAATAATTACACATGTAATTATTATTCACCCATACATACAAATGGAGCACTAAGATATATTTCCTAACATTCCCCCCCTTAGTGTGAACATGGGGAAAGCTTGCCTTATACTTGCACCTGCTCATGATCTGATGATTTTACAGGATGATCATAAACCTAATGGATGGTTTTTTATAGGGTTGACCATAAACCAAAAAGGGTGGTTTTGCAATTGGTTTACCATAAACCAAAAAGGGTGTGGTTTTGCATAGGGTTTACCAACAACTGAAAATGGTGGTTTTACAAGTGGTGTACCACAAACCAAAAAGGGTGATGGTTTTGCATAGGGTTTACCAACAACCAAAAATGGTGGTTTTACAAGTGGTGTACCACAAACCAAAAATGAAGGTTTTCAAGTGGTTTACCTACAACCACATCATGATATGCCAAGTATTATTCTTAGCCCTCATCACATCTCACTGTAGGGAATAACATAGGAAATTCTGCTGAAATCTGCTACATATATAGAAAATACCATAAATGTAGAAAACTAGAAATGGAACATTGAGATCATGTTCCCCCCTCAATGTGAAATTTCATTTATTCTGCAAACCACAATAGGAACACTGCAACCAAACACTCTGCCAGAAATACAAAGAAACAACAAGAACACACTGTATAAAAAAATAATCACCATAGCTGATACGGCCCCATCGTTGGTGACTGACGAGAGGTCGTTGAATGACCTCCAACCTCCTGTGCCTCCTTCCTCCAAGAAATTCACTTAGTATAGAAATTCTTCATAATTATAGTCAATTTCATCTGTTATTTGTTCATCTCTAGTTTCCCATTCTACAATTTTGCTTACATCTGTAGGTGCTTTTTTCGTTTCCATCTACTATCCTCCATAGATTTTTATTCATTAACTGCATCTGGATTTTTACTCTCCATGTATGGAATTTCAACCCATTAAATTTATCTAATGGTGTATCCATTTTTTTGAATCTAAATATCCAAAAAAAATTGAATGTAGATTTGAATTACCTTTGATTCTCTGATTTCTTCAAAAACAATAGTGATCAATGTGCTGTATAGTAAATTGCACTTTTCGCCCAAACGATAAATTGGGTTTTGCTGAAATTTTTACTGTAGCTTTCTGTATACCAAAAGTTTCCACGAAATTTTTTTGGAGAAACCCAGATTTCAAAACAAACGTTATGATATCTTCTTTGAGACAGATTTAACCTGCTCTGGTACCAAATGTAGAAATTACTCTGATCTAATACAAAGAATCCATGAAATAGCTACACAGACAATAATTGAAATCAACAACTCTATATTATATTTTTATTATATATTCACTATTTCATTACACTCCATTATATAGGAGATGTAAAATAACAATCCTTACAACAAAATTTGTCTTCGTGTACAACCATACACCCATATGGTTTCAACCTCTCACCAATATAATAATAAAACAATACTAATTGTTTTATTATTCTAACTTACTAACTTACCACATACTAACCACATTTTACATTTACATAGTAAATTTACTTTCACTAATTTACCATAATAATAATTACACATGTAATTATTATTCACCCATACATACAAATGGAGCACTAAGATATATTTCCTAACAACAAATGGATTTAGGATTTAGGGTTGTGTTTCCTTGACTCCTTATAGATTTATTTAGTACACAAGAAATGTTATAGATGTAACAAGTTCTTTATCCACAACAAGATAATTTAATCACATTACAAGGAAGATGATGCTTCAATTTTCCTTATTGATAACATCTCATGCATAGACTCCCCAAGGCCAAGAGTCAATTATAATTTTACTATGGCCATGATCCAAAAATTAGTTAAAGATTAGAAGGATCTAAACATGGAAACATACTTCCTTATTTTTTTCTTTCTAAATTAGGTTTTGTAAATATAGTTTTACGTCTAACATAAGAGGTTTTCTTTAACTAGGTTGATATGCCTTTTATAATAAATTGTGTAACATATTTGTTAACAAGGAATTTATATCCTCATGAGACTACTAGTCACTATCTTAAGGGATTATCTCTAAGAACATAAGCACATAACTCCACATCATATATCCATTTCATATTAGGACAAGTGGGAGAGAAAGATCATGGAGTAGTCCATTTTTGAAAGAGTTAAGGTTCACATTAGATTTTACATAATATTGGTCTTGTTTCTCACCACAATATGATTTTAACATTATAAAAGAACAGACTCAATTCATTGTTATCCTAGAACACTAATTATGGTTACATTTCCACAAACTAATGATAATTTAAGAAGTTGTAATGTTTCACAATTAACTCTGAGTATTTTACACTAAAACCTAAACGATAATTGAGATTGGGTATCGAGTTCATTTATGATCCAAACTCTTAAGGGTGAAATTCAAGGGTGGTTGGTGATCCTTTCCACATAAAACTCTTCACTCTACACGTGTGCCCGAAAAAGATGGTTATAAACTATGTTGATGTTGGTTTCCTATGGAGCACTACCTTAGGAGAACACATTTTATTTTCTTACTACACACACAATTACCACACCTAGGACGGAACCACATATTCAATAAAATGTTTTAACATGTCATTCCTAACAAGCAAGTTCATGGAAACCTTGCTAAACATATAAGCTATAATGATAACACAGACTTGGAATCTTATTTATTTAAGCTAGAACATGTTATTAAGCGTAAATATTTAAGTTTTTTTAAGGTTTTAGTTTCTTATGTGCTAAGTAGGATTATGCAAGAAGCGTAGATATAGACAAGTTTTAAAATAAGGTTAACTGTTATATTTAGGTTTTCTTTCTATATTTTATAGTTAAATAACACAACACTCTAGAGAATCCATCATAAATTTCACAACGAGAATGCACTATAAGAGGTAAAATTCAATTTCACTTAACAAAATATCCAACTTTAACAATTCAAAAGTTGGAATCAAAATAACACCCATATTTATATGAAAATTTCCCTTAAACATTGTAGATCATATGATATAAAATTATTAAGCTTGAATTATTATTTGATACTAAACATAAAGGTTTATTCATACACATCTAGAGGAGGTATGGAAGCCTAATAGACAAGGAAGTTGGACGGTCATGTAAGGTGGATTGTAAACAAGAAATCCATTATAATGTAATATGCCAACATCCTCCACCTTATTACATTGGTATTACAAAAAACATATTTGTAGGTAATGGATCCCCCTATTCCAAACATAGTAAACATTTTATTATGCTCTCCATGTAGCCTACTCACCTTTGAGGTGGAATGCTAGCATTTTGGCTTCTTTTTCTTGCTGACACCTTGGTTTTCCCCACAACATTACCACACACTTGGAAGTGACCTAAGGACATCCATCCTTGAGAACACCTTGGTGGTTTCGAGTTTTACATGGATTACCATGAACTCCATATGGTATTCTGACTGCAAGTTCACCACGAACCTCGAGGTGACTTGATGTCTCATATGTACACTTGAGTGGTTTCTTGAATTTCCAAAAACCTTTACACAAGAACCAAGTGCTAATTTAGTGATTTTTCTCCTCACAATTTCCTTCATTTAGGAGGTACCAAGCTGGAAAAAATTCTCTGCTGACTTTATTAAGAAAATACACACCAAAAAAACAAACTAAGCACAACAAAATACAAAGATAAACAAAAACCAAATTTTCACCAAATCAATGGTATAACCCCATTATAGGTGAGTGATGAGAGGATGTCAATTTTCCTCTAACCTCCATGAATCCTCTAGCCTCCAAAGTAAGTTACATACTTCACAACATGAGATGTGAAGTGAAGGAAACCTCATCAGCTAATTCTTCACTTTCATCTGTATCTAATGGATCTTCTACTTGAGTAAATTTAGCTTCACTAGACTTCAATTTTCCTTTGAGAACATCTTTTTCTCGAACATGACAGTCCCATGTTGTATGACATTTCTTCTTGTAGTAGTAGCATTTTATTTCCTTTTTGTCAAGTATTGAATTTTTATGAAAATTCCAAGAATAAAGTGCATTCTCATTTTGTGAAATACCCTCATCTTCTCGTACACGTAATTTTATCTTTTGTGAGTATTTTTGTAATCATATCATCGAGATATTGTGATGGTATTTGGCTAAGAGTAAATAAAATATTGTTATATTTGTATGGCAGACTATTCAATAGAATACATTTAGCATCCTAATCTTCAACTGTAGTTTTTATCATAGTAAGCTACCTAATAAATGACCTCAAATTGTTTAGACAACTAGATATAGTAATTATGTCATCCATTTTTAGTTTATATAATTGCAAGTTCATTAAAAATTGAGTATTTTGTGCTTTTGTGCCAAACTATTTGTTAAACATTTTCCAAATTTCCTGGATGATTTTTCTAAATCCACATGATGTATCTCAGAATCTGATATCGTAAGGCCATTAATAGGTTTTGATTTTTCATCTCTTGTTTTCCACTCCAATACCTTATTTGCATCAATAGGTGGTTTCTCATCCCCATTTACGATGCCCCACAATTTTTGTGCATCAATTTCATTTGAATTTTAACCTTCCATGTATGAAAATTTGAACCATAATATTTCTCTATAATTTCCATTTGTAGAAAGAAAGTAAGTAGTCCACTAGAAATGATGCTTGAAAAACCATGTTGTGTCTATAATCTCCCACACACTATTAAATCCTCACGATGTCAAACTAGTAATAAGTAGGTCTAGTGATCATTTGGGTAAGTAAAAGACACATGTCTTAGAAAGTAAACACCTAGATTTTATCCTCTAAGAACTAGTCGCAGTGTCTACTCATTTCACAAGATGGTTTGTACGTTTGGGTGAATAACATTTTAAACACACAAAATAAAACAATGAAGAAGGATTGAAACAACCGCTCAAGGAAACTTTAACTATAAATATCCTCCATAGGTCGTAGGTCACTTTAAGATAAGAATTAAAAAACACTCTTACATAATATGGTGACAAAAAATATATATCCACATCTAATTACAAAATAGGTCTCTCTCGATAACTCTACAACTCACACACAACCTTTGTAGGAAGATTTAAAGACTTATTGTTATCGATATTTTCCCTTAGTAAACATTTGACAAATAACAACCCAAAG
Organism: Taxus wallichiana var. yunnanensis; assembly: GCA_018340775.1. Classification (NCBI taxonomy): domain Eukaryota; kingdom Viridiplantae; phylum Streptophyta; class Pinopsida; order Cupressales; family Taxaceae; genus Taxus; species Taxus wallichiana. The sequence continues at coordinate 404,087,536 of CM031237.1, read as the reverse complement.
AGTGAAAATGAGGGATTGATTTCGCTAGCGGATATCAAATTTATGGATTGGCCAAACAAGTTAAAGAGGGATGAGAAAATTGTAGAGGAGTTACAGAAATGAAAAATCTCCAAAGTCCAAAATTTAGACATCCGAGGTGGGGTCATTCGAAGTTAGGTTGAAGAAAAATTCGGGGACTTGAAAAAAAGTAACATGAAAAATGGAGTCAAAATTCTAAAACCCGAAGTCTAAAATTCAGACTTCGAGCTTTTAGAATTTCATAGGTTTTATGTGCCAAGATGATAATATAACCCTAAAACCCAAAGTCCCAAATCCCTGAAACCCCGAAAATGTAAAAGTCTAAATTTAAAAATTCATAGTTTCATAACCATCGATTTGTCTTGAGAAATGAATAGTAACTCAAACTCGAAATCAAAATCCCAAACCCCTGAAACCATGAAACCCGAAGTCCCAAACCCTGAAACACAAAGTCCCAAAACCATGAAACTTGAAGTCTAGAAACCTAAAGTCACAAAACCCCTGAAACTAGAAGTCTCAAAACCTCCAACAATACTAAATTCTGAAACACAAAGTCTAAACTTAAGACTTCAAAGTTTTGGAATTTCGGATCATTCAAGCTATCTTGAGCAATGACTAGTAACCTAAACTCTGAAATCAAAAATCACGGAAACCGAATGTCGAAAGTCCAAATTTTTTATTTCAGAGGTTGCGATGCGATTTCAAAGTCTAAAAAGAGGTAGAGATCACCACTTTGGCATTTATTGTAGTATGGCACCCTCATCTTCACATGGCCATAATTTTTGAATGGAAGCTTAGATTTGCATAAAATAGGAATTTTTCGATAGATCTTAGCATCCTCTACATAACTATGACATGTTTAGCTTTGATATGTTGATTTAGTGTGCGAAGAATGAATGTAGTATTTTATAATAAATGTTAAACCTCTCTTTTTCCACACGCAGACATGATCCAATTCGTATTGGTTGATATGTTATTTCTCATGTACCATAGTTTATGTAAGTGAAAGAACTATCATGTGTTTAGTAAATTTAAAACATGTAGTTGAACCAATGTGGACAACCAAAAAAATAAAATACTCCTAACCTCCTATGCACAAGACGCTAGTTTAAACAACTCGATACCACTAATATAAAATGATAAATCTTGAAGTTTTATTTGATACAAAACATACATGTTTAGTTATACACATGTAGAGGAGGTATGGAAGACAAATAGATATGGTAGTTAGACGGTCATAGTAGGTGGACGGTCAAAATACATTCATTACAATGTAATATGCAAACATCACATTAGGAAGCATGACATTAACGAAACTACAGCTAGAAGCTTTGAAAAGTATAAACACGATGTCATTTGAGTGGACCAAAACATTAATGATTTAGGTGAAATAGTGACGAAAGTGGATCCCTTTGCAAAGGAATGTAGAAATTTAATATCATTGATCTCTAAAACTTTGGATAAAGTATAGATCACACCTTACGGGAGGGGAAGAAGATTGGATGAACATAAAGAATAAAATTCCATTCTCTTTATATAAACCCTTAAGAGTGACTACGAGTTGAAACATTAATGAAAAATCCTATGTCTTTTATTTTCGGTTCTAGTCTAGGTTTTAAAATGGTTTTATCCTAGTTTTCAATCATCCCTAGACTAGATGATAAAGTTGTTTCAGATTTGGTCCCTTTTTTTTCCTGACATTTTCATTTCTTTATGTGGATGTTAGATCCTTTTGTAACAGGGTAGCGTCCTCGAAAAACCCTCCTTTTACCAATTATATATAAAAATATTGTTTCATCTGTTATTTGATTGACTTATACACTTTACAAAAGGCATTAACAAGTTGTTGACAAAGGATGAGAGGGAAAAACTTGGTATATTCCACTTCTAATCCTATCTATAAACTAACATTCACTTAAAATGTCCTGAAAAGATTAGAAAATACTTAATGAAGGTTTTTGAGACTCATGAGCATACAAAAGATAGAAAAACATCACTAACACATAACCATAAACCTGTTACAACACACTTCAGATGGCTGTAAATGGAGGAAATCAGTCTTTTATTATTACAAAAAGCTATTGGAATAAACAAATTGGCATATCTTAGGCATGTAAAAATAATAATACCCCTCACAAGATTCAAAATCATAGGTATATATAGAGAAGATAAAGAGAATTGGAATGAACTCGAGTCTCAAAAAATAAGACGTCAACTTGATTTTTCAACTATAATTAGCTAGTTGGAGACAAATCCAATGCAAGTTCAAATTTTGCATTCTTATGTATGGTTTGACCCCTCACTAATTAAAATACAACTAGATAATAATAATAAGGCTATCATTATACTTGTCTTACAAAAGATAACAAAAGGTTTTCATGAATAAAATTGGATTTTCATGTTCTTCCTTCAACTTGGTTGACTTCACTCAACTCACCCTTTTGGAAAAATTAAGGTAAACATCTCCTCTTTTAGAAAATGCTAAAGAATTTTTTTAGGTTTTACTTTGGCCATGGGTACACATGTATGGCTAATGAATTGGATTTTTGGCCTTGGATAGGCCTTGTAATTCATTCCACCATAAGTTAATAATTACAATGATTTAAAACATTTGATAAAACCCACCACATACACTTGGTCAATCATGACTAGGTTTCAAAAATGGTAAATGATTTAGACTATGGCCAAATTGATCTAGAACTTCATGAAGGAAGTGGAGAGGGGGACACTATTGCAATTTTCTATTAGATACCATTGTTAGAGGTATGGAGCTCTTGTTATTCACTATTTTCTTGTCCATTTTAGTTATCATGTTGTGGTTCTATAACAGCTTCAGTTGTCGACCTTCATTTTTCATGACCACCATTACCTTCGGTTGTGGCATTGCATTGTTTAGCTTATGTTTAGGAATCCATCAACTCAGTCATGAAATTTTTGTTGGGTCTATCTTTGTTGTCTATTTGCATTAAAATGAGTAGTATTTTTATTTTTATCTATTTTTGAGGTGGTTTATGGCTCTGTTCACTTGTTTCGGCCCAAATCGTTGTGGCTCTTAATTACTCAATGTGTTGTCTCCAGCATGAATCTTACTTGAAGGAAAAAGTGGGTTTCTTAATTTTCCTTGAAACTTGGCTCTACTTTGTCTTTAGATCTGTGACTCCCTAGATGGATCATGTTATTCGGGTTATCTCGAATTCTTATCTATTTTTGAGTTGGTTTCATCTGTTAAGGCCTTAAAGGGCTCGAATTCGATTCTTGTAGTTCACCATTTGAAGTTTGATTTGTTATCTATATTAACAAAACTTTATTATTGTTGATGTGTAATTACAACACGCCTGAATGTCTACAACTTGATGGGTTGAAACTCTCGGTGTGATTGCATAACATGGATCTTTTCCCAAAGTGTGGGACTTTGCAATAAAAAAATATCTTTGGATGAAGGTTGGTTCCTATTCCTCTGCATTCTGATGCACACATTCAAATTGTAGAGGATCTACTCTAAAACCCACTCTAACTTTATGAGGAGACGGGGTTAAAAGATGCAATAAAATAAACCTAAACTAGCAAAGGTGATACACCAAAGTAGTTTTCAACACTTGATTTTCCATTAAACAAAAACCATTAAAAATTTAATACAATAACCATGCACAAATAAAAAAATTCAATGAGAGATCGGGAAGAGGCAATGAACATAAGCGGCAGTTAAAATCATCCATGAGACTAATTTTATTGCTCTAAAATTTTGATACGATCCATTACAATGGCCAAGAGTTAAGATTTCATTTACATCTTGAATGGGAGGTTTGGAATCCAAAATTCACTTTCAAAAAGAGAAGAAGTGAGTGTGCAAAGAAAAGTTGTCCAACCCTTAGAAAAATGCCCCTCCTTACAATATATAGGAAGAATATGAGAGAAAGGGGAGAGAAGAATTTGAATTCCTACTCTAACCACCCTAGAATGCAATGAATTCACTTGCAAAAATAATGGGTTCAACAAAAAAATCCATCCCTCCATGTACTATTCCTTTTTGGGCAAGAAAGGATGCCCATATCTTCATTATTATGGTAGGTGAGAAACCTGGAATATCCTCTAAATTTGCTAACTATATTTCTTCATTTTGAATAACTTAGTATCACCTAAATTAAGATACTGTAAGAAATCCAAAAAGTCCTTTCTTGTGCAAATTCGAGCTCCCATTCAAAAGATATGGCCATCTGAAGTTCAGTGTGTCATTCTACAAAAAATGTGAACTGCTAATATTCCCTCTTCAAAGTACAAATTACATGCAACCTCCAAAATCCTGAAATTCAGACTTTCAAACATTTTGGTTTCGGAAGTTGAGTTACTATTAATCAAAAAATCCGGCTGACAGTTCCAAAACACCGAAACTCCGAAACCCAAAATTATGAAATTTGAGACTTTTGGACTTTCAGACATTTTGCCTTTTCAGACCTTTTTCACTGTTCATCATCCAAATCCCCTTGAGATTTCTGAAACTCAGAAACCTGAAACTCTGAAATCTAAAATTGTCATCGTGTTGACTTTCAAAATTTAAACCCTTTCAGAATTGGACTTTCGGGGTTTCAGATATTTTTGGTCACTTTTCTTGTTTTGTGTAATGCCTGTGGGCATCGGCCTCCACTGCCACCGTGGCCTCCTCCCAACCACCCGGCCTGCAGATTTGACCAGCGTCTTGTCTGTCCTTGCATGAGGTCTGAGCGGAGTCACATTTTTCTTCGACATGATCTGTTCTTGATTCTCTTTGAATGCGAGTAGGTAGAGTGTGGACGCGTTTTCTTCCTTGGACCGCGTGTGGTGGTTGGGGGGTGTCTTTCCTGGTTGCGTGGGCATTTTTGCTTCCTCCTGGCACATTTTTTTCTCTGCCTAGGTTGCTGCGTGAGCCTGGTTTGCCGTGGGCGTTGTTCCTGCTGTTTCTGGTTGCACGCGACCGCAGTCGTGATCTACTGTTGCAAAATCTTGCAGCTGTAATGGAAGAACGAGATAAAGTTTTAGTCGACCTGTCTTGCCTTTTCATTTTGGAAAGTCACTTCTGTCCAGGTGGCGGATCTAACATGGAAGAAGCTCGATCAAATCTTGAGGCAAGTTTTGCTAGAGAGGCTGAGATTTGCGTTCACTACTGTTCTTTTGCTGACCGGAAGTTTTCCAGCGCATAGCCATGAGTTAGATATGGTGGTTTTAGATGAAGCCACAAGCTTGTGTAACAGGCATGTTGCAGTATAGTAGAAGCCCTTTTTGAGCGCTTCCAGCAAGCAGGTTCTCCAAATCTATTGTTGTCTGTTCAGTATTGAACGCATCCTCGAATTCGGGATTCTCCGTCAAGATATTGCTGTCAAAATCGACCTTGTGGCAGTGAGAGTGTTCCAGCAGACCTGATGAAATTTAATTGCAGAGACTCTCTATTGAGACCTTCTTGCTGTTCGACGTAACTCATGGAAGAGTATCCCATGGAGGCGGATCTGTTTCAGATCAGAATATTCTTGAAGCACGATTTGCTTTGCATTTTTATGGGCTCCTTCAACGAGTCACTGAGTTGGCAGGCATAAAGGTTTCTGTTGGAATTATCACACCTTACAAGCTACAGCTGAAATGTTTGCACTGAAAGTTTGATGCTGTCCCCAGATCTGATGAAGGAAAAGGGTTGGTGATTTAGTTGGATATGCGGGGAATCCTATGGGTTCATACACTGAGGAGCAGATTCTTCCTGCAAGTTTTATTGTACCAGTGCCATCTACCATTTATCCTATTGTGGGTGCTGCAATTATGCTGAAGGGTATGACTGCTCAGTTTCTTCTTTGGCGTTGCTTTTAGGTGGAGCCCGGGCATACAATTCTTGTGCACGCTGCAGCTGGAGGAGTAGGATTTTGTTATGTCAATGGGGTAATGCCCTTGGTGCCACTGTCATTGGTACTGTATCGACCAAGGAGAAGGCCGCACAAGCAATTGAAGATGGATGCCATCATCCCATTATCTATACCCAGGAAGATTTTGTAGATTGTGTTAAAGAAATTACAAAAGGACAAGGTGTGCAGGTCGTTTTTGATTCTGTGGGCAAGGACACATTCTAGGGATCTTTGGAGTGCTTGGCTTCTAGAGGTTACATGGTGAGCTTTGGTCAGTCATCAGGTGCAATTGATCGTGTTCCTCTGTCAGCCCTTGCCCCAAAATCGTTGTTTTTGACATGGCCTTCCATGATGCAATACACTGCAACTCGAGAAGAGCTCCTGGAAACTGCAGGAGAATTATTTGCAAATGTTGCATCTGGTGTTCTAAAAGTCCGTGTGACAAAGACATACCCACTGGCAGAAGCTGCAAAGGCTCATACCGACCTCGAGGGTAGGAAGACAAGCGGTTCAATAGTTTTGATTTCCTGATAACTAGCTGATGTGGAAAAACATAGATCCAGGAGCGTGATGTTATCATTATGTCTGGTGTCCGAGCTTCAAACCATGGTTGGTGTTTAGCCTTCTAGCACAAGTGCTCTCGGACTGAGTGGTAAGCAGTTCGACTCTCACCCCCAAAGCAGCTGCATTGAAGCAATCTAGTGTTTGGACAGCCACCTATTGCATCCTTCTAGTCGTGCCTTCAAAAGGGAATCCTGGTGTGGTATATTGCAAGAAAAGACCAGTGAAACAGAGGATAAAGTGGAAGACGTGTGGCTGTAGCAGTCCCTGCTGGATGTTCACGACTGGTGGATGCGTTAAAACAGGCAAGATAGACTAACCATATACATAATATGCTAGTATCTAATAACCTCTTGAAATGAAACTTTTTCTTTCTAGAAATTGGTTTAAATCTGTGATTTTGTGGATTTGCGTTCAGTACATGGTTAACAGTTTGTTACTTCTGGATTTGCCTCTGTTGGTTGTTCTTGTTGACGTGATCAACCCATTTATATATATATAAAACAAACAAAGGTTCTCAGTGTATGCTTTGATTGATCACATGGAAAATATATATATGTATATATAATTTTAAAAGTTACTTCCTTCTGCAAAAATGTCACTGTTTCTTTTGTGAACCTGGGTATGTAATCGCCCCTAGAACGTTGCAGCGTTGACTAGTATTGGTTTCCTGTTATGTTGTTGCCCTAGAGGAAAACATACAGTTAAATTATTATTATTATTTTTATGATAAGCATGATTATGCACTTCGTGTATTGTGCAAAGTATTAGGGCTTTTGGAAATTATAAGTTCAATATATATGCTTGTTAAGAAGGAAGTTTTGGGCCGAAAATATGTCCTGGGTTGATAGAAGGGCATAAATTATTGATAGAACCCCATTTTGATTCTACTCTTTCGATGAGTAAAATTTGATAAAATTAATGACCTTTATGGTGTTAAGATATGGTATGTTGATGATTCCTTGTGTGATCGATTTAATCATGTATCGACATAATGCCTTGATGGAGTAAGGTAATATCTTTCATGGTTCGTGAAAGTTAAGGTTTTCATCAACTGCTTAAGGTAACATGAAGTTCCTTAAATTAGTCAAACTTGTTTGTACTTCCTTCTTGATGAGTGACCTTTCATTGCAAATTTAGAATGATTGTGATGGAAGGTCGTGAATATATTTTGTTGTCAAAAAGGGAAAAGAAGTTATGGAATAGTTTGTTTATGTGTCGAGTGTAATAATTGTAATTACATCGTTATAGAAGTTAGTTATTGGAGGATATCTATCTTCAATGGTATATTGTGTGTTTAATCTCTGCATAGGTTGCTATAAACTTAGTGTTGAGATGTAAATTAAGGAGAGTTGAGAGACCTTTTCCTTTGTTTACATCGTTTATGATATTAGGAAGTGAGTTGACGTCGGAAAATATCAACCAAGTCTAGATTCATGGCTATGTTCCTCTAGAACGGGAGGGTTATAAATATAAGGTATTATGAAAATTGCAAGGATGTGTTTAGAATGCTAGATTGCCTATTCAACTTGGGTATTAAGGAGGCTTGTCGCTATTCCAGCCCTGGTTATGTTCAGTAGGTAAGCTGTTAGGCAATACCTATTCCGGACATTCTTACCGTCCTTTCCACTCATCCTTATTAGCCATGAAGTCACTTATTACCTAAGATATAATGGTTGTGGGTTTGAATATAAGATTTTCATCCTTTAAACCTTTTTGATTACATGATGGAACTTTGTTTTTACCCTCGTTGTTCATTTATAGCCTATTAGACCTATGGCCCTACGGAACGATTCCAAAACTATACTCTTTTGGCAGCTAAGATCGGGTCTGGTTTTTATCTTTTGACTTCACCTTGAGAATGTGGATTGATGGGTTACACTTTAGATTTCAATCACGTAATCTACGGGATTATATGATTGAAATCCTAATACTCTCAACTCTTGTGTCTAATCATTTAAATTTCATAGTCTTGCGTATTTGGTTGTCAAACTTTTGTAGATTTAGAGGTATTTTCATAACTAAAACTTATGGTTTTCTTCTTAGTTGATATGTTGAAAATTACATCTTGTTTCAAAAAGGTTGTTAGAGGTTAGAACTTTGATCCATTTCCTGAATTAGAATGTTTCCTTTCATGATTTTGTTAGCTAGTAGCTTATTGTTGCTATGTATAGTCTTATCTTGCTCGGTTCGAACCGACTCAAAGTTATTAATTGTTGCAGATGGCTTATGTGGTTAGATGATGAAAAGACTTGTAGATAATTGCATCAATCTTGGTTATATTGTTCCTTTGTACGAATGTGTATTACGTTATAAAATTTGGAAAGGGCCTTTGGACATTTTAGAAGAAGGGTCAGTGCCTAGTAGATGTATTGTAGAGTATTGTTGTTGTAACTGTTGAAACTTTGGCTTGTTTGGTTATCATGTGAAAGATGAAATTTTGATTACTGCTTGGTTATGGGATATTCTAGTGAATTTTTAACCCTTAGTATAGTAGCGGGACAGGTCCCATGTTATTACTCTCTTGCTCCCTAGTCTTGGTTCAATAGAGATAGTATGTCCCTTTGATTTGTGCATCATGTTGGAATGAATTGATATAACCTTGTTTTGTTTCCGCAAATGAGTACTGTTAAACTTTTCTCTTGAGTTAAAATGTTGAGTTGTAAATCCTCCTAAGACTTAGTAGCAATGAGTTTGTAAGCACTATAAAGTGAGCTGGATAATCCTGATAAAAGTTAAACTAAAAATTTATATATATGAACATATTATGTAGATGTGATCTACTCGATAGCATTGAGACCTGGAACAATCAAGAGGAAACTATCCTTGTAACGAAATATGATTACTTATTTCTTTCCCGAGCCAAACCAATAAACACTATCCTTTTTCAGTGAAACCTTAAATGATCTCATGGTGAAATCAATGGTTAGATTTTAGAAAATGATAGGATTTAATAAGTAGGAGTGAAAGTGATTAATAAAACCTTAAATATCTCTTTATCGTTTGAAATGTTCCCCTTTGTCAAACTTAATTAAGTAAAGTCTAGATGGAACACTTAACCAATCTCGATAAACTCTTAACTTCAATGAAAGTTTGATAGTAAACAATGTGACCCTGAAGCTAAATTCTGTTGTCCTGTTCTGTTAATCCTTGCCTTGATTCATGGTGATATTTCTTAAGCAAGGTCAAAGTTTGATCCTTAAACAAGAAAGTTATTGTTAGGAAACCCTAAGCGGTACTTTCCCTCAATCGGAACTTATGCTTTCACCTGTGCAATAGAGGTATGAAACAGGAGTTAGTGGCTTGAGTAAGATTAATTAACCTTGTAAGAAATGGAAAATGTTCTAAAATCAAATGAATAAAAAGTTTTGGACATCAAATTGATGATCCCAGTTTAGAAAGCTTGGCCTTAAGCTATTTAGCCAACCGTTGAAAAGAAAGAAGTTCTCCCTTGTGAAAAGAATTGTGTGAATCGTTACATGAAATTGTATAAGAACGTAAGTTAAGAATTAAGAGACACTTTAGCAAACAAGAAAATTTAACAAGAAATTCCTCATGGGATGCCCTAACTGTAAGTGTGTTTTGTGGTTGGACTCCAATGTTGTTCTGTCAAGAAGAGAAAAGTACATTGTCCTTGATAGGTGTGAACGTTCTCGTGCTGACCTTGTGGTCTCCCCCGTAACAAGTGGTTCCTGGTGTTGGTTGTAACCTTGTGACGACATGTTGTGTCGTGTTGTGTCAAAGCAAGTCAAAAAAATTATCCTGTATTTCACTGTGTTGTCCTTGTGTTGGTATTTTTGGTGTGTTACATTTTGTCACCGAAAACTCGAAACTGAAAGTCTAAAACTTCAAACTTTGAATTCTGATTTCGTATTTTTATCACTTTTTCCGAATGGCCATTTTCTTTCTCTGAAACCTCAAAACTTGAAAGTTCAAAATTTTGGACTTTCATAATTTCAGATTTCGGGCTTTTTCATCTTTCGGGCTTGTTTCAATTTTTTTCCGCCTTTTCTCTAAAATGCCAAAAATTTGAAGTCCAAAACTTTGATCCTTTCTCCATTATTCTACTTGAGATCTGAATCCTTCGACGTTCCCTTGGGCATTCATTTGTCGACCTTGTTTTTCCATTATTGAGCTGCGTGCAACCTAATTTTTGAGATTGAAACGCGAGCTTACATGACTAAAACAACCTCTCCATTTTCTCCTGAGTGCAAGGTGGTGTTGTCTATTTTTCCCGAGGGGAAACAATGGATAACAATAATGTATGTTCTCATCTCAAACTTATTTCACACATATCACAGTTATGTTCTTGCAAGGGTTTGATCTTTCGAACTAGGTTTGTCTTTTTCAACTTCACTTGATGTCTTTTGTGGTTTTCAATGGTTTAGTTTCCATCAACACTATCACCATTTTCTAATCCCTATTTATCTCAATGTCATTGTCATTTTTATTATATAATGTTAGAAGAAAAGGATTATGGATCCTAGATGCAATACAAAAGAGGAGAAAAATATATTACAAAGAGGAATAAAGATATGACCTCTACTAGCACTGGAAAAAACAACCATAGCCATAAAACACAAAAGAAAAATCTGCACCCTAACCAAAGAAAGGAAAGGTCGAAAAATATTGACCTAAATAAAATCATGAAGTGGCTCAAGAGTAGATCGAGTTAGCCGGTGATTTCATGAATGGTTTTTGGGATGGACCATAGTCCATCCATCCCCATCATCTATATATTTCCTTGCCAAACCATCATACTCCACTCAATCCTCCTTTCTAAATAAACCATCATCATCCACCATTTGATCCACATCCCACTCCTCATCCGCATGCCCCACCATCCTTCCTCTATGCAAAGTGACTTGAGATCATCCACAAAATTTGGTGCAATAACTCCTAACTCCTTATTCTTCGCCGATATGGACATAACAGTTTTTACCTTTCATGTCTAGTAAAATCCCCACCTAATTTCAATTTTGAATCCCTTTTCCCATTGATCCAAAGTGCATCCAGTCTCAACTAACGGACCCGTCATTCACCACCTCTCCTTCTTGGACATCCATCCCCATCCTATCACTCCCTAAGTCGGTCACGCTAGGAAAGGATTCATTTGGACATGGACTCAAAACATTTCCCTTATCGGAAAACATAGAGTCTCACCACCCAAACCAAGCTACGTAACCCCCACTACGTTGGAAACATCTTTACTTGTCGAGCTACCAACACACCCATATTCAACAAGATCCTCAAAGGTTCCCGTAACTATTTCTACTTTATCCTCCTCATTATTCTCCTTAAAACCCAACTCATCATCTTCTCGAATAATCATCGACCTGATTCATAGGTTACCGATCCTCTCCTCTATCCACCATCTACTTCATGCCAACTGCACATCGACAAGTCTTTTCTTGAAACCCAAATATCCTACATTTATCACAACTAATATTTGACTTTTTAATCTAGATTTTTTGATCAAAGTTTTCATATGAAGTAATCAAAAAAATTCAAAGGTATTGTGGTATGAATAGGGACATTGATGCATAACCTTGTAAATACTAATCTAGATCTAGCCTTTGTTGTAGGATCAATAGAAATGAACACACCCATGGATTTTTCTATCCCGAAAAACACTTGAGGATCCTAGAATTCAAAGGGAAGACACGGGAGATGAATCGGCGGAAGTGTACTCCGTACTCACCTAGGTCACTATCACATAAGGCTAATAGTCACTTTCCTAAAAACCATGGTACCCATAGAACACCCTTTCCAGTGTCCGATTCGTTCTGGAAACAAAATAGAAAATCCCATTTCATAAGTGCAATAACTTCAACCATGCAGAACCACTTGCTTTTATCCCAATCTCACACAAAATCAATATTCGGTTTGAGACCTCTAAATCTCGCCACAACTATATATTTGAATCTATTCTTGGCTCTATATACAATGTTCTCACATATTTAAGGATAAGGAGTGTCTTAATTCCATGGAGGAAATAGTTTTAATGGCTCTCGGTGAGCCTCAACAAAGAGCTTCTATGCCCAAGTCCAACCTTAGTGGGGGAGTGAGGCGGTCACCACTACAATAATCAGCTCATTGCTCGTAGTGATCGATCCTCGATATACAAATCCTAACTCTTATGAAATATAAGAAACAATTATAATTATTCACTTCAAATATCAAAAATGGTTTTGTTAAGCATACATTGAGAGTCAAACCGGAGATGTAGCACTAGGATCATCACCTAACGCTACACCTCACAACATGCCTTTGATGGAATTGTCTTTGTTGAGCTTGAATTGGTTTTTATTTTGGATGTGGTCAAATTTATCAACTTGTGAGTTGTACATAATCTGTGCTCATGCTACCTTATCTGGCTCAAGAAAATTGCCATGCTTTCTGAGTTCAGTTCTAGTTGTTTTTGAGTTGGGAATATTTTCCTTTCCTAAATTTCCATTGTCTAGTTCTTAGCTCACTATTTCTTCTTTTTATCTTGTCACTCGTTTCACAACTCAACCATTTTGGGAGCAATCTCAAGTTGTTTTGTGATTCGTCTTGAGCCCTTTTCACAGAGATCGTCCATGCATTTCTAAGCTCGCTACTTTTTACAAAAGATAAGTTTCATTTCCTTGATGTGTTGATTTGGTACTTAGAAAACTGGGGTTTTGAAAATATGGCATAAAATTCTAAATAACAGCTACAACCTTTTTGACATCACTTTGTATAAAAATTGAAGATATCTTAATATTTGGAACTTCTTCACTTCTAGAAACATACTTTTAAAAAATCTATAGTTATTATTTGATTAGTGTATTGTTGTTGTCTATAGCATTGTTATTCATTCCTAATTTTAAAGTAATATGAAACTTTTGTGTTTTTTTGACAAGTATGATTTAGAATTTTAATTAATATTTATAACTTGTCATTTTGTGTGAAAATGAAACCATTCTAGTCCTGCAAATCCTATATTTCGAGTTTTGCCTCCGAGAATATAATTTTTTTCTAAATTGGCATTAGGAACCTTTTGTATGGACATTTTTACCTTTATTGTTGCATGATGAAAACTGCAATATAAAAAAATTATGTACTAAAAACATTATTGCAATATTGTCTTCTTTGCAAATGTATGGCCATAGAGCCATTGTTGAGGCTTAGTGTTTAAAATCCATTTCTTCATCTTTTATCTCACTTTTGTGTAAAAGATATAATTCCATTCTACTATTGTATTACATTGGTAGAACTTTTTCTTGAAATATGTACCTTTGTTGTTTATTTAAACATCTTCAATTACAATTTAGTATACTTTACAAAATCTGTAAAATGAATGAAAGAGATAAACACATAATCTCTACTTGCTCATCATGGCATGCACTTTTTCAATTCATGATTTATGTAGTAATTTTAATTTCTGCAATACTTGTGAATAATGCATATACATTTGAATATGAGAATCTAATGAAGTATAGTTACCCTGAGTTTTAACATCTATTTCCTTTCTTCTTCATGTACACTAGAAAAGCAACGGATCAATCTCAGAGTAGCAGTGGAAAGGAAGGGGTTTCAAATCTTAGGAAATGATGGGTCCCCTTTTCTTCCTTACATTATCTCTATTCATTTCTTAGATAGTCATATCCCACAACTTGTGTGGGGAGCTTGTACAATTTCTTTATGAATATATGTAAATGTTTTATGTAATGAGTTGTTTATTACTTCTTTTACATTGCTTTTCATTTGCAAAAATAAATGAACATCTAAGTTTTTTTTTATCATTTGAAACAAAAATGAATGAATGAACACATGAAACAAATGTGCTTCCATAATTAACAATATCAAATATGTAGTTTGCTTCCTTTCTATTCCAAAGTACTTTAGTTTTTAATATATGATGCCATTCCCTTCTCCATAAGGATCCTACAATAGTCTTCAATGGCATATGAATGATCTTGGCAAAGACAACAACTATAATGGCCTTCTATATGGGGAAAAGGCATCCTGTAATCCTAAGTCCTAGATGTCTATTTCCTAATCATCTACTGAAATTGAGTATCATGAAATAATTTATTTACCCCTCCACCATGATGACCATAAATGGTGAACAAATATGAAAAAAATAAAAGAATATGGATGGGTTTCGAACCTAGAACATTTGTATTTTTGTACCATTTTTTATTTTGGCCCATTTTAGCTCAAATTTCGCTCATTTGATTAATACAAGTGAAAATATTAGAAAGTTTTAATTCTTCAATATATTTAAAAATATATGAGGTATATTGACCACATGCAAATAAATTTAGTTGTTCGATACGATAATATTTTTGAATATTTGAAAATAAAATTCTTATTTATTTAATATTATAAATAATATAAAACCTACTAGTCACACATATGGCCAACAACTTGAGGGGCTCGATTAGCCATGATTTTTCAATTATTCATCATTTTTAATAATTACTTAATGTTAGAACTCAAAAGGGGTATACAAAATAGTACTAGAAGTAATCATTTTGTTTGGGTTTCAAAAATAGAACCTTTTAGATTGTCCTCATTGTTTTCTTTGGCTTACTTAAGTGTAGATTTCACTCAAATGAATAATGTGAGGGGTATTGGGACCAATCAAACACCTTGACAATATATATATATATATATATATATATATATATATATATATATATATATATATATATATATATATATATATATCTCATTGTATGTTCATAGTCATTCATAAACTATGTCAACATAACCATTTATGAAGGAAACCCTATTTTCTACCTTAATAACTAGAAATAAAACCTAAATAAATAAATAGTTGACGAGAAGTAATATGCAAAACTGATCCATCCTAAATAAAATCTACATCATCATAGTGTATAGATCCTACAACAATCAAGGACTTTGTCATATCTCCTAACATACTAAGAGGTGTATACTATGAAGTGGTGTGATGAGTCCCCAAAAATGTCCCGATGTGAAAATAAGAGATGTATTGAAAATGTTTAGAAACATTAACCACTCTCTCTAATAAAATTGCATGAGGCTCATTAACTACATGCTTAATCTCCTCCTCAAAAACAAGTCTAAAAGCCTCAAGAATGTGAACCCACAAGAAAAATGTGTGATTTTGGCTATGGAATTCATCCATTCATTCAACAAATTGATGGTGTTTAGAGATACAAGCACCATGTTATAGAAATAGTGCATTGTTAAAGAACTATATCCACACATTATTACTATTTTAAGACACTTAAATTTCAAGGATCTCATTTTGGGTGTTTCTCTAATCACATTGATTAAAAAAAATATTACATTCTTATTAAATTTTCTGCTACCCTATAACAAATAACTTAAATATAGGTGTCTCATTTATTCCATCTTGTAAAACAAATTAGCTGGCCCAAGCACCTTATGAATTTTTTTTACTATTTTTTGGCTCACTTATAGAATCTCATAAAAGGAAGTTTGAATACAACTGCAAAATTCCTATTGTTTAAGGTAACATTATTGGTAGTTCAAAGCAAAAACTTTTCGAATAAAAATAATTTAGCTAATTTTATCGGAAATGTTATGTATTTAATAAAAATATATAACGAGAAAGAATAAACAATTTTGTATACCTTACACAAATTTATTCCCCTGTGATTAACATAATAGGAATCTTAATAAATAAAGTTTTCTAGAAGTTTATGGTTTTATCCTTGAGGATGTACTTTTCATTTATTCTCTTTTTGCAATCTAACAAGTTTAGACATAGTCGAACAAACATTGTGTATTTCCTTAAAGTTTTTAAATCTCTCCTTGTTTCACCTTCTCACATATATTCTTTGCCAATTGAATAAATTGTTGATGACATACTAAATGTCAAAAATCTTCCAAAAATGTGAATGGTATTTCTCGTTACAAATAATTATTTTTGGGGAGCTAGATTTGAGACACAAATTGAAATTTAATATAACATAATGAAATGATGGACACCCTATCTACAACCAGATTTGCATAAATAACTTCTTTGTTAGGTCGATGTCATCTAGAACTACATCCCCAATGGTCGTGACGCGGACTGCCCACCATAAAGTTGTTCCAAAGATAGTTTTTACGTTCTGCACATCGTGAGCGGACGCGATGGAATAACTACGATTCTTGTATACTTTTATATTGGGAGAACTTAATGTCGGCGTTGAGATTCTTGCATTCTCCCGAGAAGGGGTTGTAATGGCCTACTAGATTAAACCTCGATGTTTTCCCATTTCCAAATACTGAAAGGAAGGAAAGTATAAATTATTTGAAGTTTCCCGTAGTGTAGGTTTGGGCGAGGAGGCTTCATAGACGTTGGATTTTATTGAACACAACAAAAGTCACCATTTATTTAAATTTTCCTTCCAATATCATCCTCTTATACGGAGACGATGCTTCTCTTTATATTGTGGTCACCTTGTAATCAACCTTGAACCACACAACCTCAATCTCACGGCATCTATGACCCGTACTAGTCATCTAGTGTCCACTTGTTTTCTTTATCACCGTGCTAGGTCAAGAAATTCTCATTACTACACACTAGTCATTGCTCATCAACTCGTCAATAAGTTCCTTAACTCTAGATGGTTATTTTCATTATTTGATGCTGCTAATTAGTTGATAGGATAAGTTATCATTGATTTAGGATGTAGAAATGGCATAGTGTAGTGCCCACTCCTTTTCGACATTGATATTACTATGAGTTTTCTTACTTTGGATTGGAGTCATGGATATTGTTATCATATTTAATATTTAGACATTGATAGATGGACATTACTATATTTGATTAGCATATTTGATAGATAGTATGGATGTTTTAGACTTTTGACATGATGCGACTTATATGATGGATTATATGCATGGATTGACATATCAGTATTTGATGATGATCTAAAGTTACTACTTTATATATGTACCGACTCATTGGATTTTGGTATATGATTTTGTTAGATGATTTAGTTAGTCTTGTGATCTTATTGCTAATTGATGAATTGATAGAATCGAAATATTTGAAATTGTGAACAATTGGTGAAATTACTTGATTTTAGTGATGTTTTAGTTATGATATTTGATGATGTGAATTGATATGTATATGTGTGTTTTATTGTCTCGATGTCATTAATATGGCCATGACGCTAGGAAGGTTTTGTTTTTATTTTTGTAGGAAATTGTAACACAACAAAGAAAATGAGATATGAGACCAATAATGAATGAATTTTGGGTATTGGCAACAGGTCACCTTGGCAACTTGTGTAATTATATGTTGTTAATTGTTGTTAGATTGTTAGGAGGTCCCCATTGAGGGGTGGCCTCAAATGTGACCTTGGGTAAATGTGTTGTTTCCCTTTTTGTTTTATTTATTTGTGAGTATTTGAATTATTTTAGTATTGTGAGTCACCTTTATTATTGTTAGTTAAAGTGCTCCATTTAAGTTGATTAAACTTGATTAATTAGTGTAATTTGAGATGTGACCAAAGGGGGTATTTAATGTTGGTAGGTGGTTCTTGATTTATGTTGGATTTGAAAGGATTTTATTACTTTTGAGTGTTGTGTACTCAACCTTGCATGTCAAATTCAGATTTTGGCTTAAGGGACATTTTTGAGGTTTGTAGGACATGTTAAGCTTGTCACACACCTCTGAATTTCACCTAGCAACTACCCCTAAGTGTTAAGGGGTCATAAATAGACCCCATTATGTGATTGTAAGACAAAAGGGTGATATTTATTGCACTTTCTTACATAATTTTTTAATTTTTTCCTTTAGAGTTGTGTGTAAGAGGTTTGTCATTTCCTCAACCACCAATTTATTGAGCTTCAAGTTTGGGGTTTGTTCATGTGATATGGATTGGAGGAGCAATGATGTTGCATCATACATGGAACCACATCACTTCTCTCACCTGTAGTTTCTATTTATTCAAATTTGTTTGATGATTTGGGGGTTACTTGTTTTATTTGAACTCTTGCAATTTTGGAGGAGCTTCTTTTTAGAGTGTTTGTTTGAAGCTTTGGAGTTTTCTTATGCTTGTTTTGGACTTGCAAAGGCTTAGAGCTTGTGCTTGTGGATTGGATACTCTTTCAATTGCAAGGTATGGACTTAACCCATGTATTTTTATTGCTATTTTGGTATTCAAATATTTGTTAATGGATGATTGTTGTCTGCTGTTTTTTATTTTGGGAAATAGCATGGCCTTTAGGTTATGATGGAGAAAATGGAAACGAGGATATTTTGAGGGAGGCATAAGAGTATTATTATGTATCTTGGGAGGGATTTTGGTTAGGATGTCCCACCTTGTAGATAATGAAATGTGTGCTTATCATGTATGATTTATTGAGGGAGGCATGACAGGTGAAGGGAGATATGAGAGTTGTTTGTTTTGGAGGGAGGCATAAGAGTCTTGTTTGTATGAGATTAAGTTTCTTAGAGGCTTTAAGGTGGACACTCAAACCCTTGGGAGGCATAAGTGTATCCCCATGTTTATTTTCTCCTTCTTGGCTTGAGTATCGATCCTTTGTGCTTGGGAAACTTGTCTGTTGTAATTTTTTTATTGTTCTCATTGTGTTTGAAGTTTCTGAATGTTGTTGTGGAAGCCATGTAAAGTTTCATTGGTTTCCTTATACCCCTTATTGCTTCATTTTTGGGGCTCGGGGGCCAATGAGAAAGAAGGCTTTTCCTTCTCATTGGATTATTGGTTGGGTGAAGAGTATTGCCTACTCCCTATTTTTTTGTTGTGTTTTGATATTGAAGATAATGGTGGAACTCAAGTAAATATTTGGTCATAGTTGCACCTTGAAGAAAATAAAGAGAGATCCTACTTTTGTAAAATATTTTCCATGTTGTCTCCACTTAAGTAGAGGGCTTGTAACTTGCATTTTAAAGGATTCAAATTCTTGTAAATGTGACATCAAAGGTTGATGTGTATTAAGCTTTCAAATGTATGCATATTTTGAAAGTAGGAAAAAGAAATTTCATTGTTATTATGATAATCCCTTTAATTTGTATACATTACCAATAGTGTATTGAATGAAAACATGTATTTTAAATGGGTTTGTTCTTGTAAAATGAAACTATCAATTCTTGTGTTATTCATATTAAGTAAGGACAATGAAATGGTTTTGAATATGAAAATGAAGCTCTCTTAATCTAATACTATATTCAACTTAATTATTTGTTTGAAAGGTGTAATATGTTTGTTTTAATAGATTGGTATTCTTGTATGAAAATACACATGTTTGCTTGACATGGATGTCATTTAATCTATTGTGAAAGAAAGGCAATAGTTTGTTGTTTTTATTGAAAAAGTATGTATATTGAAATGTTGGGAAAATATAGTCAATCTCATATTAAATTATAAGAAAAGGGAAATAGACATTTGGTGTTTAAACAATGAATATTTTCTCTTCATTAGTTGTATTGGGATTGGATAAGAAAAGCCTTTAGTTTCTCTATTTCACCTATAAATGAATAGATAGAAAATTTTAAATCATCTTGCCTATATATAAGCCCACTAAATAAATGATCTTAAGTGAATGTTTAAATATTTTAAAACAAAATACATAATGATAAATGTGTGTGTGTGTCGTGTGTAATAGATATATGTATATTAGATATATATGTATATATATATATATATATATATATATATATATATATATATATATATATATATATATATATATATATATATATATATATATATATATATATACATATTATAAAATTTAATACAATTATAAAACCAAAAAAATGCATATTGAGCAATGTGTATAAGTCATATGGCTTAAATCCACATGACTGTGCATTGTTAGTTTGTATTATGGTGGGGGAGGGGGTAAGGTCACCGACCCCAACCCTTGCCACCCGAACTCTGTAGTCAACTCCACCCACCATCCCATATATATATGGGATGGTGGGGTGTGGGGTGACTACCTCCCCACTAGTTTAAACCTTTTCCTTTGTATTGTGGCCGCAACTATTTAGCACAATCCACTTACTATGTAAACTGTAACTTAGATTTTAACTTCGCGCATTTTTCAATATGTGGTTGGCCTTTGGTTAGTAGATGTGTGTGTGTGTGTGTGTGTATATATATATATATATATATATATATATATATATATATATATATATATATATATATATATATATATATATCCAAACTATTTGTGTATATATCACCATTTAAACCAGATCTTAAAAGGGGTGAAAAGGCCCATACCCAAATGGGGAAAATGAAAATAAAATACAATATAACAAATAATAATGTGAGAAAACCCTAGGAGAGGGTTACAAATGAAATAAGAAAAAAAAGTGTATATCCCTCCATGAGCTTGAGCATCCTTCCATGGCCTCCATTCTCCTTCTTCTCCCAAACCTACAAAATGAAAATGAGAAAATAGGGTAAAAGAAATGAATAAGAGCACTTCATAAGGATGATTAGGGTTAGATTGAATACCTAAGATCAAAGGGTTGTAAATGAGTCCATATAATGGCTTTGAATCAACCTTAGAGAAGTTAGGTGAGGATTTTTGGTGGGAATATGTTTTTAAATTAAATGTATGTGTAACTTGTGAATGGGGCCACTAAAGGGGTGTTAGGATGTTAGGATTAAAGTGTGACCTATATTGTTTTAGTTTAGTGACTTTTATAAAGGACTTGACCTTAGGAATTAATTAAACTAATTTTATAAATGGATAACTAGATAGTGCTTAAATAAGGATTAAAATTATTTGAACTTAATCATTAGGGTTAGGGTAAGTTGCATTGTAACCTAAGATTATTAAGTCAATAAATGACATTAGAAATATAATACTAAATTAAATAAATTTTGTAATAGGGGTATCTTAACTAATGGCTTATAAGAGTTAATTAATGAGAATTAATGGGAACCCTAGGAGGGGATTTAAGCCCAAAATGATTGAATTAAAATAATAATAATTAATTGTTAATTAAAAAAGAAGGATTTATTAATCATGAAATAATTAAATCTATTTTGAGGTTAACCCATTGCAACTCGTTTAAACAAAAACTATTATTCCATAAATTTTCCTAACTAATTATGGGGTTTTTATTGGGTTTTGTGTGGGAAAATTTGGGCGTTACTCATAGGAAATAATATGTATAATAACAATCACGGGATTGAGATATACTTTTTGTACCTTGTCATAATATCGATTATACTTATAACAAGTACAAATAATAAAATGTCATTGTTTTCTTATATTTTACAATAATTAAATCTTGCAATTTGGTATTAGTATTATCCTCGGTGTTGACATTGCTGGTACCCAAATTATTATCCTTAAAAGTTTTAGCAGCATCACAGGTTTGGCAGAAAGCATAGACATAGATAGATCATAGTGAGTCATTTTGTAGTTAGGGATGGGATCTAACTGGCCATCTGTCACTCAGGTGTGGAGAAATGGATAGAACCCTGAAGAGGATTTTATCTATCCTCACTACTTTATGGTTGTGCCTTTCAACTAGGGTGAGAGGACTGTTTTGTAGCCTGTTGTTTATGGAGGAGATGGCGAATTCCTTCCTTATTAATTATTTAAGAAGACCTTGAAGAAAATATGATCAATACGAAAAAACCTAACTCTCGCGCGTTTTCTTTGTAGATAATGGAAATATTTTCTAAGCAAGATTCAGGCCACTAAAGACAATGAAAACCTGAGTGTTTCTACATGTTTTGGTAATGGAAATTGTGCATCTATATACACACAAGACAAATAGGGGTAGTATGGGTAATATTAATTGTCCTTGAATGATTTTTGTGGGAGGTGAAGCGGGATAAAGTTGATTATACTAAATCTTGGAGAACATTTACAAATATGGAGAGCTCAAATCAACAGAATGCTTCAGGGTAGCTAGGATGTTCCTTTAACTAGAATATGTGCTTCAATGGAGGCCCAGATTAGCACTTTTCACACAAACTTCAAGGATCTAAAATGAAGGCTCAAATTGGAAAACTTAACTAATAATTATCAATCTTTGTTTCATCATGCCTAAGATATCCTCAAAGGTTAACAAACAATCTTAAAGTCATGCTAGGAGTCATAGTGATTTTAAATTTGTTTATTTCACTATCAAATGAAAGCTCTTCTTATAAATGAAATTGTAAATTCCACCAAACTATCACAAGGATAAGATCTTGTGTGATTCACACATATTTCAATGTAAGAATGCAATGGGAACAAGAAAAACTACTTGCAGACATTCAGAAACAAAGTAAACACAAATATTACACAATAATAATATAGATTAAATTAATTGTGATTAAATTTATCAGAAGGGGAAATTTTCTTGAACAATGTCATAGTTTGTCAATGGCTGTACACTCACAACCACCTTGACATGATTAAATTTAATAAAGGAGATAAAGAGGTTTCTTCAGATAGTTTCTCAAAAAGACGGGTTCTATCAAGATTTTCTCTTAGAAAATAAGTTCTGACCCCTAACACTCCAACCTTCCAACCCTTTTCAAGGAAAAAATCATGTCATTTTATAACATTTTATAATAGAGTTTTTCCCCCAAAAAACCAAACATTGAGTGCACGATTGCTCGCCATGACTCCGATCGCAATTCCAGAGCATCAAGTTTGTAAAATGTTGTCAGGTCCTCATGGGGTATATCTTTTCAAACATATCCCACATTTAACTCGTTCCTCTAGTAGATCACTCTTCCTTTTACTCGATAACCACTTCTACCCCTAATTTGTCCAATCTAGTTCTTTGTGTGCCCGAGAAGGAAAAATTTGAAGATCAGATTTAGCCCAGATATTAGATCTTATTTTAATGGTAAAATATGTCCCCATATTTTCCAAACCAAACCAAGATATCAACAGATCTTTCACGTGCTAAGGAAAGAAAAATCAGGTCAAATTCGATAGTCAGATTACATATTTAATGGTAAGAGATGTTTATAGACCTTCCCCACCAAACCAAAATACCAGATTAATGTTCCTCTTCATTTGGCGTGTAGGAGACTCCAAGAAATGATTAAAAAAACCATAAAAATATGCATCCCCAGGAGCTATGGAGTGAAAATGGAAAAATTAGATACAGATGCATAGATGTCGTTGATTTCTAATTTAAATTTGGACCATCCACATGGGAGATCAACTTTTAAAATGGGATTGTGGGTTCCCTTTTTCACTGTACAACTTTTGGAAAAATTTAAATTTTTCATATTTTAGTCAGTACCTCTTCCCTTGAGAAATGAGCCTGACATGTGTCCTAAGGTGGGTCCCAATGGAACCACAGCCAAATTCTGCTATTTCACCTCTTTTTGGAAAAAGGAAAATTTTCCAAGTTTCCCCCATAGCTCCACCTTTCCGCTTTTAGTTTTTGATGTGGGTCCCAACAGAACCACACTCATTTCACACTTTTAACTCCTTTCTCCACAAAAGGAAATTTTTCTAAATTTCCTCCGAAAGTCCGCACCTCCACCATTGATCAGGGCAAAATTTTGACTACTCTTTGTCGGGCCTATGGATCATTTTGATGTTTTAATCCTTTTGGTGACAAGAAGAAAAAATTCCAAGTTTCCTCCGATGGTCCGCTTCCCCGCCTTTTGACTTTTCAAACTGCCACACGTCACAATGTCGCATCTTGAGATGGTCCGAAAATTTGAGACCTTGAATGAGCATGGGCTCACCACGTGTCTTGGCCAGGAAAAATTTGTTTGAAGGCTTAAATCTTAGTGGAGGGCATCATGTTTCAGGTCCAAGGCAATATCCTTTAGCCATTGAAAAATCCATGCAAAATATAAAGTGATCTGAGGCCCAAGTGTCCTCTTGTGCTTCTTTAAAATAAACTTTAAGGGTGAGTCCTCAAACATGCGTAGTCCCTCCACATGTTCCAGGCCTCTTAAAACATTTTTGAAAAAGTACTCGAGTATGGGAAGACCATGCGGAATCCTCCACGTGTCTTCATGGCACAATTTTAAAATGGTTCCTAAAGCGGAGACCCCGAATGACTGCAATCTCACCACATGTCCCTATCCCACCAAACAATACTAGCTGCATAAATTTTTTATCTAAGTCTTGCCAAAATAGCATAAACCTCCACGTGTCCTCTCGGCACAACTCTAAGGCCAACCAAAAATAAAATCTTCAAATGAGCATCATTCTTCCACATAGAAAGGTTTTCAAGTTGAGACAATTCATAAAATTTTGAAATACCCTACCTTGAGACATGTCCAAAAAAAGGAGGCCACAATTCCTATTGATTTAAGGATGTAAATTTGATTGGGAGAAATACCCGTCAAATTGTAAAATGCAAAAAAATTACCATTTGAGCCTAGAGATGAAATTTTCTCCAATGACAGAGAATTTAGAAATGTTACAAGGCTCAAATACATTCCTACGAGCTACATCCATTCATTTTTCTTTGAGTATTTAGGGAAAAATGACAAGGAAAAAAATCCTAACTATGGAAAATGGAAAACACAAGACAACCTAAGTTTTAGATGAATAGAGAATGGGAGACCCAAATTACAGACCCTTTCCAGATGAACAAAGCAACAAGGAAACAACTATGGATCCATACGTGATTATCGGCCCGAGAAAACATATTTATTATGGCAACAAAATGAAGGCGGGGACTTATCGGGCATAACACAAGGAGATAAAATGTGACAAAGACCGTAACTTGATATATTTTCAATGGCAAAATGGGGTGAGACTATTTTGAGCACCAACATCAGCTCGACTCGAAGGTGGGCACTCCTGCAAGGGCCACAAGAAGAAAGGTAGACCAAGTGCCAAAAATATCCATTATGTAAAGTATTTAGCTTGTAAAGTAGAGAAACAAAGCCATCTCCCCAAAAACAAATAGAGAAACTAGGAAAAACAGGTCACCAAGGACTAAAGTGAGTGAAAACACAAAAGACAGGAAATAAACCAACAAACTATACATTGTATAGATGATGCTCACCTTCATTCTAGGGAATCAATCCAAGAAACACTTTAGATGCCTACCATTAACAGGAAGTTCAAGCAATTCCCCATCCAAGTCTTTGAAGAAGAAGGTATGTTCACCAATCCTAATATCAATGGAGTAAGGGCGCATCCATAAAGCATCAAATTTTTCATGCTTTCCATTATCTTCATGCTTGCTATCCCATAGCAGGAAAAGATCTCCAACATTGAAAGATTTTGGAGTGACCTTCTTGTCGAACAACTTCTTCATCTTTTCTTTGAAATTTACATGCCTTTGGTGGGATGCCCTTGTTTCTTCATCAAGTTCAATAATCTAGTTAATGCGAGCATCATATGAACTCACTTATTGATCTTCCATTTGTTGCATGAACTGATATGAGAATAATTGCATATACAAGGGATGCAGGGCCTAATTTCCATATACCAACTCAAATGGACTCTTCTCAGTGGCTCTTTTACTAGTAATTCAGTCATCCTAGACAACAAACTTCAACTTCTCACCCTATTTTCTCTTGTTAAGCTCCAAGGTTCTTCTGATAATCTTTATCAAATTTTTATTACTTGACTAAGCTTGTCCATTTCCTTAGGGATTATAATTAGAGGCATATGTCACATTTATCCCATATTATCTCGCACATTGCCATGAATGATTTAGCTTTGAAGCTCATGGCATTGTCAAGCAACAATTTTGACTGGCACCCCAAACATGCAAATGATATGGTTCAACAATAAGCCCATGACAATTTGGTGTGTTTCTCTCTTAGTGTGGATGGCCTCCACCCACTTGGTGAAGTAATTAGTGGCTACAAGAATCCAATTATGGACAGTACTATAAGGGTCTAAAATCTCACCAATGAAATTCATTCCCATTGCTTGAATGGGACTTCAATTGATACATGCTGCAAAGGTTGGGATCCTGACGTTTTCAGCCTTCCAGAGAATTGCTGACAACTCTCACATCTTCTAACAAAAATATTTGCATTGTTTAAGAGATTTGGCCACTAGTAACAAGCCCTTAGGATCTTGTGTCTTTGTGACTTTTCGGAAAAATTCCCCCAACAAACTCCTCCATGGATATCAATAGTTATCTTGGGGCTTCATCTTAAGTAATGCACCTTAAGAGGACTCCTTAGGGTTCTTCAAAGCTAACCCATAATCAGTAATGTCATATTTATGGGAAGCTAACTTAAGGGCCCTTTTCTAGTTCTTACTCAAATATTGATGGTAGTATAAATGTCTGAGATAAAAAATAACATCCTTTTACCACTCATAACTCATCAATTTTTCAAAGGTATCTACCCTACCTTCTTCTACCTCATTCACCTCAATAGTTTGCAAGTTTCTCTTAGCCATAAGCTTAGCCAAGCCAAAACCTCTCACCAAGTTTATGGTTTGGATGTCCATGTTATATTCTTGTAACTTGTTCACCCATCTGCATCTTTTGCTTGAGACCTCCATCTCTGATAAGAGGTCTTTGACCATAGTGTGGGGAACATAAGTAACAATTTTGGAACTCATAATGTAAGCCTTGAAAACCTTTCTTTGCTTTCACCAAGGAAAATTCATGTTTCTCCATAATAGTGTATTTCAGCTCAACCCCTGCAATGCCTTCTTTGGAAAAGGAAATTTGCCTCTTTGCCCCTTCATCATCCTTCTAGAACAGGATGATGATGCAACATTTTTTCTAAAGAAGAGGAAAATATTTGGAAAGGCTTCTTATAACTGAGCTGCTAAAACAGGGGCATGCTTTAATGCCTCCTTGATCCACAGAAAGCTTGAATGGCATCCTCCTCCCATTTAATAACATTTTCCTTCTTTATCATGGAATTAATTGGAATGGTCAAATTATCAAAGTTTGATACAAAACTTCCGATGAAGTTTATCTACCCAAAGAAAGACTAAATTCCTTTATTGGCTCTTTAAATTGGGACCTTTCTGATGGCCTCTACCCTTTCTGGATCAATCATTACTCTCTCTTTTGACACAATGTGACCAACCAAATTTTCCTTCTGCACTCCAAAGTAGCACTTCTTTGGATTGAGTGAAATACCATACTCTCTACATCTTATCAGCATCTTTTCAAAGTGTAGCAAGTTATCACCTCATTTTCTAGAGAACACAGTCACATCATCCTAGTAAACAACAATAAAATCCTTGATGTAATCGTAAAAGGAAACATCCATTGCTCTTTGAAAGGTTGCTCCAGCATTCATCAGACCAAAGGGCATCCTGACATACACGTAAGTCCCCCAAGGAGGGGTAAAGGTTCTTTTAATTCTTTCTGATTCCTTCACCACAACTTGGTTATAACCAGAGAAACCATCTAGGGTAGAAAGTAACTTAGAACAAGTCACTAGCTGCAGCAAGTTTTCCAAGTTTGGTAAAGGATAATTATCCTTCATTGATGCTCTGTCCAAATTTCATAAATCCACACATAGCCTAATGTCACCATTCTTCTTTCTAACTGGTATTAGATTTACAACCCAGGAAGAATACCTTGTGGGATGAATAATCCATCCATATCTCAGTTTCTTCAGTTCTTCTTGCATTTTGAGAGATATGAGTGGATTGATTGGTCTTTGTTTCTGCTTGAATGGTTTTGCATTAGATTCCAAGGGAATCTCATGTTGAAACATATCTTCTCTGTATGCCTTTAGTTCAGAGTAAGTCCAAGCCATGCAATCTTGATACTTTTTCATCAATTGGACATAAGACTACTTTTCCTTCTTACTTTGAGATTGTTTCCCAACCAGATTTTCCTTGGTTTTCCTTTATACCAGGATCATGCTCCTTAATATCCCTTGAGGATTCCATGTATCTATTAATAATGTGATTAGCATTATCAAGGTTGGATTCAAGAGCAACCAGCCCTCTAGGAATGGTATTAGTCTTTAGTTGGATGATGCCTTTGCAAAAAAGGTTTCTTTACCCTCTGATACACACACCATTGGTTCCCAATAAATATTTTGATAAGAAAACTCCCCTTTGTTTTGTATAAATATTCTTACTTGAGAATCATCATCAAAGACTTGCCAATGCTTAATGTTTTTAGGGACAGATGGCATTGTCAATACTTCAACATCATATTCACAATATGGGGACACTACACAATTATACAACCGAGATCCCAATACTTCAAGTTTGTCTGCCAAATCATTGAACTTCCTATCATGATGCACAATGTTGAATGAATCAAACATCTCAATGAAATCCCAAATTGCATGCTTGTATTGTTTCATTCTTTGATTTTTTGTAGCATACGGTTTTCTGACTTGCTTGAAAATTAATTTTGAATCTCCTTTGACAATGATGTCTTTAACACCATATTTCCAAGCAATCCTCAGTCCTAATAATAGTTCCTCATATGTAAAAATGTTATTAGTCCACTCAAAGTTGAATTTGAAGGAAAATACAAACTCTTCTTGGCCTGGAGAAATCGAAACAGACACAAAACCATTTCCGAACTTGGAGAAAGATTCATCAAAAATAAGGTCCAAGGAGATCCTATTAGTTCAAGACACTTGCATTCTTCAATTTTGTGCTCTTTTCTAACAAATCTTGTGTACAATACTTCATAGGATGCATTGTTGGTATCTTCAATGAGGTGCAACATCTTCTTTTCCCCATACAACTTGATAAGGCTTCCCTCAATTGGGATAGTGGCATAGGACATATCCATTTGAACACTCCCACCAACACTTGTAACCCATTTTCTAGAAAACATCATACTGCACTTGGCTAGGAAGTAAACAATAACTACATCAAGATTTAGGTCCTACCGGATAGGTTGTAAGTTGTACCACCGGACCTTTCACACATCCCACCACTAGCACCTCTCTAGAATCCATAACAAGTACACTTCCCATATGTTATTACTTTAATATTCAGCTCATTCATGACTTCCAAAGGCATGGCTTTGCTTGATGCCCTTGATTCAAACATACGATTATGGAGCAGTCTATCCTTAATGATTAGAGTGGTGAAGAATAGATCCACATTTACGAGAGTCCATCAAGGATGTCCACAAATAAACCTCGGGTGGTTCACCTAGTTCCTCCAACACCGGAGGTGTTTCTAACTCTTGAATGATTGGGGAGTTCCAAAATGTTTATATTTCTACCCAAGGTAGTCTTCTCCTCTTTCAGCCCCATATATTTAAAAGCACTTTTCTTGTGCTTAGGAATCCTAAGAAACTCAACAATTAGAACTAAGATCTTGATCTGACTCAAGACTTTGCGCAATATCATAAGGGGAAGACTTTGACAAGGCAACATTGGAAGGAAGGTTGACACACTCATTAGATGGCATAGAATTTTTGACAACTTGGGTATGAGGAGGGGTATGATTTTTATTTGGGACAACAAGGCCCTTGGTAGATGCATCTTTCTTAGGAGCGTCTTTAGGAATATTTGAAACCAATGGAGTCTTTGGCTTGGCTTGAGGCCCTGTACCTTTGACAACCCTACTTCTTTTGTTGTATTCCTTTTCTTGGGCCACAACAATATTCATCAATAACTACCTATCCTTTTAGATGGGATTCCTCTATCATACTTCTTTATCTTCATATCTCTTAAATATTCAAAGTCATTATTGGGAAATTCAAAATCTTGTACAATATCTACTTCTAAAATATGAGAGGGAGGAAGAATGTGTACCCGGTGGATGCAATCCCAAAAATCAGCTGCAATTCTAGCACTTATCACCTCGGTTAAAGTTGCCCCTTATTGTGAGATCGTGGAGAAACCCATCATGCAACCATCATCATCATTATCATCAAAAAATTATTCTTATTCTTGTTGATCTTCCTCACATGAAGCACGGGGCATGAAATATCTGTCACACCGATCAATGACATTTGTCTCCTCCCATGAGAAACTTTGATAGCCATAGGATCGGTACCATTCTATTTTTCCCTGGCTTGGGAATCTCTATTTTCAAATCCAATAAGTCCCTTTCCTCTTTCATCATATCTATGGTGATTTGTAAACCTTTCTTGGCCTTGTTGCTTGTGTTGATCTTGTGAACTCGCCCAATTCCTTTTTCTTCCCGAGATAACTTGTATGATATTTCATTGATAGCCCGATCAATGTTTTCAAAAATTCCTCCAAATTAGTAGCCTTAATTGTCGAGGATTTTACGGGTGTATTAGTCTTACATCCTCCTTTTTGGAGGTTTTCCAATTACCTTGATGTTGTTTTCAATTTAGAGAGCCATGGTGAATGCTCGCCTCAAATTAGTAGGGTTTTTGTCCCTCAAGTACTAAGAAATGTTTTTATCAAATGCATCTGAATATTTGATCAAACATGATTCATCACATGGCCTTAAGCTAACAGGAATTTTCTCAAGGTATTCTTAAACCTTGTGTTGAAATCATGTACTGAATCATTAAGATTCTTCTTGATATTTTCAAATTCTGATAGAAGAAACCTAGGGTCAGTTCTATAACCATACCGCACTCTAAATGCATTGTTCATCTCTCGTCAAAAAATCAATGGAATTATCGGCAAATCTTTATATCGGTCCCTTGCATCCTATTCTAGAGTATGGATAAACAACTTGATATATACATCTTCATGTCCAATCTCAAAGTCTTCCATCATATTGATAAAAAGATTTAAATGTTTATCACCGATTATAGCTTTGTTTCCTTATAACTTTGGTAATCAATTTCTAATATCCTAGGGAACACATTTGGATAACCAGTTATCCCTATAAAATTTATAGGACCAAAGTTGTTTACAACAAAAGGAGGCACAGGTGGGGGCGAGTGCCATGTTGTTTTGAGGAGGTGACCCTAGAGGGGAGATAAATTGATAAGGGGCAAAGCGTCTTTGAAACACCGGAGTATAGATTTCAAAATGGATATCCCCTAAAGGATTTTTTTCTTTGAAATTCCTATTAACTTTTGAAAAGATAGGAGCAAAATGAGAAAAAAGAAAATTCAAAATCAAATGAAGGCACCTATCTAGATGGAAAATTTAATTCGACAAAAAGACTACCTCATTCAGAATCACTTGAATGGCAATCTTCAATTATAGGCCGGTCACTCTCATCAATGTGGACTTCTTTTCTTGATTGCTGATCTCCAACAACTCTCCAAGATTTTCTTCCTTCTGACTTTGTTTTTCCTAGCTCTGGAAATAATGTCCTAACATGATCTCTAGCTAAGAAAGATCTTCTTCCTTCTATATTTCCAAAGATTAGTAACAAAACTCACTTGACAGAGGTTAACATATGGTACTCAACAAGAATCAGATAAACAAGGAGTCACCACCAAGGATTTCAACCTTAGTTGTACGAATGTACTAAAATATGATCTGTCAAATGTTTGTCAATACTAGCAACTAGAAATGGAAAGACTTGACTCTTCTTTATCCAGATTTATCAATGAAACTTAGTGCAATAACTATAGAATTTATAAATATTGCACATAACACTTGTAACTTTGAACACTTCTTATAGGTCTGAACACATGGTGACGCTTGAAAAAATGGATTAGCACTTTGATCATACAAGAGGTGTTTACCACGGTCTGAATATGAACTGCAATCACTATGTCCCCAGAAATAGTGCCAGTAAGGTGTTGGTACAAAAATTTATTCTCCTTCAAAGTCTGAGAAGAATCACAGGTTTGGCAAGAAGCTTAGAGATAAATAGATCATAGTGAGTCATTTTGTAGCTGGGGATGGGATCTAACTAGCCCTCTATCACTCATATGTGGAGAAATGGATAACACCCTGAAGAGGATTTGATCTATCCTCACTACTTTATGTTTGTGCCTTTCAACCAGGGTGAGAGGACCCTTTTGTAGCTTGTTGTTTATGGAGGACATGGGTAATTCCTTCCTTATGAAGGATTTAAGAATACCTTGAAGAAAATATGATCAATACAACAAAACCTAACTTTCACGAGTTGTCACTCTAGATAATGGAGATATTTTCGAAGCACGTTTCAGTCCACTAAATAAAATGAAAACCCGAGTATTTCTACATGTTTTGGTAATAGAAATTGTGCATCTGTATACACACATGACAAACAGGGATAGTATGGGTAAGATTAAATGTTCTTGAATGATTTTGGTGGGAGGTGAAGTAGGATAAAGTTGATTATGCCATATATTTGAGAAATTTTACAAATATGGAGAGCTCAAATCAGCAGAATGCTTCAGGGTAGCTAGGATGTTCCTTTAACGAGAATATGTGCTTCAATGGAGGCCCAGATTAGCACTTTTCACACAAAATTCAAGGATCCAAAATGAAGGCTCAAATTGGAAAACTCAACTAATCATTATCAATATTTGTTTCATCACGCCTAAGATACCCTCAAAGGCTAATAAAAAAGTCTTATAATCATGTTGGTAGTCACAATGATTTTAAATTTTTTTATTTCACTATCAAATGAAATCTCTTTTGATAAATGAAATTGCAAATGCCACCAAACTATCACAATGATAAGATATTGTGTGATTCACACAAATTTTAATGTAAGATAGTAATGGGAATAAGAGAAACTACTTGCAAGCATTCAAAAACAAAGAAAACACAATTTTTGCTAAAAAATAACATAGATTAACTCAAGTTTGATTAAATTTATCAGTAGGGGAAAGTTTCACGAACAATCTCAGATCTTTTCAATGGTTGTACACTTGCAACCACCTTGACATGATCAAATTTAACAAAAAGGAGATAAATATGTTTCTTCAAATAGTTTCTTAGAAAGACGGGTTCTATCAAAATTTTCTCTTAGAAAATCAGTTCTGACCCCTAACACTCAAACCTTCCAACCCTTTCCATGGCAAAAATCATGCCATTTTATAACATTTTACAATAGAGTTTCCCCCCAAGAAAACTAAACATTGAGTGCACGTTCTCGCCATGATTACAATCACGATTCCCATAATCAAGTTTGTAAAAATTTGTCAGTCCTCGGGGGTAGATATTTTTGAACATCTCCACATTCAACTCCTTCCTCTAGTAGATCACTCTTCCTTTTACTCACCACCACTTCCACCCCTAATCTATCCAATCTGGTTGTTTCGGAAGGAAAAATTGGAAGATCGGATGAAGCCCAGAGATCAGATCTTATTTTAATTTTAAAAGATGTCCTCGGATTTTCCTAACCAAACCAAGATATCAACAGTCTTTCGCATGCCAAGGAAAGATAAATTTGGTCAAATCGACAAATGATTGCATATTTAATGGTGAGAGACGTTTACATACCTTCCCCACCAAACCAGATACCAAATTAATGTTTCTCTTCATTTAGATCATAGGAGACTCCAAGAAATGATAAAAATAATAATATTACACATCCCCAAGAGCTCGAGAGAAAATGGCAGAAAAATTCACATACTGAGATACTGTTGTCATTGATTTCTATTTTGAATTTGCACTTTGTCTACGTGGGAGATTGAATTTTAAAATGGGTCTACTGAGTTCCCTTTTCAGTTTACAACTTTTGGAAAAATGTAAAATTTTCACATTTTGCTCTGCACATCCACCCTTGAGAAATCAGCCTGACACGTTTCCTAAGGTGGGTCCCAAAGGAACCGTGGCCAAATTCTGCTATTTCACCTCTTTTTGGAAAAAGGAAAATTTTCCAAGTTTCCCCGTGTCTCCGCCTTTCTACTTTTAGTTTCTTCATGGATCCCAATGAAACAACACTTGATTCACAATTTTAACTCCTTTCTCCACAAAAGGAAAATTTTCCAAATTTCCTCTGAAAGTCCGCACCTTCGCCATTGACCGGGAAAACTATTGACTACTCTCTATTAGGCCTGTGGTTCATTATGATGTTTTAATCCTTTTGGTGACAAGAGGAAAAAAATCTAAGTTGCCTCCGATGGTCCAGTTCCCCGCCTTTTGAATTTTCAAACTACCATGCATCACAATGACACATCTTGAGATGGTCCCAAAAACTTGAGACCTTAAATGAGCGCGGGCTCACCAGGTGTCCTAGCCTAGAAAAATTTGTTTGAAGGCTTAAATCTCGGTGGAGGGCAGCATGTGTCAGGTTCCGAGGCAATCTCCTTTAGCCATTGAAAAGTCCAAGCAAAATGTAAAGTGAGCAGAGGCCTCCAACCTGTCTTCCTAGCACTTCTTTAAAATAAACTTCAAGGGCAGTCCTTAAACATGCACGGTCCCTCCACGTGTTCTAGGCCTCTCAATTTTTTTTTGAAAAAATATTAAGTATGGGAAGACCGGCGGAAGCCTCCACATGTCTTCGTGGTGTAATTTCAAAATGGTGCCCAAAGTAGATACACTGAATGATTGCGGTCTCACCAAGTGTCCCCTGTCCCATAAAAAGTACTAGCTGATCCATATGAATCCATAAAAAACACACCACTTCATCAGTTTCATCAGCACCAAGAAGAAGAAGAAGGAAAAATAAATAAATTCAGGAATACATAGGTTCTGGAAGGAAACGATCTATGCAAAGCGGAAGTTTCAGAACCGTGACCCTGCAATGATCTGAAACCGCCATTCAACTAGGGTAGTAGTATTGTGATCTGTCGGTCTACACAAGGTGGCGGTCCTTGCAATTTTGAGCAGAAAAGCGTAACAAAGCACGAATGGACACAAATTTGAAGCACCCAGCCATGTCTCTTAACTTCCATGCCCCTTCACATCCTCTAGTACACGGGAGGACATGGGAAGCCCTATAATTACATGGAAGGACCAAGAGAATAGATATGTAAATGTGAATTAGAATTTAATGAGGGTAGTGAGCAAGATCTTTAGTGCTGGAATGGAATTGTAGGAGCAAGGTGTAGAAAAAGAGCAAACAAGTAATTGGAGAGAAGGTTTACATTATTGCTTCTTTTCATACATATTGTAATCTATAATTGTCTATGTTAGACCAATAAAAGTGGGAAGAAAGAGAAGTTTCCCTTCCCGACTGGTTTTTCTCCTTGGAGGTTTCTAGGATAAAAATTGTTAGTGTTGAAGTTTGAATTAGTTTCCTTTCTCTGCAATTTCATTTCCTATAACACTAGATAATCAGTCATGAAGCTCTAATATTTAAGAAAATTTGTCATTTTCTAGATTTGAAAGTATAACATCATAGTTGTGTGATTCGTAGAGTTCCAAAGTAGAAGTTTATGGGTCATTTTGGTATCAGAGCTGATTATATATCCAGGACTGTGGTATTCGAATCTTTCTTGTGATTTTGTATGATAGTGACAAGGTTCAAAGGTGAAGAAATTTTACCTTACGAGCCAGATATTTCTATGAAGAAGTGGAAACAGAGAATTCGAGCTCAAATGGAGGAAGAGAACTTGGTTCGTAGAGTCAAGATGCTAGAGACCATGATGGATAGATTGCATAGGAAAAAGAAGAGATTTCAGATCTCGTAAAAGATGGGTTGCGTCAAGAAAGTTTCATGGACTCGATGGTTTGAGAAATAGCCAAAAATTCAGTGTCGAAATATCCATGAAGAGGAAGAATGGGAAGAGCATGAATAGATGCCAATTGTAAGCGAGAAGGTAAAATCTGCACATACACCTTTTAAAGTTGAAACAAAAGAATTTTGAAGGACAAGTAGATGTAGAATTACTGGATAAATGGATAAAATAGTTAGAAGTCTATTTTAGTGTGCATAATGTCACTGAGGCACAAAGGGTCACCTTTGCACATCTCAAAATGGAAGGTCATGCTCTGGTTTGGTGGGAAAACCATGTAGCCACTTTTGAGAAGAAGAAACATCCCATTGTCAGTACTTAGAAAGGTTTTAAAGAATTTATAAGAGTTAACTTATATCCTATTGGCCATAATACTTACATGATGATTAAGTGGCAGTAATTTAGATAGGGCAAGTAGTCAAAGTGTGTAAGACTACACTATGGAATTTTCGAGACAAGCCATGTTGCTTAATATATACTTGGAGGTTGAGGACATTCTGACCAAATATTTGGGAGGACTTCACACTCATCTTTGAAGGAAAGTTATCTCCATAAAGTCCAATAATCTCAATGAAACTTGTGTACAAGCATACTACATTGATGACGAGAAGAAGCAAGGAGAAATAGAGCCAAAGGGAGACCAGTCAATAGAACAACAAGACAAAGAACAAGGGAAGACAAGTAGCAGAGGTAAATGGAAAGGTAAACATACCACTACTACTTTGCATAATTGTAAAGATCCTAAGAATTTCTATAAGAATTGTGATATAAATGGACATATTGACGCCACATGTTGGAAGTTACATCCGGAATTACACCCAAAGCACCAAACCAAGGATTCCAAGAAATCCATGGCCACTGTGAAGACAGAAAGAGAGGTGGAGATTAAGGATGATTCAGATGTAGATGAGAGGCTAGGATGCATGGCCACTAACATGTATGGGGTAGAAGAAGAAGAAGATATGAGTAAGCTATTTCAAATCAGAATCCAAATCAAGAAGACTAAGGTAAATGCTTTAGTAGATTCTGGTTCTTAGTCAAATTTGATTTCTGATGCGGTTGTAGAACAACTTGGCCTAGAGACTTACACACATCCACATCCATACCCATTGGGATGGGTGAAGAAGGGTGTAGAAATACAAGTTACAAGGAAGTGTAAGTTTCAGTTTGGGATAAATACCCAATACATAGATGTATTAGAGGTTGATATTATTCCACTTGATGCATTTGACATTGTCTTTAGAAGTCCTTACTTGTATACCAAGAATGATGTGTTCATAAGGAGGGAGAGGCAGTGCTGGATGGATCAAGGATGGAGTCAGTTTTAACATCCGGGCACACCAGAGTAAAACAAAGAAGGCTATGGTAAGTGCCAACCAAGAACGAAGACTTATTCGGGAAAATCATCGGCTTTTTTTTATTTCATTGGAATTGAATAAAAATGGACGTGAGAGCATGGATATTTCTTACCAAAGGATGGAGAATTTTGATAGAACTTGTCAGTTTTTGCAGAAGAAGCCACCACAGGAATTACTCATTAAGGGAGCAAACCAAACCTCCTCTATACAGTCACCATATCTACCTATGGATTCACTGTACCTGGCCGTGGGGCAGCAAGAAGAAGAGGAGATACAAGGAACGGTGGTGACTATAGCAGCAACATACTTGGAGAGGATTCAACCAATCCATCTCAAGAGGTAGAGACAAGAAAGGAATAAACCACTACATTATGAAACCTTCGCCATACTTGAGAAGGTTGGAAAAGAAACCTTTGCGCCATACTTCATGTAGATGCACACAATAGTAAGTTGCAAGAGCTCGCATCCACTAATGACATCTATGCATGAAAAATAAGGAAAGATACAACATTTACCTTCCAAAGAGGATTGTACTCGAGGCATCTTAGAGGAGAATGTAGCATTGGAAACCAGATATCCACACGAGTCTTTAAAGATTAGACGAGAGAATACACTAAGGTATACCTAGTGGTACTCGAATAAGCACGAGAGGAACTTAATTCCTCTACCACTCCACCAATAAGCTTTTATGGGACCAAAATCCTCCTAATTAGGGGAGGTATTATCCATACAAATCTAGAAAAAACACACCACTTCATCAATTTCATCAGCACCAAGAAGAAGAAGAAGGAAAAATAAATAAATTGAGGAATACAGAGGTTCTGGAAGGAATCGCCGCTCTATGCAGAGTGGTGGTTTTAGAACCACCCCTACAGGTAAGGCGAGAGGTCTTGAAACTACTACCTAACCGGGGTGGTGGTCCTGTGATCGTCATCTACTCAGGGAAGTATTACTAGCACTTTTGAACAGAAAATAAGAACAGAGCACGAATGGACACGAATTTGAAGTGCCCAGCCATGTCTCTTCACTTCCATGCCCCTTCACATCCTCCAGTGCATGGGAGGACATGGGAAGGCCTATAAATACATGGAAGGAGCAAGAGAATAGACATTCAAAGGTGAATCAGAATTTAATGAGAGCAGTGAGAAAGATCTTTAGTGTTGGAATGGAATTGTAGGAGCAAGGTGTAGAAACAGAGCAAGCAAGTAATTGGAGAGAAGGTTTACACTATTGCTTCTTTTCATACTTATTGTAATATATAATTGTCTATGTTAGACCAATAAAAGTGGGAAGAAAGAGTAGTTTCCCTTCCCGACTAGTTTTCCTCCTTGGAGGTTTCCAGGATAAAAATTGTTGGTGTTGAAGTTTGAATTATTTTCCTTCTCTGTAATTTCCTTTCTATAGCACTAGATAATTAGTCACGAAGCTCTAATATTTAAGCAAATCTATCATTTTCTAGAGTTAAAATTAGAACAACATTGTTGAGTGATTCGTAGAGTTCCAAATTAGAAGTTTACGGATCACTGGCTGCATAAAAGTTTTGTGTAAGTCTAGGCAAAGCAGCAAAAACATCCACGTGTCCTCCCGGTGCAACTCCAAGGCCAACCAAACAACAAATATTCAAATGAGTGTGGTTGTTCCACGAGACAGTTTTCATGTTAAGGCAATTCATAAAATTTTGAAGTATCCCATCGAGCCATGTCCAACCAACAGAGGCCACGTTTCTTGTTGATGCAAGGATGTAAATTTGACTGGGAGAAATTCCCGTCAAACCGTAAAATTCCGAAAAATGACCATTTGAACCCGGAGATGAAATTTTCTCCAATGATAGAGAATTTAGAAAGGTTACAAGGCTCAAATACATTCCTCTGAGCTACATCCATTCATTTTTCTTTGATTATTTAGGGAAAAAATAACAAGGATAGCAAATTCCAACTATGGAAAATAGAAAACATGAGACAACCCGAGTTTTAGATGAATAGAGAATAGGAGACCCAAATTACAGACCCTTTCCAGATAAACAGAGAAACAATGAAACAACTATGGTTCCATACGTGATCCTCGGCCCAGGAAATAGATTGATTATGACAACAAAAGGAAGCCAAGGACTTCTTAGGCACAACACGAGGAGATAAAATGTGACAAAGACCATAACTTGCTAGGTTTTTAATGGAAAAATTGGGCGAGACTATTTTTAGCACCAATGAGACATAAGGTTTTCAACCTGGAATATATTTAGAGAACCCGTCTCCAACAAAAATTCCACTAGCTAACTACACACAACTGTTTTTAGCATCATGCATTTAGTGTATCCATGATTTTTTCCTTCTACATACAAATCAACCAAGATTCACTTAACAATCTACATTTGCCACAACCATCATCATAATTGCATAAGTTCCATAAGTCCCTATGTTTTATTTATGATTGATATAATTAGTCCTTAATAATTTATATGTTGGACACATGGAATTAGAAATAAGTACCCAACATCATTCAAGACAAGTATTTCACATGCATGAACACTCACATAATTGACATTGACATTGTATGAGTTTAATTAAAGTGATGGATATTTGCACCATGTTATTCAATTCATAGCTTCCTACAAGCTACATCAATTATGCCCCATATAGAATATCCAAACATGTCACACCTACATCAAATTCTCTTCTCAACAATCATGTCTTTCACTAGACATGCTAAAATGAGCCACCTCTAGATACCAATTGGATCCTTTCCTTGACATCTTTTATGCCCTAAAGATTGTAACTTTCAATATCACTCTTGAGCTTTTTCCAACTATTCTTTTCCTAAAATTTAAACATTACCTACTACGTTGGCTCAATGGATTCCTTGTGGTCTTGTAGAGCTATCTATTTTATTTTGAATTTTTCCACCATATTACTTTCAATGGATTCATCATTTCCTCCGAATTATAAATTCATAATGTTTCTATTAATGGATCCACTATTATAACTAGTATAACATGTACAAATTGTTACAAATATACTATAATAAATAATAAATGTTGCATCAAAAAAATGTGTCTAATATTTATTTTAGAAGAAAAATTGAATTATTTTGCTACATATAAAGTTCGTGTAATATTTAATTACATGTTCAATTCGTAAAGAAACCAGATTTTAAAACCATGATGGCCATTTTTATTGAGATTATATTATATTTGTCTTACTCCAAGATATGATTTAAAGTCTTATGGAATTTTCAAAACACAATCAACCATCGTGGATGCTCTATGATTTTGGATTTTTTTTCATCTATAACTATTCTCTTGA
This sequence comes from Taxus wallichiana var. yunnanensis, assembly GCA_018340775.1. Lineage (NCBI taxonomy): Eukaryota > Viridiplantae > Streptophyta > Pinopsida > Cupressales > Taxaceae > Taxus > Taxus wallichiana. The sequence continues at coordinate 404,047,086 of CM031237.1, read as the reverse complement.
CACTAAGATGTACTTAACTTTCTATTGAATCCCATAATTTCACCATTACAATTCCCATAGATCATAGAATTTGCGACCATTAGAGTAATAATTAGAAATAATGCATTATGTTATAGTAGTTAGGAAAAATGGCTTTATTATTTTTAATTTTGTACCCTTTTCCCTTGCAATTAAAATGGAAGTTGAATATTGATTTTATTTTTAAATGCTTCATACCATATTTTATAATGGTTTTTTTGACTATGGAAATATATAAGTTAAATAACATAGAGGATTGCAGCCTAAGAAAGATGGTAGATAAGGAGTTGTAATGTTATGTGTCATGTAACTTGAGAAAAAAGGCCAATGAAAAATTATAATGTAGCTGCAAGTGTATCCTTTACTTAAAAAAATAATTTGACATCAATTATTTGGTGATATTTTCCCCCTATGTTATGAGAAGCTTGTCATCCAACTACTTAATGAAACCAACATTTTTTATAAGGTAATAAGTTGTGTAGTTGTTAAGAGAATATATATTATCAACATTTAACGTGAACTCCAATTCTCTTGAGATGAGAGTTTGTCGATCCTAGAAGCTTGTGATGTATTTAACATGTTTTTGGTTAATAATTTTTATTTTAAAAATAAAATCCTTTAAACATATGTTACAATTCCATGTACATATTGTACTAAATAGTATATAATATAATAAATGAGTAAAATTGAAATGTATTTTAATGTAGAAAATTCTAATTTTGTATTATAGCTACCAACAAAATGTCTAACTGTCCTCAAAATTTCACTCTTTACTACTACATAAATATAAATTTATTGATATTAACCATTGAAAATGACAAGAAAAGGATATAAATGAAAAATTAAAAAATATTGTTCTTGTGAGTCTAATCTCATTTTATCCTTTTCACTTTTCTTTATCCCCTCTATTTCAATGGCTTTGCACCACAAATTTTCTTAATCTAAGGATGTCAGTGTTTACAACATTTACAATAAGTAATTTACTATTAGAGGAGCCCTCAATTGTATACAAACTAACTTATAGCCATATTTTGGTATTATAATTTTTAACGAGAGATAATAATAAGCTATTATAACTACCTTTTCTAACCATATACAAGGCTGAATTAAGGCTTATGAGTATGCTAGGAAATACTAGAGCTAACACATTCCATAAATAAATAAAATCTAAGGTAGAAAAATAAATTAACCGTGACCAAATATTATATTACTTTCAATACCTCTGTCATTCGAGAAAAACTTCCTAATAATTTAATTGTAGTTATTACTACCTAAAATCACTAGTTAATTCTTGAACATATAGTTGATAATAATCCTCTTATTTCATATATTTCCAAACTATTTTTCCCACATTCTCTACAATTTCACATTTCTTGATGTCTCCTCAAAAAAGAACCAAGACGTCGAGAACAATACAAAGTATGAAAAATACATGAGTATGAATTAAATTTAACAATCATGCAAGAAAGGCACTTGTATAATTTATTTAGGATTACTAAATATCATATTCTTAATACAAATATGCATTTTTACTTTTATTTTGAATGGACTTAGTTGAATTTGTATGTAAGGTTGGACACTAATTGCTGCTCGGATATATGGAACTAATAAATTGAGCTATTTTCATAAAAATAATAGTAAAATAAAACAAATTAGTGCCGTAAGTAGTTGCCTAGTTTTCCTAGGCCTTAATCCTCATATGACCATATATAGTTGGTTTTAAAAGATTAAATATATAAATATTGACTATATTATATGTCTACAATAATTAAAATATCTATTTAAAGTGATATTCAATGAATAAATTACAACCTAAAAATGACCATGTCACATATATGAAAAATAAACATTTGTAAGAAAAAACAGTAACAAATAATATCCTAAATAAACTTCTATCAAAATAATTACATATTTATGATTTATATTTTATGTTTTCAATTGATTTTTAAATTCAAAAGAAAATTTATCTAACGACATGCGCATTTATCTAATATGGTATCGTGGGAAAAAGAAAAATTTATAGGAAACTCATATAACTAGGTTCAAAGCTTGATATCCTATATGCTTAAAGAAGGAGATACTTGTTTTAGGAAGAGGTATATATTTTATGTAGAAATGTTTAAGAATAAAGCCCGATAAACTTAAAATGAGAGATACATATTTTGAAGAGGAAGTAAGCCTTTAAGAGAGTGATTTTTTTACTGTAGGTATTTTATTTTTAAGGGAACATACCCTATAAGTACAACCAAAAGTGCTCAATGGCCCGGGATAGACAAGAAGAAAGAGAGTAGTTTCTTTATACGTGGGGACCACACCCCACTCAAATCCAAAAATCTAGATAAAGCAAAAGAGTACTAAGGAAGGGGATAAATTACTACAAGAAGCTTGATTATAGACAAAAAAACAACGACTTGAAAATAGCGAGAACAAAAACTACACTAAGAACATAGAGACACAAAAGACACTAATTCACAATTTTTTTATACACATTGAGTGAAACTTTGAGGGCCTCGTAAAGATTCATGGCTTCCCTTATATTATTTTTTGAATTGGTCCCTTTGTTTAACTTCTTATTGATCCTCCCATTCTTCCAAGTGAAGGAGGTTAATATTGTTAATATGGACCTGGAGGAGTTCTAGAATGGCCATGTCGATGGCTAATTGATTGTTGTATTTTTCCTCTAGTATTATGACCTTTCCAAAAGATATTTTACTTCCTTCGTAGACTCTTAGTGGAGGAAGGGTCTCTAAAGTTGTTGTTACCATCTTTAAGAAGAAAATTAGCATTCTCTTGATAGATTTAAATTCATCGCTGAAGTTTAAAATTATCAAGTGTAGAAGGAGTGATATGATCACTAGGACTATAATGGCTAATATCCAATGGATTTTCCTTACAAATTACTTCCTTTTCCTTCTTGTTACTTATGAGAGTTCACTTAGCATGTGGGGTTTCGAGATACGGGGTTACGAAAGAGGGATTCTTAGATCTAATACGGGGCTCTGGGGGAGGAGGAGCTAAAGGATGACAAGGGTCATTTGCAATTACATCTAGGATGAATTGATGAAAATAGAAGATGAATCCATGATGTAGTGGTATCATTCTCCTATTCCCTTGAACCTCTAAAACATTTTTTTTGCAAATAGTGAAAAATATAATAAGGTAGACTGACGTTTGCTTCTCTTCTGAAGTGATTAAGCAGGACCAAATGGTGTAGGGGAATGGTGTAGAACCTTCCTTCCAATGTTATGTATAACACCACCATGTGAGCAACTTCATCAAATGGTTGTGGAATGGAATAAAACATGATTCTAGATCTCTCAATTTGAATTTATTCTCTATCATCCAAGAAAATCCTTTCTGTACATCCTTATCAAAATTATTTCAAAATAATTTGTTGCCTTCCATGCTAAATCCCATGGTGAAGGAGATGAATTTCTCTAAAATGCTGAAATCTTTGCCTTTGAAAATGATATTTATGTCTTTCCAATTAGTCATAAATTGTAAGGAGATATCTTTTTCATGACCCTTTATATGTTGTGTGAAATTTGTGAAGTCACCAATGTTGAGGATTTCCCATAGTTCAATGTTTTGTTTCCATTGGGGGTCTAAAACCAGTTCTACTCTACATGGTCCGAAAGCAATTGGGACATATGGGCTGCGAGTACGCGAACCGGCCGAACCGGGTGAAATGGGAACAAGCAGTGCGAAACAACTGGGACATTTGGGACAAATGGCGCGAACCGGCTGGTTCGGAAATCAGCACAAGGAGCACTGTGCTAAATGGGACAAAGGGACGCGCGGGACGCGAAAAGCGAAATGGCCGAAGGCAGGGAAGAAAAGTCAACGTTTGGTCCGGAAACTTCAAACGGCCATAACTTTTCACTCCGAGCTTCATTATTGATGATATAATAAGCTACACTAGGGAGTTCCTTGTCATCATGCCACTCATTATAATTGTTCATGTGAACACCAACATTAGGAAGTGCATCAGAGAAACTATTCTCTTCCATATATATATATATATATATATATGTATGTATGTATGTATGTATGTATGTATGTATTATAATAATATTAAGACCAATACAATGCTTATTAGCTTCATTAATGAAATCGCTAATGGTATTATTGGGTGCATGGGTTATATTGAGGTTGTTAATGATATCCAGAGAATCCCCTTTCATAATGAGATTATTTACATTGAGAATCAGATCCATTCTTAATCCTTAAAGAGTGGTAATGATCTCGAGAAAATTGATTGGATTACTTACCCATGGGGCCTACATAAACAACAATTAGTTGACCATGATGGTTTTTTATGAGACTGCTTCCACCAAATGTCATTGGGTTGCCTTTTGAAAGGGGAGAGACCTTTTTCTAAGGAATATTAATGTGAGATTCTTCATTAAAGGGACATATTTTAAATATGAAGGTAGATTTTGTAAAGGATGTTATTGAAATAGAGAAGATGTAATTTTTAACAAAAATTATTTTTCGGGAATTCTTTCTCCTGTAAGGTATAGTTTCTTGGAAATTTGAAAGGTTCCATAAATTATATTTTGTGTTTACTTTATAGATGCCCCCTTTGTATCCCATCCTAATCTTGAAACTTTCCTTAGACATTATGTGGGGTGCTTCCACCCATTTTTATTGGGATTTGAATCTCGAAACCTCCATCTTCGGGTATTTTTTTAGTTCATGTGAGAGTTTGTACATAGGAAATTATATTTTATAATTACGTAGAATGCTTTTTAATAAATTAGGCATGACCTATTTAATGTGACATAGGAAGGATAATTTATGTTTGTGTATAATGAAACTATATGGTGATTGATCAAATTGATCGAGAACATTTACTTTTTTATATGATCATACGTTTGGTCCAATGAATGTGAAAAAACACTCAAACATTACCACTTTACACTAATTTTTTTGGCCACTAATATTTCTATGTTTTCTCTCTTCTACCACATTTCTATAACTAAATGACAAGTTACAAACCCGTCTTGAGAAACCCCTCTAGAGGATGTGTTGGTATCCAAATTTATTCTCCTTGGAAGTTAAGCAACATCACATTTAGCAAGATACTCGAGAGACAAAAAAATCATGGTATAAGTGGTTTTGTATCTAGGGAAGATATTAAACTGGCTCTTTATAACTCATGCGTTGGAGAAATGGACAACACCTTCATTAATTATTTTATCTATCCTAACTACTTTAGGTCGTGCCTTTCAATCAGGGTGAGAGGACCCACTTTGTAACCTCTGTTGGTGTAGGACATGAAGAGATCCTTCTTTGCACAATTTTAAGGGGAGCCTTGAGAAAATATGATCAATAAACCACAATTTAACTCTCACGAGTCATCACTTCTAAAGAATGGAGATATTTTCGAACAAGGTTCAGGTTATTAAAGACACTTAAAACTTACTTGCTTCTGTATATTTTTATAGTAGAATTTGTTCATTTGTGGACACACAACACAAACAGGGGTACTTTAGGTAGGATTCATGGTTATTTGAATTTTTTGTGAGGAATTAATCAAGATGAAGTTGATTTCACGGATCTTTGAGAACCTTTACAATAATTGGAAAACTAATAGACGAGAATGCTTTAGAATAGACAAAATATTCCTTTAACCAAAATGTGCATCAATGGAGGCCCATATCTGCATGGTTTCACACAATCTTAAACAATTTAACATGGAGGCTTGAGCTAAAGACTCAATTAAACGTTAACAACCCCTAGTTCATCACGCCTAGGATACACTCATAGGATTAAATACAATAGTTATCAACATAGTGGAAGTAAAAAGATTTTAAATTATTTATTTCATTACCAGATGAAAGCTCTTCTCACAATGAAATTGTAAATGCCATAATACTAACACATGGACAAGATCTTGTGTGATTCAGAGAGATTTTAATATAAGATTGCAACAGGAACAAGAAAAACTATTTGAAAGACATTATGGAATAAAAGAAGACATAATTTTTCCCAAGATCAACACAAATTAATTTGAGATTTATCAGATTCATCGCAGGGGAGATTTTCTTGAACAATATCAGATCTTGTCAATGGCTATACACTTGCAACCATCTTGACATGATTGAAATATAAAACACAAGAAATTAATAGGTTTCTCAAATGGTCTCTTAGGAAGATGGGATTTCTCAAATTTTCTTGTAAAAACCCTAACCATTTTCAAGAGTATTCTCATTGCATTTATATAATTCACTCGCTCACTCATCCCAAAATTTCCGCTAAAAATAAGAATATTCGAGGAATCATTTTCTTGTTACAAATTTGTCTCAGAAAGTGATGTTTAACAAATTTACACCCAAATCTACCAGTTGGATGAATCATGAATTGATCACGTTTCTCAGACCCTCTACCATGATTGGGATGCCATATAATAATGTTTGACAATATTATTAATCATTCTTTCATTATGTCATGTAACAAATCCCCTTTCAAATCATTTTCAGGTGGCTCAATATGGATAGATCTTACAAGCAATCCTTTTCACCCTCGAGAATACACCTTCAGAAATTAGTACCCTCGCATGGATTCCTACATTCATGTGTTGTGGGTTTGAGTTGGCCAAGTGCAAAGAGGAGTCAGCGAAAGCCTCCATGTGTTTCCTTAGCGCAAATGCAAAGGTCAAACCGAGAGGAAAATTTTCAAATGAGTGCATGCCCTCCACGTGGACAAGCTTTGAGTTGAAGTGGGCCTCAGAGTTTCAAAATGCCCCAGCAACCTACCTCTCCACTTCTAACTTTTGATGTGGGCCCCAAGGGAGTTGCAAATTATTTCATAACTTTTCTCCTTCGTACAAAATGGCAAAAAATCATGAAAGGCTCCGATGACCGGCCTCTTTACTTGTAACATGAAAAATTGCCACGTATCCTTCTTAAGGGTCAAAGTAAGAATTTTTCCCTACCACTTCATATTTGCTGAATAACTAATTAGATACTATCGAGGTTGTGGCACCAATTCGGTATTTTTACGAGATGTGACAAAAGTGATAAATTTCAACAAAAAGACCCACTGGGCCGCATTCAATAAGAAAGGACTACATTTCTCCAAATGTTGGGAAAAATTTTGACATGGAAAAATGACGATGGAAAACTAGAAGGAAGGGGAAACCCTGAATTCACACCCAAATTAAAAATTCTTTCTCATGGACAGAGAAACGATAAGCAAAATCTGGACTCAATGTGATCATCGACCAAAGGAAAGGACTGACCATGACAACCAAATGAAGGAAAAAAATTCTCACATCAATATAGGGAGACAACAAAAGTTTCAAACCATGCAGACTGAGATGTTTTGAACAAACAGGTGAAATTAAATTGAGCACCAACAAATCAGCTCCGACTGGGGATGGGCACTCCCCGTGAGTGCCATAAGAACAACATACCAAACTATGTGCCAAAAATCCATTGGGAAATGGAGTCAAAAACAAGCTTGTGGAGCATAAATACAATAACCAAATCCCCAAGACATTTCTTAAGAAACCAATAAAAACTGGTCACCAAGGACTAGAAAAAACCGAAATAAAAAACTATACACTATACAATGATGCACACCTTGATTGAGAAAACAATCAAGGAAAATTTTCAAAATCCTTCGATTCTGAGTATGACCATGTTAAGTAGGTTTGATAGATTTTTCATAACTGGTCATATGAATGTTTCTCTTTTCCATCCAAGTTGTTATCGACCACATTTTTGTAGGCTTATCCTTTGTGCCTATGTCAAGTTTTTTAACATCTCTCGAGCTGCATTAAATATAAAATTCCTAGGAAAAGCAACCTGTTTAGGATATATGCATTGATCAATTTCATACTCCTTGAAAACAACATCATAGCTCACAAAGTTATCAACATTAATTTTTGTGTGCAATACTTCATAAGAAGCATTGTTGGGGTCCTCAATGAGATATAACATTTTATTTTCACCATATAACTTCACAAGGCAGCCCTCAATTGGTATGGTGGCATAAGACATGTCCATTTGCACACTTCCACTCACACTAGCTCCCCATTTTTTGGATAACAATATTCCCACTTAGCAAGACAATCCACAATTACTACGTTCAAAGTTATGTACTTTCTTGGATAAGCTACCAATTGCACTACTAAGCCTTTGACACATTCAACTACATGCACCTCTCTTGAATCCATGGTAGTACATTTCCCATAAGTTGTTGTTACTTTTATATTCAACTCATTCATGACCTCAAGAGGCATTACATTATATGAAGCTCCTGAGTCAAACATGCAGTTATGTAACAACCTATATTTAATAATTAGAGTAGTGAAAAATGGATCCATATTCAGCCAAGAATCAACCAAATAATTTCCAAAATAAACCTTAGGTGTTTCACCCAATTCTTGCAATGCTTGTGGTTTTTCTAATTCTTTAATGACATGAGGAATCTCTACATTATTTACATTTTTACCCTAGATTACCTTTTCTTCCTTAAGCCCTATATACTCAAACGCCTTCTTCTTATGCTAAGGAATTCTAAGTAATTCAAAAATTGGAACAGTGACCTTGATCTGATGCAAGATTTGAGCTATGTCATAAGGAACATAATTGGGTAGGGCAGTGTTAGAAGGGAGATTCACAATTTCATATGATAATATGGGAGTCTTCTTATTCTGAGCATGGGGAGGAACACAAGTTTTATTTGGGAAAACAAGGCCTTTCTCAAATGCATCTTTTTAGGAATTTCCTTAGGGATATTGGTAAGCACTGGAATTTTTGGTTTGGCCTGAGGCCCTACCCCTTTGACAACTTTGCTTCTTGTATTATATTATTTTTCTTGGGAAACTATTGCATTCATTAACAATTGTTTGTCTTATTCTGAAAGAATTCCTCCATCATAATTTTTAATCATTAGTGCCCTCAAGTACTAAAAATCGTTATTAGGCAACTAAAAATCTTGTACCATATCAATTTCAAAAGTATGAGTGCGGGGAAGAGGTAATACTCGGTGAATGCAATACCAAACATCAACAGTAGTTCTGGAACTTATTAGTTCAATTGAGGTTGCTCCTTGCTATGAACTTGTAGAGAAATCCATCACGCATGCATCATAATCTGTTTAATCATCATCAAATTACTTAATTTCTTTGTCTTCACCACATGGGGAATGGGGAAAGAAAAATCCATCATGCCACTCCATATCATGAATCTCTTCCAAAGTAGTAACTCTGGCAGCTAAATGATTAGGTACCAATCTATTTTCCTAGGATTGGGGCTTTCTATTTCTTGATCCCATGGGCCCTTTACCCCTGTCACAAGATCTCTAATCACCTCTAGGATGATTTGTAAATATTTCTTGACCTTGTGGCTTATGATGACCTTGGGAACCTTATCCAATCCCCTTCTTTGCTCTGGCCAGTTTACAGGATATTTCCTTAACATCTCCGGCCAATGTTTTTACAACATCTTCTAGATCCAAAGACTTACTTGACTGAGGCTTCTCTGGATTGATCATCTTGATACCTTTCCTCTTAGGAAGCTTACCAACTACTTTGATATTTTTTTCAATATACAAAGCCAAAGTGAAGGATTGCCTCAAAGTTCCTTGGTTTTTGTCCCTTAAATAATAAATAACCTTTTTTGTCAAAATCATCAGAATATTTTATTAAACAAGAAACATCACTTGACTTGAGGATTACATGTAGCCTATTCAAGGTCTTATTGAACCTATTATTGAAGTTACAAACATATTCATTAGGATTCTTCTTAATATTCTCAAATTCAGACAAAAGAAACTTGGGATCTATCTTATCCCCATATTGCAATCTAAAAGCATTTTTCATTTTTTTCCATGAATCTAATGAGTTATCTGGAAAATACTTATACCAGTCACGTGCATCCTCACCACCAGTATGAATAAACAATTTTATATGCACATCCTAAAATTCAATTTCAAATTCCTCCATCATATTGACAAAAAGTTTTAAATGTTGATCACAAATGAGAACATTATTCCCTTGAAATTTAAGCAATCTATTTATAACATCTTATGGCACTATATTTGGATATCTAGCCATACCTCTAAAATTTATAGGACCAAAATTATTCACAACAAAAGGAGTTCTCAATGGAGGCTGGGGCATACTTGTTTTGAGGAGGTGATCTTACATGAGATGCAAAATGGTGAGGGACAACGGGTCTTTGGAACACAAGGGTATAATTATTTAAATGAATGTCCTCTAAAGACTCTGTTTCGTGGAAACCCCTATCAAATTTTGAAAATATAGGGAAACAATGAGAAGCACACTTATCAAACACAAATGAAGGCCCTTCTCTAGTTATAGAATTTAGATCTATATGAAAATTACCCGATTCAAAATCACTCGAAGAAGAATGGTAATCCTCAACAACAGGTTGATCACTTTTCACAATGGATAACTCTTTTCTTGATTCCTGATCTCCAACTATTTTCTAGACTCTTTTCCCTTCTGAATTTGTCTTTCCTAGTTATGGAAAAAAATTCTGGTAGGGTCTGTAGTGAAGAAATATCTTCTTCCTTCAAGATTTGTAAAGATTAGTGATAGATTTCACTTAATACAGGTTAAGGAACTGGTATTTATCAAAATTTAAATCAACACGGAGTCGCCACTAAGGATTTTCACCTTAGTTTTCCAAATGCACTATAAATGACTTGTCAAATATCTATCAACATTTAATTCCTACAAAGCTTAGTAGATTTGACCATCCTTTACCAATATTTATTATTGAAGATATAAATTTAGTGTAATAATCACTAGAAACTAGAAATATTGAACACAAAACTTGTAACTTTGCACAATTCTTGCAAATCTCAACACAAGATGACGTTTAAACAATGTATTTGCACTTAGATAATGTAATAAACATTACCTGGGTTCGTATGTGTACACCTTTGTTCAAATAATCCCCAACAAAGACACCATTCTGGTGTTATTTCTACACAATTAGGTCCTAGTGTTCAAATAATCCCCGGAAACGGAACCATTATGGTGTTTTTGTCACACAAATAGGTCCCAATGTTCAAATAGTCCTGAGTAATGGTGTCATTCTGGTGTTTTTTCCACACAAATAGGTCCGAGTGTCCAAATAATCCCCTTCAACTGTGTCATTCTGATGTTGTTGCCACATAAATAGGTCCCGGTGTTCAAATAATCCCTAGTAACGGCACCATTATGATGTTTTTTCCACACAAATAGGTCCGGGTGTTTAAATAATCCCTAGAAATTACACCATTCGATGTTGTTGCCACACAAATAGGTCTCGTTGTTCAAATAATCCCCGTGTAATGGCACCATTATGGTTTTGTTATCCAAATTGATTCTCCAGGAAGCCGAGTAACATCACAAATTTAACAAGATACTTATAGCCATACAAATCATGGTATAAGTTGTGTTGGTGCTCAATTTGATCTTGCCCCGTTTGTCCTTGAAATACTTCAGTTTGTGGGATTTGTCGAATTTTCTATCTCCCCATGTTGTTATATGAAAGCAATTTCCTTTATTTTGTTTCCATCATCAATCCTTTCCTTTGGTCAAGGATAAAATTAAGTCAAATTTTTTTTCCGTTCCTCTATCCGTGTGAAAGAATTTGTAAATTGGGCATAAACTCGTGTTTTTCCCCTTCCTTCTATTTTTTCCATACTCACGTTTTGTTTTCCCTATCAATTTTTGTCCTAATATCTGTGGAAACGTGGTCCTTTCTGATTGGATGTGGCTCAGCGAGGAATTTTTAAACTCTAAGGCCCACTTTAACTCAAGTCTTGTCCATGTGGAGGGCTTACACTCATCTAAAAATTTTCCTCTTTTTTTGACTTTTGGAGTTACGCCTGGGAGACACATGGTGGTTTCCACTGCCTTGCCAAGACTTAGACATTTTTTTTTCATGTGGCCGGTGTAGATTTGTCAGACCATGGACACATGGAGGACCGACGCTTATTTGAGGATTCACCTCTGGGTCCTACCTTAGTTGTTGTGCCAAAGAGTCACGTGGAGGCTTCCGCTAGCTCCTCTTTGTAATTAAAACTTTTCAAGCAACTTTCTAAGGCTTGGGACAAGTGGAGGGCCCGCGCCTATTTGGGGACTTGTCCCTGTACTTTAATTTTGAAGAAGCACTGAAGGGACACTTGGAAGTTTCCACTCACTCTGCCCTTGCTTGGAATTTTCAATGGTCGATGAAACTTTCTCGGACCCTAGACACATGGTGGCTTCCACTGTTCCTTCAATTTTTTCAAAAAACCTCTTCTAGATCGAGACACGTGGTGAGCCCGCACTTTTTGGGGTCTCTGACGATTGTGGGCTAAATACCAAAGATTTTCCAAAGAGACACGTGGAGGCTTCCAATGGATCCTTTTATATTAAGACTTTTCAAAGGCCAAAAAGTAATTTTCTTAGGTACGGGACATATGGAAGGCCTATGTTTGTTTGGAAAATTTCCTCTGTACTTTTCCTTTGCAGTTGTGCTAAAGAAACACGTGAATGGCTCTAATCTAAAGTTGAGAAGGGGTAGAATCAACGGTTTTTGTGCATTGTATCCGATATTGCTGCCATTTTTTCTCGGAGACTCTGGAGATGTGAATATGAATTATTTTTCTTGTAAACTAGACTCACAATGTAGGTATGTGTATTAGTCTATGCGCGAACACTCATTTCTCGAGGCATGAATGTAGGCATCCATGCGAGGGAACTTATTTTTCAAGGTGTTGCCTCAAGGACGAAAAGGATTACTTGTCGATCCATCTATATAGAGCCACCGAAAATGATTAAAACATGGATTTCTCGGATGACATAATAAAAAGAATGATTAGAAGGACTGCCAAAATGTTGTGGCATGACATCCTAGTCTTTACTCGAGGGTTTGAGAAACGTGATTATTTAATGATTTCTCCACCGCTAGTTGTGGGTGTAAATTTGTTAAACGTCACTTTCAATTTGTTAAATTTGTTAAAATTTTTGAGAGTGAGCGAGTAAAATGTATAAATGCAATGATAATACTCTTGCAATAGGTCGGTGGTTCAATTTTTAAGAGAAAATTTGAGAAATCCCATCTTCCCGAGAGACCATCCGAGAAATATGTTAATTTCCTTTGTTTTATATTTTTAATCACGTAAAGTTGGTTGCGAAGTGTACAACCATTGACAAGATCTTAGACTGTTTAAAGAAACTTTATCCTATTAATGAATCTAATCAACTTTGAATTAATTTGTGTCAATCTTGGGAAAATGTGTGTCTCCTTAATTTCAAAATGTATGCAAGTAGTTTTTCTTGTTCCTATTGCAATCTTGTGTTGAAGTCCCTTTGAATCACATAGGATTTCATCCATGCGATAGTTTAGTGGCATTTGTAATTTCATTACGAGAAGAGATTTCATCCCTGTAATGAGATAAATAATTTAAAATCACTTTATTGTCTTTTTTGTTCATTAAGATTTTTGTAAGCCTTTGAGTGTATCTTAGGCGTGAGCAACCAAGGGAATTTTAATTTTTAATTGAGTCTTTATCTCAAGCCTTTGTGTTAAATTCTTGGATATTGCGTGAAAAAGTCTGCAAATCTGTGCCTCCATTAATGCACACCTTTTGGTTCAAGGAATATTTTAGCTATTCTCAAGCATTTTCTCATTTTGTTTTCCAAATGTTGTGAAGGTTCTCAAAGATATCACATAATCAATTTTATTATGCTTAATCTCCCACCAAATTTATTTAAGACAAATGAATCCTACCGAACTACCCCTGTTTACCCTATATGTCCACAAATGTATAAATTCTACTTCTAAAATATGTAGAAGCAATCAAGATTCCATAATGTCTCTAGTAACCTTGGCCCCTGTTTACAAAATATCACCATTCTTTAGAAGTGACAACTCGTAAGAGTAAAATTATGGTGCATTGATCATATTTTCTTAGGGTCTCCTTTCAAATTTCTGCAAAGAAGGATATCTTCATTCTCCTTCACTAACAAAGGTTACACAATAGGTCCTCTCACCCTCATTGAAAGGCATGGCATAAAGTAGTGAGGATATATCAAATCCTTAACAAAGGTGTTATTCATTTCTTCGATGCCTGAGTGACAAAGAATCAGATGAATCCCCTCCTCGGCTACAAAATGACTCATATTATGATCTATCTATCTGTCAGTGTCTTGCTAAATCAGCGATGCTTCTTGGTTTCCAAGGGAGAATAAATGTGGATACGAACACTAGAATGGTGTCGTTTCTGGGGACATGAAGGTGTGTGTAAAGTTTAAACGCCATAAAAAATGCATATAGACCCTGGTAAATGCTTCTTACAAATTTTAAAGTGCAAATACATTGTTGAAACTTTATCTTGTGTCTTGATTTGTAAGAATTGAGCAAAGTTACAATTTCTATGTGCAATATTTCCTATTTCTGTTGGGTTTTTCACTAATTTTACATTAAAAATATTAAATACAGTAAAGTAAGGTCAGATATGTGAATCTTTGCATGAATTTAGTGTTGACAGACATTTGACAAACCAATTTTAGTGTATTTTTACAACTAAGGTTAAAATCCTTAGTGGCGACTCCATTTTGAATTAAGCTGTTGATAAATTCCAGTGTCTTAAACTATTTAAATCAAAATTTATGACTAATCTATGCAAATATGGAAGGAAGAAGATATTTATTCGTTAACGACCCTACTAGAAGGTTGGTTCTAGAGCAGGGAAAGGAAAATTCTGATGGAAGAAGAATCTGAAAAATTTGTTGGAGATCAGGAATCAAGAAAAGAGTTATCAATTGTGGAAATTGATCATCTTGTCATTAAAAATTGTCATACTTTCTCGAGTGCTTCTGAATCAGGTAGTCTTTTTGTAAATCTGAATTCTCCATCTAGAAAGGGGCCTTCTTTTGTATTTGAAAATTTTGCATCTCATTCTGTCCCTGTATTCTCCAAAGCTGATAGGATCTTCTAAGAAATATATTTTTTAGAGAACATTCATTTTGAGAATTGCATTCTTGTGCCTCATAGACCCCTCACTCCTCATCATTGTGTTTCTCCTGTAAGATGACCTCCCCAAAAAAATATGGCCCAACCCCCACCCAGACCTCTATTTGTTGTGAACACTTTTAGTCCTATAGATTTGAGAGAGATATGGCTGGATATCCAAATGTTGTGCCATAAGATGTTAGAAATATATTGCCTAAATTTCAAGGAAATAATGCTATTCTTTGGTGATCAACACTTAAATATTTTTGTCAATATGATGGAAGACTTTGAGATTGAATTTGAGGATGTGTAAATAAATTTGTTTATTCATACTTTAGAGAAGGATGCACATGAATGGTATAAATATTTTCAGTAAAACTCCATTGATTCATGAAAGAAATGAAGAATGCTTTTAGATTGTAGTATAGAGATAAAAGCAGACCCTAGGTTTCTTTTATCATAATTTGAAAATATAACAAAAATACTAATGAGTCTATTCATGACTTCAATACAAGGTTCAATAAGACCCTTAACAGATACCTATGATCTCGAGGCTAATTGATGTATCCTATTTGATAAAGTACTCTAATGATTTTGATAAGAAGGTTGCCTATTATTTGAGGGATAAGAACCCAACAAGATTGAGGCAAGCCTTCACCATGGCTTTGTATATTTAAAATAACATCATGGAAATTGGTAAATCTCTTAAGAGAGAAGGAATCAAGCTAATCAATCTAGAGAAGCCACGGTCAAGTAAAGCTATGGATTTGGATTAGGTTGTAAAAAATTTGGTGAATCTATTAAGGAAATATCCTATAAACTCGGCCAGAGCAGAGAAGGGGATTTGATAAAGTTCCCAAGGTCAAGAAATATTTACCAATAATCCTACGGGTGATCGGAGATATGATGATAGAGGAAAATGACTCATGGGATCAAGAAATAGATAGCCCTAACCCTAGGAAAACAAATTGGTGCCCGATCTTTTGACTTCCGGAGTAGCTTCTGTGGAAGAAAAAAATGAAATTGAGTGGTGTGACAGATGTTTCTTTCCACATGCCCCATGTGACAAATAAAAATAAGTTGATGAAGTTGACAATGACACTAATGATGATGGGGTGCTCTACAAGTTCACAGCGAGAGGGCAACTTCAATGAATTAATCGAGATTTAGTTGTGCTATAGATTTCTGAGATTGCATCCACTAGGTATTACCCCTTCCTCCCTCTCATTCTTTTGAAATATATATGGCACACTATTTTGAATTACCTAATAATGATTTTGAATATTTAAGGGCATTAATGATTAAAAAGTATGGTAGAGGAATACCTTTTGAGTAGGATAGGTAGTTGTTATTGAACGCAGTAGTTGGCCATGAAAAATAATATATAACTAGGAGTAAAGTTTTCAAAGCGGCAGGGCCTCAGGCCAAACCAAAAACTCCAGTTATCACCAATATCTCAAAATAAACTCCTAAGAAAGATACATCTAGAAAAATCCTTGTCTCCAAGCAGAATTGGTATCCTTGCCCGTGTTCAGACCATGAAAATTCCTTTGCGGTCAGATGAGTTTCTCAATTTTCCTCCAAATGTTGCCTTGCCCAAATATGTTCCTTATGAAATTTCCCAAGTCTTACGTCAGATCAATATTTATGTTCCAATTTTTGAGTTCTTAGGATTATTGAGCACAAGAAAAGGGCCTTTGAGTATTTTGGATTGAAAAAAGCAAAGATTATCCAAGGCAAAAATGTAAACAACGTTGAGACTCCTCTTACCATTGCAAAGTTAGAAAAACCCCAAGTGTTGGAAGAACTATGTGAGCCACCTAAAGTATATTTTGGAGCATCCTTGGTTGAGTCCCAACTAAATGTAGATCCATTTTTCACTACTCTGATTATTAGGGGCATGATGTTACACAAGTGTATGTTTGATTCTGGATCATCATGCAATGTTATGCCTTTTGAAGTCATGAATGAATTAGATATCATTGAAGTGACAAAAACTTATGGGAAGTGCACTTCCATGGATTCTAGAGAGGTTCCAGTGGTTGGATGTGTCAAAGGTTTGATAGTGTAACTTACAGCCTACCTAGGAAAGAACTTAACACTAGATGTTGTTATTGTTGATTGCCTTACCAAATGGGGAATGTTGTTATCAAGAAAATGGGATTCTAGTGTGGATGGTAGTGTGCAAATGAATATGTCTTTTGCCACTATACCTATTGAGGGAATCCTTGTAAAGTTGTATGGTGAAAAGAAGATGCTACATCTCATTGAGGATCCCAATAATGTTTCCTATGAATTGTTCTACATCGACACCTTTCGATGCGAGATAAATTTGTTGGATTTGCTGATGGTAAAGTGAAAAAAATTGATCAATGCAAAGTCTCTTAGTCAAGTAGGTTCTCCTTGGACTTTTTTGTTCGATGGGGCTTTCTCTAAATATGAAAATGGTGGTGGTATTGTTCGATATCTCCGGCTAGGAAGAGTTTGTTTTTCTCTTTTAAAATCAACTTTGCGGGCACTAACAATATTGCTAAATATGAAGCACTACTCTTGGGTCTAAGAATTGATTAGAAATATGGTATTAGAGACATCATTGTTAAAGGAGACTCAGAGTTAATTGTCAAGTAGGTTAGAAAATTATATGCAACAAAAAATCAGAGAATTAAGCACTATGAGCATGCAGTCTGGGATTTCATTGAAATTTTTGACTCCTTCAACATAATACATCATGATAGGAAGTGCAATACTTTAGTAGATAAATTGGTTGTATTGGGGTCCAGATTTGAATATTGTATTGTATACCCCTATTATGAGTATAATATTTAGGAATTGACTAGGCCATCTATTCCTCAAAATGTTAAACACTTGAAATTGTTTGAATATGACACCCGAGATACAAAGGTTTTTACAAAACCAAGGAGAATTTGTTGATCAATGTATAGATTGGGAGCCAATGGTTTGTGTGGATGATGGAAAGGAGACTTTATTTGGTAAAGACATCATTCAGTTGAAGACTAATACTATCCCTAGAGGTTTGGTAGCAATGAATCAAAATTTGATAATGTTGATTGTATTTTCAATGCAGACACATGCCAGCCTCGAGGTATGTTGAAGAGCACAACCTTGGCACGAATGATAAACCACGTAAGATCTGGTTAGGTAGCAATCTGAGCAAGGAAGAAAAGCAGTCATATGTCCAATTGTTGAAGAAATACCAAGACTTCTTAGCATGGTATTATTTTGAATCGAAAGCATACAAAGAGAATATTTGCTAGCACAAAATTCCCTTAGAAGATTCTCCCTAGCCATTTACGTAGAAATGGAGGTCAATCAATCTAATTCTTTCCCTGAAGATGCAAGAATAATTGAAAAAATTGAGGGATGGAGGAATCATACATCCCACAAGGTACTCATCATGGGTTGTAAACTTGGTACCTATCGTAAAGAAGAAACAGAGATATATAAGGTTGTGTGTGGACTTTAGACACTTGAATATAGCATCAATGAAGGATAACTACCCTCTACCAAATATGGACAATATGTTATAATTGGTTACTGGTTCTGAATTTTTATCCACCTTGGATGGTTTTTCTAGATATAACTAGGTAGTTGTGAAGGAATAAAAAAATCAAGAATGCCTTTACTACTCCTTAGGGCACATATGTATATGTAAGAGTGCCTTTTGGTCTAATGAATGCTAGAGCCACTTTCAAAAGAGCAATGGATGTAGATTTTTATGGATATATCAATGATTTCATTGTTGTATATCAAGATGATGTGACTTTTTCTCCGAGTAAAAGGAGTGACCACTTACAACACTTGAAAAAATGTTGTTAAGATGCGGGAGTATGGTATTTCAAAGATAAATCCCAAGAAGTGCCATTTTGGAGTTTAGAAAGCAAAAATGCTTGGACACATTGTGTCAAAGGAAGGGGTAGTGATTGATCTTGAAAGGGTAGAAGCCATCAACAAAGTCCCTTTTCCAAGAACCAAGAAGGTAATTCAATCCTTTTTTCGGTAGATTAATTTTATTAGGAGATTTATCTCCAACTTTGTTGAACTAACTATCCCAATCACTAGCATGTTAAAGAAAGATCAAAGAATCAAATGGGAAGAAATAACTATTCAAGATTTTGTTGGGATCAAAGAAGCATTTAAGAACCCCCCTATTTTAGAAGCTCCAGATTATAAGAAGGCTTTCCAAATGTTTTCTTTTTCTTGAAGAAGTATTATTGCATCTGTGTTGTTGCAAAAGGATGATGAGGGATCTGACAGACCAACTATCTTTTTCAGTAATGAATTATAAGGAGATGAGATAAATTATACTATCATGGAAAAGAAGGCATTTTCTTTTATAAAAGAAAAAAAGGTCGTCAGACCATATATTATGAGTTCTAAAGTCATTACTTATGTTCTCCACACCATGGTGAAAGATATACTATCATAAATGGAGGTTTCAAACAAGAGATGCCATTAGGTAAACAAATTGCAAGAGTATGATATGGACATCCAAACAAAAAAATCATCAGAGGTTTGGGCCTGGCAAAACTTATGGCAAAGAGCAATCTGCAGACAATTGAGGTAAATGAAGTTGAAGAAGAAATGTTGAATTTCCTTAAAAATTTGATAAATTTTGAATGGTACAAGGACATCATTTTTAATCTCAAACATCTACAATGCCCTAAGAATTTGAGGAAGAATAAAAAAATATCACTTAAGTTAGCTTCCCAAAAATATGTCATTACTAATTTTGGGTTAGCTTGGAAGAACCCTGAGGGAGTTCTCTTAAGATGCATTACTGAAGATGAAGGCCCTAAAATAATTATTTATATCCATGGAGGAGTTTGTGGGGGGAATTTTGTATGGAGGGTAACATCCCATAAGATCTTAAGGGTTGGTTATTGGTGGCCAAATCTTTTCAAAGATACAACTATGATAGTAAGGAAATGTGAAAGTTGCCAACGATTTTCTAGAAGACTAAAAGCTTCAGGAACCCTTCCTTTGCATCTGTATCGATTGAAGCCCCATTTAGGCAATGGGGAATAGATTTCATTGGGGAGATTTATGATCCCTCAAGTGCAAGCCATAAGTGGATATTATTGGCCACATATTTATTAACCGAGTGGGTGGAGGCAATCCCCACCAAGAAGGCAACTCACAAAATTGTCATGGATTTTATCCTGAATTATATCGCTTTCTGATTTGGGGTACCTACAAAAATAGTTGCTGATAATGCCATGAACTTTTGAGATAAATCTTTGGTGGCTATGTGTCATGAATATGGGATCTATTTGACATATGCTTCCAATTATAATCCCCAAGGAAATGGAAAAGCAGAGTCCAGCAATAAAAATATCTTGAAGATAATTAGAAGAACTTTGGAGTTGAATAAAAGGAAGTGGGGTGAGAAGTTGAAGTTTGTTGTTTGGGCTGATCGAATCACCATTAAATGAACTACTAGAAAAATCCCATTTGAGTAGGTGTATGGAACTCAAGCCTTGTTGCCCCTACATATGTAATTGTCTTGATTTCAATTTCTTCAACAACTAGAAGATCAAGAGGTTAGTCCCTATGACACTGCATCAATCAGAGTTAGATGAAGAAATAAGGGCATCCCATCGAGGCATGTAAAATTCAGGGAGAAATTGAAAAAATTGTTCAATAAGAAGGTGACTCCAAGTTTTTTTCAATGTTGGAGATCTTGTACTATTATGGGATAGTAGGAACGAGGATATGGGCAAACATGGAAAGTTTGATGCATTTTGTATGGGCCGTTATTCAATTGACATTCGAAATAGTGAACATACATTTTCTTGAATGACCTAGATGGGGATTTTCTTGAATTTCCTGTTAATTACAGAAATTTGAAACATTTCCTTGATTGATTTTTCAGAATCAAGGTATGCACCATTGTATAGTGTATAGTCTTTTGGTGTCTTTCTACTTTCGTATTTTTCTATTTTGGTTCGTCCTAGTCCTTGGAGGATTTTTTTTTGTTTCTCAGTTTGTTCCAAGGGGTTGGCTCGTGATTCCATTGCCCAATGGATTTTTGGAACATGGTATTCTTTATTGTTCTTGCGCAAAGACTCGCAGGGAGTTCCCATCCCCAATTCAGAAGTGATGTTGGTGCTCAATTTGATCTCACCCTATTTGTCTTTGAAATTCTTCAGTTTGTGGGATCTGTCATATTTTTTATCTCCCTATGTTGATGCATGAAAGCTCTATCCTTTATTTGGTTTCTATGATCATTATTTTCCTTTGGTCGAGGATCACATTATGTCCATAATTTATTTTCGATTCCTCTGTCCATGTGAAAGAATTTGTAACTTGGGCATAAACTTGGGTTTTGCCCTTCCTTCTGTTTTTTCCACAGTCATGTTTTGTTTTCCCCATCAATTTTTATCCCAATATATTTGGAAACGTGGTCCTTCCTAATTGGATGTGGCTCGGTGGGGCATTTTGAAACTCTAAGGCCCAATTCAACTCAAGTCTTGTCCATGTGGAGGGCCTGCACTCATTTGAAAATTTGCCTCTTGGTTTGACTTTTGGAGTTGTGCCACAGAGACATGTGGTGGTTTCCATTTCCTTTCCTAGACTTAGAATTTTTTTTTTCGTGCAACCAATGTAGCTTTGTCAGACCATGGACACGTGGAGGACCGGTGCTTATTTGAGGATCCACCTCTATGTCCTACCTTAGCAGTTGCACCAGAGAGACACGTGGAGGCTTCTGTTGGCTCTTCTCTATACTTAAAACATTTCAAGAAAATTTCTAAGGCTTGGGACATGTGGAGGGCCCGTGCCTATTTGGGGAATTGATCTTGTACTTTACTTTTAAAGAAGCACCGAAGGGACACTTGGAAGTTTCTGCTCACTCTGCCCTTGCTTGGACTTTTCAATAGCCGATAAAACTTTCTCATACCCTAGACACATGGCACCTTCCGCTGGTCCTTCAAATTTTTCAAAACAACTCTTCCAGACTCAGACACATGGTGAGCCCACACTTTTTTGGGGTCTCCACTTTTGGCCACCATACCAAAGGTGTGCCAAAGAGACACATGGAGGCTTCCACTGGCTCCTTTTATAATGAGACTTTTGAAAGGCCAAAAGGCAATTTTCCTTGGTCTAGGCCACATGGAATGCCTGCGTTTGTTTGGACACTTGCCTCTGTAATTCACCTTTGTAGGTGCACCAAGGAAACCTATGAATGACTCTAATCTAAAGTTTAGAACGGGCGAATAAATGGTTGTTGTGCATTGTATCTGATTTTGCTGCCATTTTTCTCTAAGACTTGTGGAGATGCAAATAGGAATTGTTTTTCTTACAAATCAGACTCACAACATAGGTATGTGGAATAATTCATGCACACACACTCATTTCTCGATGTACTAATGCGAGACGTCTATGCGAGGGCACTCATTTCTTGAGGTGTTTCCTCGAGGATGAAAATGATTGCTTGTTAGATCCACTATATACAGAGTCATCGAGAAAATGATTAAAATGGGGATTTCTCACTTGATGAGTATTAAGAATGATTAGAAAAATTGTCAAAAAGTTGTGGCATGGCATCCTAGTCATTAGTCGAGGGTCTGAGAAACAAGATCAGTTCATGATTTGTCCACCTAGTAGCTACAGGTGTAAATTTGTTAACATCACTTTCTAAGACAAATTGGTAACAAGCAAAGGTTCCTCGAGTATTCTTCTTTTTTGGGGAAAATTGGGGATTAGTGAGTGAGTAAAATTTATAAATGCAATGATAATACTCTTGCAACAGGTCAGGGGTTGAATTTTTAAGAGAAAATTTGAGAAATCTCATCTTCCTAAGGGACCATTTGAGAAACCTATTAATTTCCTTTGTTTTAGATTTTCAATCACATAAATCTGGTTATAAGTGTACAACAATTGAAAAGATTTGAGACTCTTCAAAGAAAATTTACCCAACTCGATGAATCTAATCAACTTTGAATTAATTTGTGTCAATATTGGGCAAATGTGTGTCTCCTTAATTTCAGAATGTCTACAATTAGTTTTTCTTGTTCCTATTACAATCTTGTGTTAAAGTCCCTCCGAATCACACAAGATCTCATCCCTGTGATAGTTTAGTGGAATTTACAATTTCATTACGAGAAGATCTTTCATCTTGTAATGAGATAAAAAATTTAAAATAACTTTACTATTAGTTGTTGATAAGGATTGTTTGAAAGCCTTTGAGTGTATCTTAGGCATGAGGAACCAAGGGTGTTTTAATTTTTAATTGATCCTTTTTCTCGAGCCTTTGTGTTAAATTCTTTGATATTGTGTGAAACGTGCAAATCTATGCCTCCATTGATGCACAACTTTTTGTTCAAGGAATATTTTATCTATTCTAAAGCATTATGTCATTTAGTTTTCCAAATGTTGTGAAGGTTCTCAAAAATATGGCATAATCAATTTTATCTTGCTTAATCTACCACTGAAATTATTCAAAATAAATGAATCCTACCTGAACTACCCTTGTTTGCCCTGTATGTCAACAAATGTATAAATTTAAGTACCAAAATATGCAGAAGCAATTAGGGTTCCGTAATGTCTCTAGTAACCTTAGCCATGTGTAGAAAATATCACCATTCTTTAGAAGTGACAACTTGTGAGAGTAAAATTGTGGTGCATTGATCATATTTTCTTAGGGTCTCCTTTCAAATTTGTGAAAAGAAGGATATCTTCATTCTCCTTTGCCGACAGAGGTTATAAAATGGGTCCTCTCACCTTGGTCAAAAGGCATGACCTAAAGCAGTGAGGATAGATCAAATCCTTAATGAAGTTGCTATCCATTTCTCTAATGTCTGAGTGACAAAGAGTCATACGTATCCCTTCCCCGGCTATAAAATGACTCATAATATGATCTGTTTGTCTCTTAGTGTCTTGCTAAATCAGTGATGTGGATCGGTTTCCAAGGGAGAATCAATTTGGATACCAACAAGTCATTTTGTAGCTAGGGAAGGGATTTATTTGGCTCTTTGTCACTCATGCATTTGAGAAATGGATAGCACCTTCATTAAGGATTTTATGTATCCTCACTACTTTAGGTCGTGCCTTTCAACCAGGGTGAGAGGACTCATTTTGTAACCTCTTTTGGTGAAAGACATGAAGAGATCCTTTTTTGCACAATTTTTAAGGGAACCTTGAGAAAATATGATCAATACACCACAATTTCACTCTCACGAGTTGTCACTTCTAAAGAATGGAGATATTTTCTAAAAAAGTTTCAAGTTACTAAAGACACTTAAAACCTGCTTGCTTATGTATATTTTGGCAACAAATTTTTTTGATTTGTGGATACACATAACAAATAGGGTACTTCAAGTAGGATTCATGGTTATTTGAAATATTTCGTGGGGAATTAATCAAGATGAAGTTGATTTCACCGGATCTTTGATAACCTTTACAACAATTGGAAAACTAACAGACAAAATGCTTTAGAATAGCCAAAATATATCTTCAACCAGAATGTACATCATCGAAGGCCCATATCTACACGAGTTTCACACAATCTTAAAGAATTCAACACGAAGGTTTGAGCTAATGACTAAATTAAACGTTAACAACCCCTGGTTCATCACGCCTAAGATACACTAATAGGCTTAAAAACAATATTTATCAACATAGTGGAAGTAAAATATTTTTAAATTGTTTATTTTAGTACCAGATGAAAGCTCTTCTCATAATTAAATTGCAAATTCTAAAATACTAACACATCAATGAGATCTTGTGTGATTCAAAGAGATTTTAATATAATATTGCAATAGGAACAAGAAAAACTATTTGAAAGACATTCTAAAAAAAAGCAGACACAATTTTGCCCAAGATCAACATAGATTAATTCAAGATTTATTAGATTCATCAGCAGAGGAAAGTTTCTTGAAAAATCTTAGAGTGTGTCAATGGTTGTACACTTCTAACCATCTTTACTTAATTGAAATCTAAAACACAGAAATTAACAGTTTCTCGGATGGTCTCTCAGAAGATAGGATTTCCAAAATTTTCTAATAAAAATTAAACCCCGACCATTTACAAGAGTATTATCATTGCATTTATACAATTCAATCACTCACTCATCCAAAATTTTCCCCCAAAAAAGAAGAATATTTGAGGAATCCTTTGCTTGTTATAACTTTGTCTCAGAAATAGATGTTTAAAAAATTTACACCTAAAGCTACTAGGTGGATGAATCCTAAACCGATCACGTTTCTTAGACCCTCTACCATGAGTATGATGCCATATCATAATTTTCAACAAAATTCTTAATCATTCTTTCATTCTATTGTGCGATAAATCCCCTTTTAATCATTTTTAGGTGGCTTCATATGGATGGATCTCGATAAGCAATCTTTTTCAGCCTCGCTACGATGCCTGCATTCGTGTGTTGTAGGTTTGACTCAGCCAAGTGCAAATAGAAGTCAGCGAAATCCTACTAGTGTTTTCTTGGTGTAATTGCAATGTTCAAACCGAGAGGCAAATTTTCAAATGAGCGAAGGCCCTCCACGTGGACAAGCTTTGAGTTCAAGTGGGCTTAACATGGTCTCAAAATGCCCCAGTGACCTAGCTCTTCATTTCTAACTATTGATGTGGGCCCCAACGTAGTTAGGAATTATTTCATAACTTTTCTCCCTCATAGAAAAAGGTAAAAATTTACAAAAGGCTTCTGTGACCCACCTCTCTACTTGTAACTTGAAAAATTGCCACGTATCCTTCTTTGAGGTCAAAGTAAGACTTTTCCCTACCACTTCATATTTGCTAAATAACTAATTAGATATTATCGAGGTTGCGGGGCCAATTTGGTATTTTTTTAAAATGTGACAAGTTTCACCAAAAAGACCCATCGGGCCACATCCAATCAGAAAGTACCATGTTTCCATGGATGTTGGGACAAAATTTATTAGGGAAAACATGACTATGGAAAAATAGAAGGAAGGGGAAACCCTGCATTCACGCCCAAGCTGCAAATTCTTTCTCATGGACAGTAAAATGGTAAGAAAAATCTAGATTGAATGTGATCATTGACCAAAGGAAAGGACTGACCATGGCAACCAAATGAAGGAAAAAAATTTCATGCATCAATACAGGGAGACAACAAAAACTTTCAAAACATGCAGACTGAGATGTTTTAAACAAATAGGGTGAAATTAAATTGAGCACCAAGAGGACTAATGCATCATGTCCTCTTTAAATAAAAGTGTGCATATAACCATTAATTTTACTATCTTTCCCAACATCCCTTTCTTAATTTTTGTAATGACATTCCCATCACTTGTCACCATCACCATCTTTCTCAATACCCCTATTGGATTTCATTTCTCATGCAATTAATTCATGATATTATTTTTGATTAAGTGGACTTATTTTACTCAATATTTTATTTATAATATATGCCCCTAAAATATTATCTCCTTATTTTATCATCAATATATCATCTTTTTCAATAATAACTGAAACATGTCAAAATACCTTCCCAAATTTATCACCTCTCATAAATTAAAAAATTGTTAGCATACTCTACCTAATATTTATTTGTTAGGCTATTTGTATTTATCTATTCCATTATTTACTCTTGTTGTTAGCAACAACTCCATCCATCCAGGGAGTATTGTTCGTATACAGTCCTATAAATATGTATAGTGCTTCTAATATTTATAAGATGAATAAGAGATATATATTCTCTATTTTGTCTCCATTATTTCCTCGTCACAATTTTGTAACACAGCTATCAAAGACTCTGACCTGTGTCTATGCGTTTGGGGGAGAAGATTGTTTGATCAACGTGGACATCTGAAGATTCTTTGAGATTTTTTTTTCTACGTGGAAAGGAGACCATTGTTGCTACTGCATTGTAATTATGCCTGGACATTTTAGTTCTATGTGAAGGTTGCTAATCAATACGTGGATGTTTCCAAAGACTTATGTGGAAGTGTTTTGATGCTACGTGGAACACTACTAGGTTTTTTTTCCTTTTTGTCTTCTACCTCCTTGCTAGACATGTAACCTTACTGCTGCATGAAGATTGAAGTGCGTGTAGATTTGCAAAAATTGCATGGAAATAAGTATTTACTTTTGTCTTTGGTGAAGACCCTATGTGAAAGTTATTGTAAACTGTGTGAGGATATTTTCTTGTTTCTCAACGTATTTAAGGAGATCAGTGCATGAAGGTAGAACATAAAACCAACATAGCAGCGTGAAAACATTCCCCTGCTTGTGGCCACGTGGGAGGAGTCTCATTGGTCTGCATGGAATTTTATTCCTTGGTGCAATTAAACATTGTTGCTGTGTGGATTTTTAGCACCCAATGCAAGAGAATTTCTTTGTTGTTTTTATAAAATTACAAAGACATTCTTTGTTGTTACGTTGTCATACTCAAACATGGAATAAAGATTTACAGCTTGATGCGTGGAGGAGACCAATCATTCACCTGGTGGAGTGACCTGAGTGGAGAGTTTACTTTCTACTATACGTGGATGTTTGCAACTTGCACTTAGCCACAAACATAATTCCAACACAGAAATTAGATCTGCCCTCCTTCTAAGCACCTGCACATGCCAACAGTGAAAGAGGATAAGACCAACATGAAGCATGACATTAAGTGTATAAAGCAAGAGAAATACTATTCAATTTTGCATAAAGAGTTAGAGTGGAATGAGGAGAGAAGATTTGGATGCATGAAGCCTCAACATCTCCTACTATAATTAAAAAAAAGTTCCATTAATTACCCAGAGAAGAAAATTGGAGTCTCTTAAACCCAATGCTGAATGACGAGTGTGAATATCACGATCAAGACTGCTAAAAGCCACAACATAAACGATATTTTGAAATGTGGAACATTAACTCACACGCCTAAAGAAAATAGTCCAGAGGCTCCTAAAAGCTCTGGATTTTATTTTTCCTTGCTCAATGAGCTTCAAAACACAAGAAATCTAGTCTTTGACAAGCAAGTTCGTAAAGGGATTCTCGAATATTTCCTTTTCAACGTCATCTACCAAGCAAAGTGAGTTTGTGAAGAACTAGAAGTAGGGTTCAACGTTGACTATGAAGATAAAGAAGAATGCCCCACAAAGTGTTGCCATCTCTCAAAGCATGCAAGTATCATAGTATCTACTATTTGGTACTTCTCATCATTGAGTAAAAATTTTAATAACTCTAGAAATAAATAAATAAATAAATAAAAAAATTTCTTATTTTATTAAGATGTCTTCTCTCGAAGTTGCTTCTTTCTTATGCTCAATTACTTAAAGGGCCAAATTATGCGGCCTAGAAAACAAAAATGCGTACAATCCTTCAGTTTGAGGGATTATGGAGCATTGTCACAGGGTCCGCACAAGTTCCAACAAACCCTGATGAGCTCATTAAATATGAGATCACAAGTGCTAAAGCACTGATGATGATAATGTTGAGTATCACCGATGATGTGCAACCGCATGTTCGGGATGCAGAGAAACCAAAGGAGGCATGGGACAAGCTAGCTACCATCTTTGAGGCGAAGAATAAGACTAAGGTTCTCCATCTTCAGTCAAAATTACATACCCTATCTATGGGATCCGATGATAAAGTTGAGGAGTTCTTACGTTGAGTTGTCGAGCTATGAACGAAGTTAATAGATCTTGGTGAGAAGGTAGAAGATACGATTCTAGTTTTGATCACCTTGAGGGCACTCCCTTCTCAATTCTAAGTCTTTTTACGACACTGAATGTATGAAACAGGGTAGTGACGTTTGAAGAACTCATGAAATTATTGCAGCAGGAAAAGGAAATCGATTTAGTCCAAGATGAGGCATAGGACAAAGCCCTTTCCTCAAGGCCCCAACGTGGCTAGAAGATTCGAAAATGTCCCCTAGTGAAGCAATCTCAAGCATATGAAAATCAAAATCTACAAGCTCTAAAGTAAGCGATTGTGTCAAATCTTCAAAACCAATATTTATGACACTAATCATTTCTCGTACAATGGCTTGAAATAGGGGTCTTCGATTAAAACAAGCACATCAAGACAC
The DNA here is from genome assembly GCA_018340775.1 of Taxus wallichiana var. yunnanensis. Taxonomy (NCBI): domain Eukaryota; kingdom Viridiplantae; phylum Streptophyta; class Pinopsida; order Cupressales; family Taxaceae; genus Taxus; species Taxus wallichiana. The sequence continues at coordinate 404,018,088 of CM031237.1, read as the reverse complement.
GACAATTTTCAAAATTCCAAATGACATCCTTGCCAGAGAAAGTAGAAGGGACATCTTGGAGCCCAACAAGATGATGAATCTGATGAGGAGACATTAGAAGGAGCCAATGGTGGTAATAATCTTTCCCTCATCTCTCAAAATTCATAACCCACAAAGAAAGTATGGTTGATAGACTTCGGTGTAAGTAAGCATATGTTAGGTGACAAGAAATTGTTGGATTCAGTAAACGAACAACCTAGTGGAGATCAGGTTTAGATAGCAGATGACAAAGAGTATGTTGTAGAAGTAATAGGAAATGTCACCATTCCTTTGGGACCATGAAAATGTACACTTAAATAGGTACTATATGATCTTGGCTTGACCTACAGTCTCTTGTCAGTAACTCATCTCCTGAATCATCACCTAAAGGTATAATTTCTCTTCCTTAATCTCCAGACAAGGTACAATTATTACTAGAGAAATTCTAAAAGATAAGTTATTTACTTTAGATACTATTTCATCTTCTACAATATCTTTATCTACACCGACCGTAGTCGAATCTACAACCCTTTGGCATTTTAGATATGGTCACTTGTCGGTTAGTTCATTGCATTAGATGAGTTCAAAAGTAATGGTTCCATGGACTACCCAAACTGTTCAATTACTTGCCTATTTTCCCTGGTTATCTTGCAGGAAAACAACATTGGGATCAATTTTAGGTGAGTACCTTCCATGCCAAGAAGCATCTAGAGGTAGTACATACGGATCAGAATGACCTGATTCCTACTTCATTTTTAGGATACAAGTACTTAAAATTATTCATGGATGACCACTCTTGCAAGATGTGGGTGTTTTTCCTGAAGAAGAAAAGTGAGTCTCTTCAACATTTCTAGAATTTATATCATCGTGTTGTGAAAGAGAGCGGACAACCACTTCTTCTACTTCACTCGGATCGAGGGCGGTATTTCACATCAAAGAAGTTCTTAGCCTTCCTAAACCAACAAGGTGTTAAGCTAGAACCTAAATTATCCCTACACACCCCAGTAAAATGGCATTGTTGAATGTCACAATCACACAATGATGGAGATGGCTCATTACATTCTAACAACAACAAAGCTAGAGAAACATTATTGGGCTAAAGCGGTATAGATAGCTGTATATCTTCTCAATAGGGCACCGACAAAGATTCTACAAAATAAAAAGCTATAAGAGGTATGGAGTTGTAGAAAGCCATCAATTTCTCATTTACGAGTATTTGGTTACACAACATATATGCATGTCCCAGCATAGATGAGAAAGAAGGTTGAGGTATGGAGTTTTGATTTCAGCCTGCGTGGAGGAGGATTTTCCCAGCAAATTCTTTTTAAAAACTGCATTTTTTGTAAAACATACAAACTTGCGTGTGAATTTTTAGCATTAAAGTATTTAGTTTCTGCGTGAAAAACAAGAGACTTCTACACCAACGTGGACACTTGCATGGATCATGCTACATGTGGGAGAAAGAAGGTTGAGCCAAAGACACTCCCGTGCATCCTACTTGGCTAAATGACTACCTCAAAGGCTTACTATTTCAAAGATCCGAGAAAAAGAAAGTATATGAGATTTGAGACATGGTTTGTGATGAGTTATCCTTTGACTCAGTAGGGCAACGATAGAACCATTACCGACCACTTCTCACCGACTAGTCTCTGAATCAGATGATCAGCTAAAGGATACTACTAAGAGAAGAGATGTGCTATTAGGAGAGCTATTTATTAACCTTAGAGAATTGGAGAATGTGACTCCACATCAATCCACACAGAAATGACACATTTCTTCTCAAAATCAGCCTATTTCTCGTCCAAAATGAGTACAAATCACCATTAAGGACTGACATTTGCAACAACTCCCGAGATACATCATCTAGAGTCTAAATAAGGAGTCAAATAAGAAATGAGGTAAAATTTTCACTCATGATTTCACTGATTGATAGCTCTGAGCCTGATAATGTTTGTGAAGCACTCATTCAACCTCGGTGGAAGGAAGCCATGGATATAGAAATTTACTCGCTCAAGAAAAAATGGACATGGGAGCTTGTTGATCTTCCTACAGGAAAGAAACCTATAGGGTGAAAATGGGTTTTCAAGACAAAATATAAGGCATATGGATCCATCAAAAAACAAAAAGCATGATTTGTAGCAAAAGGATATTCTTAGAAAGAGGGCATCGAATATGAAGAAACCTTTGCACCCCTCGCGAAGATCAATACCATCGAGTTGTTTGCACACCGACAACATAGAAAGGATGGATACTTCAGAAAATGGACATCAAGAGTGCTTTCCTAAATGGTGATTTGAAAGAATAAATGTACATGACCCAACCTAAATAATTTGTTGATGAAGAGCTTCCTAAGAAGGTATGTCATCTCATCAAATCAATTTATTGATGAAACAAGATCTAAGGGCATGGTATATCAAGATCAAAAATCACCTCAACATGGGTTCACTCGTAGCCCCTCTGATTCAAATTTATATATAAAGAAGGTAGGAAAAGCAATTTTCATTCTTGGTGTGTATGTAGATGATCTTGTGATCATTGGCAGTTCAGAAGATTAGGTTGATATTGTAAGGAATGATCTCTAAAGAACCTTCGACATGACATATTTAGGGCTACTAAATTACTATCTTGGCTTTGAAACATGGAAAAAAGAGCATCACATTTTCATCTCCCATATAAAGTATGCCAAGACACTCCTAGAAAAATACAGAATGTTAGACTATAAACCTATATCCACTCCCATGGAGAAAGGATTGCAACTTTCAATATGTTAGGACTCCCCTCAAGTAGATGCTACAAGATCTATGCTATGTTGTCAGCTATCTTTTCAAGTTCATGCAAGAGCCAAAGAAATGTCACTGGACTGCAATAAAGCATGTTTTGAGATATGTCTAAGGAATAACTAATTATGGTCTGGAATATAAGAAGAATGATCAATTCTTCTTATAGGGATACGTTGACTCGAGACCACGCCAGATCTATTGATGACAGGAAGTCAACCAGAGGATACATTTTTCATCTTGGATCTGCACCTACCAAAGGAAGAATATTGCACCACATAAGGAGCTGTGTGTGAAGCGATATGGTTTCTTCACATCTTAGATGACCTATGCATTCCTAAAAAATAGTCTCCTATTCTCTATTGGGAAAATTAAAGTGTGTTGAAACACGTGTAGAATCTAGTTTTTCATGAACAAATAAAGCATATTGAGATAGATTGGCATTTCATTCGAGAGCACATCTTGAACCATAACATTCATCTCTAGTAATGTCCTACAGAAGCACAAGTAGCTGATATTCTCACAAAATCTCTCAGAAAAGAGAAATTTGAACTTTTTAGGGGTCACATTTGTAAGAATAATGTAATAGGGGGGAATGTTAGCATAGTCTATGTAATATTTCTTTGCTAGGCTAGTTATATTTATCTATTCCATTATTCGCTCCTATTGTTAGCAACAATTCCATTCATTCTAGGGAGTACTATTCATATATAATCCTATAAATATGTATCATGAAGAGATACGAGCCTCTAGTCATGGCTCTCTATCATGGTGGCTAGCTCATACCCCTACTACTCCACCTTGTATGGTTGCATTAACATCCTGTAATGTCTATAGGATCAGTAGTAATATAGAAATAATTGTATGATTTGAGGGTGGTATATCTAACTCCAAGAGAAATATCCCTCATCCGGTTCACGCCATCTTCCCAAACTTAGATGAGAGACACATCATCATCATCTAGGTTCAATTCAGTTTTCTAGGTTTATACATTTTTGGTTATCCACAATGTCATGTGTTCTAAGTTAGAGTTGCGCTAAGTTTACTATTTTTTTTCCAAGTGTTTCCAAGTTTCCAAGCATTCAATCCACAACTCGATATGTCGACATTAAAATTTTCCTCCGTAATTTCTATTTTAGTAAAGTATGTATTAGGAATATGATGTTGTTAAGTATAATTCTAGTAGTGGCGTCCAATAGAAGATAACAGAGCCATCGATGCGGTGCCGCCAATAATGTAGAGTACAGTAAAAGTAAAAGTACAATAGGAATGTTGTAAAAAGTAAATATTTGTCGTAAGTGGTCCGGTAATGTTAAAATGTCAAAGTTGGGATAAGTAGAGAAGTAGGGTCTACATGATTAGGAATTAGAAGTATTATATTTGTAATAAAGACAAAGAGTGATGGCATAAATATTTTGTGTATTTTATTTGTGGAAAATTCTAAAAAGGTGGAACCCATGTGAGATGATAAGGTTTATCTTATATTAAAAGATAAGCCTACATGTAAATGCAAGAGTTTAGGCATGGAATATGATTGGCCAGAAGAGATTTCCTATCCTATCTTAGAGATAGGGTGGATAATCCTGAATTCCTATAAATAAAAAGGCCACCCCCCTCATTTAGCATAGAAGGAAGTAGTGAGAAATATTGTATGAGTAAGTGTGTAAAGGAAGCCATCATTTTGAAGGTGTGTTAAAAACGCCAATAAGAGGTGTAATTGTGAAGTTTCTCCCATAGTTATTATTGGAAGGCAAGTGAAGTCAGTAACACTTGAAGTACCTCATGGGTGAGATTGTAACAATTTCATGTTGATATTATAATTTACACTTATATTTCAGATTTATCATCATTCCTTCTTATCATAGTCTATGGTATTCTTGTGTTATGTTTGTTGTTGTGTTTCCATATTCCATCCACCAAACTAAAAGTTGTGCATTAACAAATATTCATAACACAAGGAGTTCCCGTGGTTAATTATCATAGTGCCGGATTGGTGATGACATTTTGGTTCCATTGCGGGACCATTCCTCATTAGTGAATTTTCTGGAGAGATATTCCCATTTAGTCAGAAATCATTTGGAGGGTAAACTTGTTTTTACTATACATAGGAGTTACCATGGTAAAGTCACTTTTATCATGAATAATATTTACCACAAGTAACTTCATTTTTAGCATAAATAGTGTTTACCCAAAGAACTTCATTTTTACTATAAATAGTGTTTACCACAATAAAGTCAATTTTTACCGCATGAAAGAAGTCAAGTTTTACCATAGTTTACCATGGTCATTTCTATTTTCTTTGTAGAAAGGTGTAAAGTCACTTTGTATTGTAGTGAGTCCAATTATTTGTGCACATAAGTCTTACCTTGATTATACTTGTGATTTGGTATTTCACTTTGTGGTTACATTTTAAAATGGGGAAGATTCCTATTTTTTCATCCCAATCTAATGAAGATGCTTCCTCTTTCATTCAAGAGTTTAAACGATCTTGTATTTGTAATGGCCTCATAAGAAGGGAATAATGGACTTAATTTTTTCCTACCTTTTTGGATGGTTTAGCACTTAGGTGGTTTGAAACACTAGGTGATAATGTGAAAAAATCATGGGATTTATTAACTAAAAGTTTTCTTGAAGAATTTGGTGAACAACAAAAATATGCAGATCTCATGATCGAGATCACAAAGCTAGCCCAAGGAGAGAAGGAGAAGATAAGAGATTATCATGCTCGTGTTCTAGAGCTAAGGAGGAAGCTCGATGCCCATATCTGAAAGGAATGATTAGTGGACGGGTTGATGAATGGCATGGATAATCTCCTCTGTAAGCACTTCATTCTTTGGATAAAGCCAGAGATTAGAAAATGAGTGAAGTATGACTTCCCAGCTACCACTGAACAAGCAAAGGAGATTGCAAGAAGGCAAGAATAAAGCATGGAAGAGGAGCCCAAAGAAATTTTTGCTAAAGTAGAGTCTACACCAGCACCTTTGGTCTAGAATCCACAACCACTCTCGACAAGCACAAATATTTCTCCTAGTACATCTACTGAGTATGAAGATCTGCTCAGTAAGATGGGCCAGTTAAATATTAATCTTCTTCAAGGAAATGAATTTAGTTCTCAAGGAGGAGAAAGAGGTCCAAAAAGAATTTTTTTGAAGTTGTATGTTATGGTTGTTATAAAAAAGTTCATTATAAGTATAATTATCCAGATAGAGCTTCTACATATGGTACAAGAGATAATGATAAAGGAAAAACACCTATGAATTCTTTTGATGTAGTAGATAAGAGCATAAATAATGAAGGAGATGTGTTTGTAACAAAAAGAAAGAAAGAAAAAGATAACCAAGATGGAAATGATCCTAAGAATATGAAAGGAGAAACTACCAAGAAACATAGGAGAAGAAAGTTGGGTGTGTAGGATTTTCTGATTTCACAGGGACAAGGATAATACTCCATCTTAGAAGATCTATCCAAAAGGCCTGCAAATATTACATATGGTCAACTCTTGGCTATGTCTTCTAAGAAGAGGTGGGATCTGTGAAGTGGACTCAATGCTCGACGAAGGAAGGAGGTTGAGGTCCCTGTTTTAGAGGTAGAGGCGGATCCCTACACTCTACGAGCTGAGGTATTATGTAATGGTATTTCAATTCATGATGTATTATTTGATGGAGGTGCTGCAGTTAATGTAATGACCGAGTCTTTAATGAATATGTTGGGTTTAAAAATTGATTGCCCCTCAACACTTATGTTAAGGTCATTAAATAAGGGAAAAACTAAACCAGAAGGTGTAGTTTCAAATGTGGCAATATCTGTTATGGGTGTTGTATGTGTGGTATAATTTCAGGTGATGAAAAATGGTACTGTTGTGTACCCAATATTGTTGGGAAGACCATGGCTAAGGAGAGTTCATGCAAGAAACTACTGGAGTGAAGGCTTCATGACACTTGGACGTGGTAGAGAGAGGGTGAAGATAAACATGATCCCTCGGCATCATAAGGCAGAACCTATGGATTCAAGTGATGAAACTGATGATTAGACATCCTCTCGACTACTCTAGTACCGGTGAAGTGGACACCTGAATATGAATAAAGTGAGGTTGATGTTTCAGTCATGGATATCCTTCCAGTCACACCGACTCATGACCGCATAAAATTATCTCGAAGAAGAAATTGATGATCATCTCCAACAAATAAAGATTGGTGATGTTGTGATGGAGAGTGAGAAGGAATCCTACCTCCAGCTCTTTTAAAGGTACATACACATTCACTTTTGATTACAAGGAAATCCATCAAGTAAGTTGGGTAGAACATTCTATTGAGCTGATAGATGGTGCTAAGCCCATAAAGCAAATGTCATATAAAATGAATCCTAATTTTTCCAAGACTTTAAAAGAAGAAATAGATAAGTTGTTTGATGCAGGATTCATATTTCTTTGTGGAGAATTCAGAATGGGTTTCTTCCATTGTGATCTCAATAATAAAGAATGGGAAGCTACACATTTTTGTTGATTATAGGAAGCTCAATAAGGCAACAAAGAAGGATCATTACCCTATTCCATTCTCAGATCAGATTTTGGACGAAGTAGCTGGCTATGACTGCTATAGTTTTGCTGATGGATATAACAGATACAACCAAGTTTGTATAGCAAAGAAAGATCAGTTGAAGACCATGTTCACCACTCCTTGGGGAACGTTTGCTTATAGAGTTATGCCTTTTGGGTTGTGTAATGCTCTGGAAATGTTCCAGTGCTTGATGAATAGGGTGTTTGAACCCTACATTGGGAACTTCATCAGAGTATTTATGGATGATTTTTGCATCTATGGGAGCAAGATGGACCACCTGCACTAGATGGAGACAAAATTTCAAAGGTTAGATGAAGCACAAGCCTCACTAAACCCTACAAAGTGTGTCTTTGGATGTTCTAAAGGCATTTTGTTAGGGCATGTTGTATCTAGAGATGGTATTGGTATTGATCCTGATAAAGTTTCAAAAATTAAAAAGTTACCATTTCCTATGAATAGAAGTAAGTTGAGATCATTTTTAGGCCATGTGGGTTACTATAGAAGGTTCATCAAGAATTTCTCAAAGATTACACATCCACTAACCCCGTTCTTAAAGAAGGATGTTACTTATGAACTAGGAAATAAGACACATGAAGCTTTTGAAAAAATGAAGGAAGCCCTAGTGTCTTCACCTGTTTTAAAGAATCTAGATTGAAGCAAGTCATTCATTGTGTATATTGATGGCTTAGATGTAGCACTAGGAAGTACTCTGAGCCAAAATGATGAAAATGGGAATGATCATCTAGTTTACTTTGGGAGTGCATTTAATAAGCAATCTTTGAGGTAAATTATCTCAGAATCGAAAGAGAGGCTCTAGCTATCATTTTCTTTGTAAAGAAGTTTAGAAATTAGTTGCTAGGGTAGAAATTTATAGTTGTAACAGATCATCATCGTGCTCTAAAATATATTGTAAATAAGCCTAACCCATCAGGGAGGATAGCAAGATAGATAATTTTGCTACAAGAATTTGAATTTGATATTATAGATAGGCCAGGAAAGAAACGTGTCAATGCAGATGCACTCTCTCAAGCCAATGATGGTTTAGGTTCACCTTTTGATGATGATGATTTCTTAGATGCAGCATTGTTATCCCTTGACACAATCCCTAGTGAATACATAGATATTTAGAATTATATGAATGAATTCAAGTTTCCTGATGGTGTCAATGCAAAGATTAAGAGGAAGATTACTCAAGCCAGTCATCCATATTCTATTCTACATGGAGTATTATTTCGAATAGGACCTAATGGACAGTACAAGAGAGAAGTTGTACATGATCAAGGGAAGGAGATGATAGAATAATTCCACAATGGTACATGTGGAGGACACTTCTCTAGACAACTTACAACAAGAAGGATCTTGGATGCAAGTTATCACTGGCCCACTCTTTTTAGAGATTGTTATAATTATTATAAGACATGTGATATTTGTCAAACACATGGTAACCGTAAGACTTCATCAGCTCCATTATGCCCTATTCTTCCACTTGTTCCCTTTTAAAATTGGGGAATAGACATTGTAGGTCCACTTCCAACCACCCCACACCAAAATAAGTATATTGTAGTTGCCATAGATTATTTAACCAAGTGGGTTCGAAGCTAGGCCATTGAAAAAAACTTCCATGGATGAAGTGGCAAGGTTCATATATGAACGCATTGCCACCAGATTTGGTTGTCCATTAGAAATTGTAACAGATCAAGGAAGCCAGTTCATTAATGAGGTGGTAGAAACCTTAGTCAATAAGTTTTCTATTAAACACAGGAAGGAAACAACAAACAAGCCAAACACAAATGGACATGTGGAATGAACAAATTTTGTGGTGTCAAATTCTAGCAAAAGATGTAACCTTGCAGGTACATAAGTGGGATAAAAGGATTCATGCAGCATTGTGGGCATATAGGGCAACATTAAAGTTAGCAACAGGATACTCCCCATTTCAGTTGGCTTATGGAATTGATCTAGTTCTTCCTATTGAGTTTTATATTCCCACTGTGAGAGTTATGAAAAATGAAAGGATGGATGAACGTGATTTAGTAAAGGAAAGGTTGGTACATCTTCATTTTCTAGAGAAAATGAGGGAAATAGCGAAGGATACAAGCTCTAAGAAGAAAATGAAGCAGAAGGAATACTTTGATAAAAAGATCCATTGGTCTTCATTTCATGTGAATGACTTGGTTCTAGCTTATGATTCCAGATAGAAAAAAAAGAAGATAGAGAAAATTTATTCCAAAATGGATGGGGCCCTACAAAATAGCAGTTGTGCATGAAAATGGTACATATCGACTGGAGGAATTGGATGGTACTCCCATTACGAAATGGGTCAACCATGACAAGTTAAATATTTTCCAGGCACCAGCTTCAGAATGTCCATAAGAGTCTACTCCGAGGACGGAGTAGAAGTTAGGAAGGGGAAAATGTCAACATTAAAATTTTCCTCCGTAATTTCTATTTTATTAATGTATGTATTAGGAATAGGATGTTGTTAAGTATAATTAGTAGTGGCATCCAATAGAAGATAACGGTGCCATCAGTACGGTGCCGCCAATAATGTAGAGTACGGTAATAGTCAAAGTACAATAGGAATGTTGTAAAAAGTAAATATTTGTCGTAAGTGGTCCGGTAATGTTAAAATGTCAAAGTTGGGATAAGTAGAGAAGTAGGGTCTACATGATTAGGAATTAGAAATATTATATTTGTAATAAAGACAAAGAGTGATGGCATAAATATTTTGTGTATTTTATTTGTGGAAAAGTCTAAAAAGGTGGAACCCGTGTGAGATGATAAGGTTTATCTTATCTTAGAAGATAAGCCTACATGTAAACGCAAGAATTTAGGCATGGAATATGATTGCCGAGAAGATATTTCCTATCCTATCTTAGAGATAGGGTGGGTAAGCCTGAATTTCTATAAATAAAGAGGCCACCCCCCTCATTTAGCATAGAATGAAGTAGTGAGAAATATTGTATGAGTAAGTGTGTAAAGGAAGCCATCATTTTGAAGGTGTGTTAAAGAAGCCAATAAGAAGTGTAATTTTGAAGTTTATCCCATAGTTATTGTTGGAAGCCAAGTGAATTCAGTAAAACTTAAAGTACCTCATGGGTGAGATTGTAACAATTTCATGTTGATATTATAATTTACACTTATATTTCAGATTTATCATCATTCCTTCTTATCATAGTCTATGGTATTCTTGTGTTTCTAGATTCCATCCACCAAAATAAGAGTTGTGCATTAGTAAATAATTATAACACGAGGAGTTCCCTGGTGGTGAATTATCATAGTGCCAGATTGGTGATGACAGATACCTAGTGTAACTCCCACTTTTTTTATGCACAAAACCCAAGACAAAACTCAATACTTTATTAGGAAACATATAAAATAATTTATTTATTTTTTAATGGGTTGCAACAAGATACTACCAACTATGTTTAATTATATCTTGTTTAATAAATTTTACAAATTTGTAAAAATTTCAAAAATTAAGTTAATAAATAGCATTATTAATTTACACTAAGGCCACTTCGGGATAAATCCCTTTCTAGGGTTTCCGTTAACTCACATTATTTAATATATCAAGAAGGTCAATATTTCCTGAGTTAGTTTAATTCTTACTTCTCAGAAAAATTATCAATAATGACCCTCATGTGGTTATCTAACTAAACATTGTAAATTCCAATTAATTAACCCTTATGATTCATTAGCTAAGTTATTCCTTTACAATCATTTAATTTATCCTTAATATTCTAAAACCGTAGGTCTCAACTTATCCTATTCATTAAGTAGCCCCATTCATTAGATACCCATACCTTAATTAAAAACCCAATCCCATAAAGTGTTCCAACTTGAAATATGTAGGGTTAATCCTCAACCCTTAGATTAAATGGTTTTGCACCGTTAGATCTAGATATTTTCAAATGAACCCTAAACATCCTTATGGGGTCTTCTTATTCATTCTTTTACCCTAAACTCATTCATTTGTTCCATTTTAATTTGTATGTTGGAGGACTTGAAGCCATGAAAGAAAGAAGTGAAACCATGGAGAAATTTCTTTGGATCTAGTTTGCAAATGGGGAATTCTTCCTCCATTATTCTCTTTATGTAGTTTGGTTTATTCATGGGTTTGCTATAACAAGGCTCCTTATTTGTTTATTGTAGAGATTACACCCTTAGTATAGTTTTGTTATTTGGTTATTTACACTCTTTGAGTTAATTATTTGGGAAATCACCATTTCATTAGATCCATGAGGTTATACACTCATATACATATGTACATGCTTGTATATACCGTATATACAACTATTATGTGGCCCTATCTACCCTCGTGTTTCAAAAATAGACATTTAAGCTACTTGTTTTATCAAAATCATGTTTTTTTATAATATTTGCGCACATGTGACCAGTATTGGTCACTTAACCGGATATGCGGTTTCCCCTGTGCTATCAATGCCGGTAGGGATACGATAACGGTTTTTGTAAATTTGACTTATTTTTGAAGAATCACACACAAATGTATATATTTTTCAATATATACATATTTCTATGTTTCTACAGGTTTTAAGATAGTTATAACTATCTATTTTATTATTCTATAAGCAACAAGATTCCTACAACTAGGTAAAAGTTGATTTTATAAGATTGCGAGAAATTCATAAAGATCAATATCGGTTTCTAGTCCTGCCGATGCGGTTGGTCCACTTGACATTGGTCACTATGTAAAAACAAATTTTAAAAATGATATATATATATATATATATATATATATATATATATATATATAAACATATATATTGAGTAATATATATATTTATATACATATAATGCGAGTTTTAAGTTTTTAGTTAATATAACAAAAATCCGTAAGTGCAAAAAGCTTACCTTCGTTTTTATTTAAATGCACCAAATGTGTAAATTTCCCATTGTAAGAAGGTATACAATTTTAATACAAGACTTCCTTTTAAACTACAATGCATTTACTTATAAAAGCGATAAAATATCTTAACCATTTATTAAATCTAAGTTTATTTTCCATTCACAACAAGAATGGTAACCATCTAAACAAAGAAGAATAAGTATACCCACCATATATATTTCCAATTCAAAAACAACTTGATTTCACTTCCATATTTGAGGGAAAATACATTTTCAATTAAATACAACTTTCAATTCCTTCATTACAACCATTTCAAAAACATAACTTGATGATAAAATTTACAAGATATCTTTTGAAGATACAAGAGTATACAAGCCTTCTTCTCCAAGGCGAAAACAACATGGCCAAATTTACAAAATAACTTTTTTTTTTTCTTTTGATCTCCCACAAAGCAACTCTTTCTTAGATGATAACTTGAACTCCTCCTTTTTAACAAAAATTCAATCACACATAAAAAAACAAGGGGAGTAGGCAATGTTCTCCACCCAACCTATAATTCAATGAGAAGGAGAAGTCTTCCTCCTCATAGGCCCCGATCCCCAAAAATGAAGCAATAGGAGGTATCAAGCAACCGAGGGAACTTTTACATGGCTTCGCCAACAGTCATTTACAAAAACTTTCAACACAAAAATCAAAATACAAAAACAACAACAAATATATAGTTTTCCCAAGCACAAAGTCTCAATATCCAAGCCAAGAGAGAGAAGAAACATGGGGAATAACCTATGCCTCCCAATGGGTTTAGGTTTCCACCTTGAAATCCTCAAAAAATTAATTCACACAACCATAAAACTCTTATCCCTCCCTCAATTTATCTTATGTCTCCCTCAACTCTTATTCGTCCCTCAATAAACATATCAACATAAATGAGAAATCTTTTTTACCATCACAAGGTGGGACACCCAACCCTAAAATCTCTCAAAATGCATATTGTAAAATCTTTTCCCTCCCTCAATGAATCCCCATATTCTTTCTCCTACAAAACTTTAAGGTAATTATATCCCCAAAACCAAAACATACAATCTTCATTCATTTTACACCCATTTACACAAAAAAATGAAAATAGAAATACAAGGGTTGAGTTCATACCTTGCCATTACAAGAGTATCTAATCCACAAGCACAATCTCCAAGATTTTACTAGTAAAAATAAAGCACAAACAAACTCCCAAACTTCCAACAATAACTCTATAAGAAAGCTCCTCCAAAAATTTAAGAGTGAAAATAAACATGTAACCCCAAAGCCATCAAATAAACTTGTTTAAATAGAAAATGAGAAGAGGAGGGTGAGCTAGATCCATGTAGGATGTCACATCACTTCTCCTCAAATCCACATCACATGGTCAAAAACAAAAGCAAGAGCTCATAAATTGGTCGGTGAGAATATGACAAGTTCTCCTTCCATACACAAATCATTAACCAAACTCCAAGGGACAAAATTAAAAGATTTTATAAGAGAGTGCAATTAGTTGTCTCTTCTCTCCGCTAAAACACAAAATGAGGCCTAAAATCAATCCCCCACATCATACGTATAGTTGGTGGGTGAGTTTAAGAGGTGTGGGGCACACTTAACTTTTCCCACAAGCCTCCAAAATGGTTCTTAAGCCAAAATCCGAGTTTCACATGCAAGGTTGAGTACACATCACCAAAACCAATAAAATCCTTTTCAAATCTGTAATAAACTCAAGAAAATATACAAAAATTAAATACCCATTGGTCACATCCTAATTAGTTTAATTAACAACATTAAATAACTTAATTAAGAGCATATTAACTAATAATAATAAAGTGAATCACATTACAATAATAAATTACATACTCAAAAAATAATTAAAAATAAAAAAGGAAAACAACACATTTATCCATGGTCACATTTGAGGCCACCCCCCAATGGGGACGTCTTAACAAATGATCAACAACATAACAACACATAAAACACAGTTTTCAAGGTGACTGTTATCAATACCCAAAAAAATTTATTGTTGGTCTCTTATCCCCTTTGTATGTTGTGTGAAAATTTCCTACAAAATTCAAAAAAGTACCTCTTTGGCCTTGTGGCCATATCAATGACATCAAAAAGATAAAACTCACATGTACATATCGATTCACATCATTAAATAACATAACTAAATCATCACTAAAATTAAGCAATTCACTAATTGTTTAGAATTTCAAAATAATTCAATTCTATCATTTCATCAATCAATAATAAGATCATGAGACTAGTTAGATCGTCTAATAAAATATATGTATCAAAATCCAATGTCTCAGTATATATATAAAGTAGTAACTCTAGATCATCATCAATATTGAAATATCAATCCATGCATATAATTAACACTATGATTCACCACATATACGAAATAAAATGTCTATAATTTCTAACAAAATACTAATTAAATATAATAATTTGCATCTATCAATGTCTACTAATCAATTATGATAATAAAATTCATTTCTATAATCCAAAGTAACCAAAAATTATAGTAAGATCAATGTCAAAGAGGATTTGGAACTACATCGCCCTCCCCTTAGATTTGACTTCCTCCTGGAAGTCACTAGAACAAGTGTGGGTAATGTTCTCTTAAAAGTGTGGCATCTTATCGATCCCATTGGATGTGCACCTAATAAATATCTTGGTCTCGAAGGCCCGTGGTCATGTGCTCTAAAATGCACATGACCTCCACCATCACCTACCCCTTCGTTGTACCTATAATGTGTTCTAATCCAATACATGAGAAGTATTTGGAATGTATCTCCTAAGAACATAAACATGAAACAAATCATGGATGCGAGACAAGATGTGTGGCAAGGCTAGACGGTAGGCCAAGAGACTAATCGATTCCAAGATCCGAAAGGGTCCCACAAATCTAGGATCTAGCTTAGATCCTTTTCTATAATATATAAGACTCTTATTTGGTCTCGACACCAATAAACACCTTCATGTGCACCTCAAAATTGTGGTCAACTCTCATCTCATATGCATACTTCTTCTACCAATCGTATGCCTCCTACATCCTCTATCTTATTAAGAGAACCTACTACTCTAAATCCTGTGATAAAGCTGGCCCAAGAGAAAATCTATCCTCTAAGACCTCCCAACTCGGTGGAGTCCTGCACTCCCTATCATATAATGCTGAAACATAGCGATACCAATAGAACTCGAAAGCTATTGTTATAAGCATAATCAACAAGGTACAAATACTCCTCCCATCTCAACTAATGATCCATGACATACATCCAAAGCATGTCCTCTAAAATATGATTCATCAACTCGTTTTGTCCATTTGTCTCATGATGATAAGTTGTACTGAAATTAATTCTCTTACAAAGAGCATGTTGCGTGGTAGTCCAAAAATGCGAGGTGTACAAAGATTCATGGTCACAAATGATCTTCCATGGAGTCACATGAATCCTTACAATATCATCCATGTACACTCATGCTACAACACTAGCTATATATGTTTCCTTCACTAGAGAAAAATGGTCCACTTTTATCAATCTATCCACCGTGACCATGATGGAATAATGGTGGAAATTTTGACGCACGTAGCACCACTATGAAGTCCATAGAAATGGTGTCCCATTTCCACTCCGGTATAGCATGCGGTAAAAGAAGCCCAGCTAGATGTTGATGCTCAACCTTCACCCTCTAATACTCTTAGAAATGAGACACAAGGCGAGATATATCTCTCTGAAGTCCTCTCCAATGGTATATCTATCTCAATGTGATGTACATCTTTTTCACCCTTGGATGGGATGAATAATGTGCATGATGATCCTCTATCAATATATCATGGCTCAAACCTCCATCCCTAGGTACATAAATCTAAACTATGTGTGTGAGAAGTCCATCTGGATCCAATGCCCATCCAACAAACTTCCCCTGAAGGGGTCTATGATACTTGATTTTTTCTCTAGCTGAAAGGTAGAAGCTGTCTTGTGGAAGCTGCTTTAAACTCCTTGTCTTTAAGTTTGTACTAATTCTTTTCATCATAACCAGTGTCTCCAATGACTCAAGGCATTTACAACCAAATTCTCCTTCCCCTTAACATGCTCTAACTCCATATCATACTTACATAACAGCTCAATCCAATGTCATTCATGGGCATTGAGATCGGGTTGTGTGAAGAGGTCTTGAAGGATCAAGTTATTTGTCCTAAGAATGACCCTCCCACCTAAAATAAAATGTCTCCATCGAACCAAATAATGCACAACTATTGTAAAATCAAGGTCATGAGTGAGATAACTAAGCTCGAAATCCTTGAGTTTGTGAGACTCAAAAGAAACTACTTGGCCATACCTTGCATCAACACACCCCTAACCATGTCGAATAAGCATTTGTACACATGAAAAAATATCTCTACGGATCTAGAACTACTACAATAGGTTTTGTCATAAGGCATTTCTCCAATGTCTTGAAGGCCTTCTCACATCTCTCTTACCAAATAAACTTCTTCCCTTTCTGCTGAAGTGAAGTTATGGGATGCGCAATACGAGAGAAATCCTAAACAAATCTTATGTAATACCCTACTAATCCCATGAATTTTCACACCTTGGTCACACTGGAAGGTACTAGCCAATCCATGATAGCTCAAATCTCAGAAGGATTTCCTGCAATACCTTCCCCGAAATAATGCGGCCAAGATACTAAACATCAGACTAAAATAACACACACTTCTCCATGTTCCCATAAAACTACCGGGTCATGAAGACACTCAAGAACTTGTCTAAGGTGATCCTCATGCTCCTCATGCATGTGTGAGTATATTAATATGTCATCAAGGAATGTGAGCATGAAGCAATCTAAAAATTTCCTGAATATTCCATTCATCAAACTCATGAACACGGCAGGGTAATTCGTTAGACTGAATGGCATAACTGTGAACTCGTAGTGGGAATATCTCGTGTGAAAAGTTGTCCTATGAATTAGTCTCTGCAATCCTTAGCTGATGATAACTCAACTTAAGTTCTATCTTGGAAAATACTGTCGCCCCTTTCATCTGATCAAAAAATCATCGATGTGTGGAATGGGATAACGATTCTTGATAGTTACTTTGTTCGAGTTTCATATAGTCAATACACAAATTCAAAGTGATCCATCCTTCTTATTCACAAAAATCATTGGTGCACCCCAAAAGGATACACTAGGATAGAGATAGGATTTTCTCTAGGAACCAAATCTATATGAAAATATATTTCACTGGGAATGGTAATCCGGGTAACTTACCTAGAAAGACATCTGTAAACTCCTTGAA
This sequence comes from Taxus wallichiana var. yunnanensis, assembly GCA_018340775.1. NCBI lineage: Eukaryota > Viridiplantae > Streptophyta > Pinopsida > Cupressales > Taxaceae > Taxus > Taxus wallichiana. The sequence goes on along the minus strand of CM031237.1, from coordinate 404,000,550 downwards.
AATATGATGATCATCAAGTGAAGGTCTACTGGTTTCACCCTCGACCTATCACTAATTGTATTAGCATATAGCTGACATCCACGTCATGTATATTACTTGAATTGAATAGTGGAAATAGTGCAACTAGAGATGGGTCTCCTAACCCAAACTATCACCGACTCTAAATAAAAATCATATTCACAAGTGATAACTTTTTTGTAATAGTCTACTCTAGCTCTGTGTGCACATAACCAATCGATACCTAAAATAACTCCATAAGAACCCAAGGGGAGGATGCGAAGATCCAATGTCATAGTGAAGGGTCCGAGGTCAACTACACATTCCTTGACTAAGGATTCAACTATGATCTTGGCTTGAGAACCCATATCAACATCCCAACTAAGGCCCCGCTAGCTACCACCAAACCTACATCACTCTACTAATGATGGTGTAATAAATGAGTTAGAAGACACAAAATCAAACAATATGGAGTTAGGGATACACCCAATGCTACCTATAGTCTTTATCACTGTACCTTGGTGCTATGCCTATCAAATCTCGGCTGCTATATAAATCATGTGACTCTCACCATGTCACCAACTCTAGGTTCTAAAATAGGTCCCTTACCCTTGTTATCGGGATTACGTGGACACTTTCTCCAATGATGTCCATGTACACCGCACCCATAACAACTACCTAACTCTCTCGAAAAATAAGTGGCACCCCCGGTGCTCTAGTTGTATGTGGGGTAGATCCGATGATCTTGTAATGGATTCTAGTGGTACCTATGACAAGCTCTGGCCGACCGTGCCCTAGATACTCCCTGTGTCTTGGTGGGTCTTCTAGGAGGAGGCCCTATACTCCATTGTATTTATGCACCAAATATCTTTAGAGGTCTAAACGGTGAATGTGTATGCTACTACTACTACTGTTTTGGTGGCTTGGTCGAAGACCGTGTCAAACCATGTCTGCTATGAGGAGGATTTTTCCCCCTCGATCGATTGTCCTACATCTGCTGAATATGGCTCCTCACTCTATCTCTAGCCTGCTGATTCTTTCCTCTATTCTCCTCTACAATTTATGCCTTGTCAACGACCTCAACTAAAGTCTTTGAACAATGCATACACACCGCCCTCAAAATCCAAATTCAGCCCTAGATGAAATTGTGAATCCCGACTGCTCATCTTGCATGTACTCGACATCTTTGAAGCAAGTAAAAAAATGACTCTTGTACTAATATATTGTCATAGATACTAGTTTTATGTCTTGAAAATCATTGATTCTTTTTTGACTAAACCATCTAGACAAGTATCGTCTCTTAAATTACTCCTTAAAGAGATCCCAAATAATAGTCTTTGAATTTACATGGAGCCTTTTCTCCTCATTCTACCACCACACATCTCCTCCATCTCTCAAAAGATGAATTGTAACATGAGATTTCGTGTTGCTAGTGTATGGGAATATCTTTAAGCATTAACTCAAGCTAACTAACCAAGCCTGAGCCTAAAATCGACCTATGTCTCCAGCAAAATGAGATGGATTCATGGTGAAATCCGCTTGTTTATTCACAAGTGTGTTTAAGACAACATTTGTAAGCACTTTTATTGTTTTGGTCAATTTTCTCAACTTAATACTTTAACTAAAATTTCCTTTTGAGAGTTTCGTTTGACTTCTAGCCATGTGTGTAACCTCGTAATACCATCATACTTCTATGTATAATATTATTTGATCTTTTATCTTGTATGAATGTATTTTGAAATGTATGGTCTTTTTTATCTCCGCCCTTTTTCTCTCTCCAAAAATGACTATGATACTTTGGTTGATTTGAAAATGTAAATGAATTAGGAAATGTAAATTGGTTTGAAATGAAATGAAAATGGACATGAAATGCAAATGGTTAGGACATTGTGAATGGAAAATAAAAATTATCTTAACTTTCTCTCACATCCTTACTCTCTCTCTCTAGTACGAAAATGCTAAGTGCAAATGAATGTGAAAGTGTGAATTCACAACAGTTGTACTTTGGCTCCACTCTCTCCTTATCTCTACCTCTCTCTCCTCTTTAATTGAAGTTTTTAGAAATGTTGAATGTGTGGATTCATACTTGAGTTTAGGGGATTTCTATACCATTTCTAAGACTAACCCTGCAGTGGTTGCAGGTACCCGGACAATAGGAGTAGTAAAATGACACTTGCGTCTTTTATTAGCATTGTATTTGAAGGAAATGTAATTTTTTAGAATATTTCAATGACATTTTTATGAATAGAATGTATTATTTTCATTATTTCCATGATGTATATGATAGTTTTGAGTATTGGGAAAATGTAGTATTTCATACGTAATTTCTTTGTTTAATATTTAATGAGATGTTACTCTTAATCATAATTTTGTATATTAATTAATGTAAATGAAGTTGATTTCCATCATGTTGCTTTGGAAAATGATGTCAAAGAATCCTTTCTTTTAGTTTTAAAATAAATATAGGAGGATGAAACTGAAACATTCTCTTTTAAAATTTTAGAATCGTAATTTTGTATATGATTGTGCCAGTAACATTTGTGGTAATAACTTAAAATGGTGTGCGTTTTTTACCTATATGTTAATGTTACATTGACCTAGGGAATCACTTAATATTAAAAGAAAAATATCATCTTGCATTTGTGTGTTTTTCTTCATTTTGAGAGGGAAGCGAAAAAACAAACATATAGATTGAAATATTTACCTTTATTGAAAGGAATAATCCCCTGTAAGGCCTAAGTTATGTTACCTCCGAACATCTTTCATAGTCATAGAGACATAGAGGTGCCATATGTGTTTTTTGGTTCCTCCTTAGGAACCTAATTAAGAGCATTCACATGGGTATGAAAGTGTGTAAGATGCCTTAGTGTGAGGCACAACACCACTTAATTGACATACAAGATGACATGTTGATCTTGAGCTCTTATGGTTGTTTTAGAGACTAAATATCATTAGAATTGGAATATAATGAAAAATGGTTAGGACCACGAGGATAGTTGGGTTATGAATTAATGCACGTTAGCTGATAATTTGAAGTGTCATGGAGATTACTCACAACATAATAAATATTTCTTATGATGTGAAATTGGATGTGAATTGATCCACGTGATAATAAGTGATGAGAAAACATGGTTTCTCATTTGAGAATCAAAACATAAATTTTTACACGTTAAGATAATTCAAAATTAACAATCGAGTGATATATTTTTATTGACATGATCAAATAAATGACCCAAACCTAATGGAACCCTTTTATAAGCTAAGTGTTAAATGAAAGTGATAAAATGTAGTCTTGGAATACCTCAAGTGATAGGAAGGCTTTACAAGATAGGGACATTTGATTTCTCTAATTTTTTCTTGTGGTATGGTGTAGAGATGTGCTATCCATTTTTCACCCCACTTGTAAAATGGATCAATTGACATGTCTGTGCATTGAAATTTAATGTGAGTAGTTTAAAAGGTATCGGCGGCGAGTTTTCTTGCCGCAACGAAGGTTTGGAGCAGGATTTGCATTAACGTTCAAACTAGAAAAATGTACGGATTGTCACCTTGTTGACGTGTGCCAACCACTTCCTCCTATGATGCATCAACCACACCTTGTTGATGCACGTCAACCACTTCCTCTCGCCGCAATTCAACCACACCTTGTTGATGTGCATCAATTACTTCCTCTGTCATGATTCAATCACCTTGTTGACATGCATCAACCACTTCCTCTTATCACACATCACCTACACCTTGTTGATGTGCATCAACCACTTCCTCATGTCACACGTCAACCATAGCTTGTTGACACACGACAACTACTTCCTCCTATCACGCGTTAACCATTTCTTCTTGACGTGCGATAACATAATGTCTTATTGTGCAAAAAGATCCCCTACTCATGTGTCGTTCTAGTCCCTATAACCAGTTCTCTCTTGTCATGTGTCAACATCACCTCCTGTCACATCTCAACCTCCTCTTGTTGTCACATGTCAACCTCCCCTCACTATCATGCGACAACATCTCTTCTTGTCGTGTGATAAGTCTTTCCCTCATCAGCGATGAGTATTCCCTTATTTTTTTGCATCGGCTAGTGGTTTCCGTCGAGGGACAAAAAATATTTTCAAGTATGTCTAGACATTAATGATACTATATAAGGTATCTCAACAACTGGATTAATGAGATATGGCACCCCTAATCGCCGTGCAAGAAAAGTACCATTGAAAAGTGAACCATCATGGTTGCCCATACCTACATACATTCATGTAATGAAGGATGTTTTTTGGTAGCTCCGTTTCTCTATATATATGTAAATTCCCATCATTTGAAGGCGAGATATTCTCAAAATTGTAAAGGAAATCTGCCAAAATTGTTTGAGCACTTTTGTGAGTTACAGGCCTCAAATTTATGTATTTTGTGAAGAACTTTGTCCTTGTGCCTATATTGTAATGGATTTTGCATTATTTTAAGCAAGAAAATTAGTGTTTTGTGGCTCTTCCTTCCCTAACTTTATTTATATTGTGTTTCTTTCCTTCTAGTAGTTTTGCAGGTATATTGTGCATATTGTATTCCTTTACAAGGTTTAAATTTGTTGTTTTCCTTGAAATTGGAGGTTTGAATGTGTTTTGGTACTATGGCATTTTATTTACCCTCTTCTCCCTCCATTTCCCTCCACTTTCAGTCACTAGGAATCTCTCTAGTCTTGTTTTGGTGCTATCACCTCCCTTAGTTTAGGATTTACATTTATGTATTTCTCTCTCTCTCTAGTCCCTTGAACTTGACAGTTTACGAGTAGGTTAGCATTAGAATAAGTCAGGAACCAACCTTATTTGGAGGTTTGTCTCAATTGCAAGGGTCCCATACCCTGAGACAATCCCATGTTAGTCAAAAGTAGGGTTTTGTAATGTGCAAATCCTAGGGTGCTACTTTTCTAACATAACAGGACCCTTGAGTACTAATGAATGTAGATGTAGATCGAGTGACCTCTCATGATTTCAATGGAAAAAAGACATGATGTATGCTTACCAATGATTTGTAAATATTGCTTTAGAAGGATTCGAACACATAAAACTTAATATCTTTACATTTTAACCCTCTTTGTCCCTCCTAGATAAATGTGTCCCTTGGTGTGTAGTAGCAGATTACCATGTGCTTTGCTTGTAAGGTGATATTTTCCCTCATCCACATGAATGCTTTTGAATTCATTAGATCATGGAGCCTCTCTTAAGGTTATTGTTGAAACAAACGTTGATGCATATTCACCCAACAATTTAAATAGCTCCTTGGAAGGTGCTTTAAATGCATATAATTGTACTAGATATATCGCTTGTAATATGCATTTAATGTTTGAGTGTCTAAGAGCAATAAAATGAGTTGTTTTGTGCATGGTCACCAATCCTCGTAGTCAAGAATCCTCAAGTGTAAATTATGTCTTATTTGAATTACAATTGTTCTAAACCAATGCCAATAGTGAGACAAAAGTATGAGTCAAGTTTAAAGAGGATAAGATTTGACGATATTTTGGGTTAGTAATAAAGTCTCACATATATGCTTCCATGTTGAACACATTGGCAAGTTATTGCTTTGATCGATATCATATCGTATATGATAAATGTTAAAAAAAAACAAGGAGAAAATGTGAATGGTCTTTGTTGTTGCAAATGATTATTTATTGGGGGATAGATTTGGGGCACAAAATGAAAATTAATATAACATAATGATGAATGATGGACACCTTATTTACCATCACATTTGCATACCTAAACATCTTTCTCACAACGACATTGTCAAGTTCACAATTTTTTTGTCAAGCCCCTACCACACACATTAATAGTGGATGGCTTGCTCAGACCACCAACATCCAAAACCACTTTGTTGAAACAATGAGTGACCATAATGGCATGCATGTTGATCTATGTGATCGATTTATCTTGAATAGTGAGTGGACATTAAGAAATTTTACTAACTTGATGCATAATAAAAAGTAAAATCTACAACTATATTTTTGCAAGGCCTTGCATTGCCTACTATTGATTTAAATATTGTAGCAAAATCCGTACCATAAAAATACTTATTGAGATACAAATTTCTAAAACTCAATCTATACTCATAACACCTATATTGTTTTCTTCATTAAATTCCTTATTGCGTATATTATTAAATTTGTTGATAAAATATTGTGTATATTATTAAATTTTGAGACCTGTAAAGAGTTTCAAGATTGTATCTATTATTAAGATTATGTGTATTTATCTTAAACTTGAATTTCAAAACAAAATTATAGACGTTAGAGTGTGATTTAACATTAATGAAAAAGGTTTTAAGCACGAGTAAATATATATGTATTATTTAAGCTCGAGTTTTATTTAAAGCCTGGTCGAGAGTAATTCAGAGAGAAGGTTTTATTGAGGAACTATATCCGGCTTCCTCGTCGTAGAATTTGGACCACAGCATCACTCCTGCGTATTTGGAGGACTTCTTGATCTGAGGCAGCACCTTAGATTTGAGCGTGGCGGCGGGAATGAAACCGCTTCCTGCACCAGCGGTCGAAGCCGCAAGCCCCAAGAAAAAATGAGTGGTTTTGGGTATGGAAGTCCTCCATTGGTTCCACGAGTTGATAAGATTGGAAGTGTTGCCACCAAAGTATTCACAGGGTGGGTTGTTGAAGAACTGTGTCCACACGTAGTCGAACAGGCCTGTCTGCAGGGCCTTACCCAGAGAAGCGTCGGGATAGGGGCATTGCGGAGCGGCGCTGAGGAACACTTTTTTCCCACCGCGGGAGTTGAGGGCGGAGAGTGCCCTGGCGAGATCGTCCCAGTGCTCGGTGGTCGTTTCGATGACAAAGTCGATGCCGTCTAGAACTGCATCCCCCATTGGTCTCGACGCGGACTGACCGCCGAGAAAATTGTTCCACAGATAATTTGTAACGTTCTGGGCATCTTGAGCGGAGGCGATGGAATAGCTGCCCGAGCCTCCACCCAGGGAGAGAAAAACAAGTATACCTTTCTGCTGGCACAACTTAATGTCGGCGCTGAGGTTCTTGCATCCTCCCGAGAAGGGGTCGCAGTGGCCTGCCAGATTCAACTGCGGCGTTTGCCCGTTCCCAAAGATTGGAAGGAACGCAATTAATACGTATTTGAAGTTGCCGGTAGCGCAGGTTTGGGCGAGGGAGGCTTCATTGCCGTTCTGGCCCCAGTATATGGCAATGCTTCCCGCTGCTACGGCACTCCACACCAGACAGGTCGTGATAAAAATGGCAATAAACGCACTGTTATTCATCGCCATTCTTGGTGTGGGAAGCAGCGGCCACAACGCCACATTATATAAGAACTTAAGGTGGATAGAAAATGGGGGAATTTAATCTTCCATCCCTACCCTGACTCCTCGGAGAATTCATTATAGAAAACAATGTTTGTGTAGGACAAAAATATATTTAGGAAGACACGCAGATTCCTAGCTGCCTCTCTCGACCTTGCCGAACAGATTCTTTCCACTGACCAAAAACACTAAAACATGTCAACATTAACACACATTTCAAAGCTTTAAATCTTGAAAAAACCGACGCAAACAAGTCCACGTTGATACCTTTTGTTGATGATCCTCGCCTCCTAGGCCACTGGATGCCACGTCAAATCGCCAAATTTCCATTTGTAAAATGCTCTTCAGTTTTCCCTATATACTGGATTGGAGTAGTCATTACACCGTTAAAATGCTCTTCACTACTCACTGCTCATTGCTCTTCTACTCATCTGAAAATTTGTTTCCTCCAGCTGCTAACAATTGCCTCCCCAACTAAGTGTGGCCTCATGGAATGCAGCCATTGCTTGCTATATATGGTTGGGGTACGTTAAAAAAGAAAAGGATTTAGAAACTTTCAGGTTGATGCAATCGTGCGAACTTAGAAAAGGCTATGGAATGGTATTTTTAAACGGGATATTGTGAAAAATCTATTACGATACTGATTATTAACCTCCTATCTTCTAAGATTATTTGATCAACAAATATTGGAAAATAACACAACTGTAACTTCACAAATACAATCACATAAAAAATACCCAACAAGGTGAACACAATATTTTCGGACAATTGTCCTGAAGAAACCCCCTAGGGAAAAACAAGTACTACTGGATGAGAAATATATTAAACTTTAGCAAATCAAGAGATAAAAATATTGCTTGCCTCTTACTAGCAGAGCTCCAACAATCTCCTAATCCTCCTGCTGATATTCCTCCACTGCTATCTCCAACGCTATCACTGCGCCCTTGCTAACACTGCAAGTTTCTCTAAAAACTTCCTTGTTACAAATGACCCAATGACCCCCTTATATACTACTCTCGTTGAAAATCAACGACCGAGATTAATACAAATGAACGGCTGAGATTAAGACAACTCAATAACCATTAACAACCTTGGTTATGAGGTGTCACCTAAAAGGAGTCAATATTAAATAACAATTGTTTTTATCCTAACAATATTTGTTTGACAAAAACAACTATTTTTCTAAATTCTAGGCCAGAACGAATAGTTGTCCAAACTACCCATAACTAATGCTGCTATATTCGGGTGAGGACAAACAGTTGTCCAAGCTACTAAGATTAACACTCCCTCTTAGCGAGGAAGTTGTTCTGCATGACACCCAACATCTCTCTGAAGAAGATGAATTTTTCCTTCCCCAATGCCTTTGTCAGAATGTCTGCTACCTGCTGATCTGTAGGTACAAACTGTAGCTTAACAACCCCGCGTTGTACACAATCTCTGATGAAGTGATACTTGATGTCTATATGTTTTGACCTATCATGAAACACCGGATTCTCAGTCAACTTGATGCAACTCTGATTGTCGTAATGTATCACCGTAGTCTCAACCTTCTGACCAAACAAAGCTACTAGCAACTTCCGAAGCCATATAGCTTCACATGTTGCCATGCTAGCTGCTATGTACTCTGACTCTGCTGAACTCAGAGCCACAGACTTCTGCTTCCTGCTGAACCAAGATACAACTCCTGATCCCAGACTGAAACAACACCCTGAAGTGCTCCTCTTGTCCGTTGTACTACCTGCTTGTCTCACACAAGATAGCCCATCAACCTAATTCCTTCACCTCGAGCATATCTAATTCCATACTCGATTGTACCTTGCAAATAACGCAGCACATGCTTTGCCGCAGTCCAATGCACTCTCTTTGGCTCAACCATGAACTGACTAAGAGAGTTAACTGCAAAAGCTATATCTGGCCTGGTATTGACCAAATACATGAGAGAACCAATCAACTACCTGTATAAGGTGGGGTCTACATCCTTCTCCCTGGATGTGTCTACCTTCCTCCAATTCATGATCATGGGTGTAGACATGGCTTTGCAATCTTCCATCCTAAACCTTTTCAAGATTTCCACGCAATATTTCCCTTGCCCAAGGAAAATCTCTCCATCTTTCTGCCATACCTCCATGCCTAGAAAGATGTGCATAAGTCTTTAATCCTTCATCTCAAACTCCGCTGCAAGATCCTCTTGCATTCTTCTATGAGCCCCAAAGTGAACTCCGTAAGAAACAAGTCATCTACATATAGGACAAAAATGAGAATCTCACCTCCAACTACCAAGTAGTAGAGATTAGCATCTGCCTCACTCTTAACAAAGCCCATTTCCTACAAGTAACTATCAATGCGCTCATACCACACTGGGAGCCTGCTTGAGTCCGTACAACGCTCTCTTCAATCTACACACGTGGGTCTCTTTGTTGTGTGCTACAAAGCCTTCTGGTTGTTCTATGTATACCTCCTCTTTCAACTCACCATTAAGAAACGTTGTCTTGACATCCATTTGATGGATCTGCCATCCCATCTGTGCTGAAATTGAGATTACAGCTCATATAGAAGTATACCTAGCAACTGGAGCAAATGTCTCCTCGTAGTCTATTCCCTCTTTCTGAGAGAACCCCTTTGCCATGAACCTTGCCTTATATTTCTTGATGCTACCATCTACACCGTGCTTGATCTTATAGATCCAGCGTGATCCAACCACTGCCCTATTTGTTGGTCTAGGCACTACCTCCCACACATCATTCTGCATAATTGAAGTATACTCCTCAACCATTGCTTCTTGCCACACTTGATGTTGTGTAGCCTCCTGATAGCTAGAAGGTTCACTATCTACCAACATACTAACTAATGCAACATAGTCATCATACCTGGCTGGTGGTTTCCGTTGTCTATTACTCCTCCTAGGAGTACCCACTAACTCCTGAGTATTCTTCTGTGTCTGTTGAACCTCACGGTTCTTGCTGCCAACTGTAGAGGATGAAATATCAACCTCCATGTCTTCTTGATGCATCTCTTCTTGCACCTATTGCTCCATACTTTGAAAACTCTCTCCTCCTGTATCTATGCTTGTACTAGTAACTGTACTCGAGCTTTGCTGCCCTTGACTCGATTGAGTGATCCTTGGAGCTTCTGTTGGCTGCTCACTCTGATCATCTACTGGCAAATCTCTAGACCTTCTAAATGCCTTGTCCTCCATGAACTTGACATCACGTCGAACAATAATCCTCCTGGTCCCCGGAATGAATATCCGATATGCCTTTGAGGTTTCACTGTACCCCACAAAGTACCCTCTCTCTGCAGTCTGATCTAACTTGGTACGTGTATCCTTAGGAATGTGACAATATGCCAAACTCCCAAAGATCCTAAAGTGACTGACATCTGGCTTCTTCCCAGTGAATGCTTCCTCTGGTGTCATCTTCCCTAGTACCTTATGTGGAACTCTATTCTGTATGTATACTGTTGTACTGCATGCCTCTGCCCACAGATAATGGGGTATATCCTGGTCATGCAACATATCCCTTGATGCCTCCGTTATAGACCGATTCTTCCTCTCAGCAACTCCATTCTGTTGCGGATTGTAAGGAACAGTCCACTCTCTCTTGATTCCTTCTCTGGTACAGAACTCCTGGAACTCATTGCTTTTGTACTCACCTCCATTGTCTGACCGAAGAAATTTTATCTTCCTTCCTGTCGAATTCTCCACAAGAGCTTTGAACTCTTGGAAGCGACTGAAAACCTCATCCTTGGTCTTCAAGAAGTATATCCATGTCTTCCTGGAGAAATCATCAATAAAAGTAACAAAGTACTCATACCCTCTGAGAGACTTCGTCGACATTGGTCCACATACATCTGAATGTACTAGATCAAGAACACCCTTGGATCTGGTGTCACTCCTTGGAAAAGATGCTTTAGCAAACTTCCCCAACACGCATCCCTTACATACATCATCGTGCTCTGTGCTCACCTTAGGAACACACACATCCTTTGTCTCATGAAGTAATTTAAGGGCTCCATGATGGATATGGCCCATCCTTCTATGCCATAGCTCTCCCTGATCTCTAAGATTATTGTTGCTCATGAGTGCCTTAGGAATATCAAACTGCAGCCTATAAAGCCGACCGCTCCTAACTCCAATAGCTATGGGTGATTTCCAATCCTTGTGCTTGATCAACACATGTGCCCCTCTAAAGAGTACATTGTACCCTTTGTCCTGAAGGACAGATACAAAAATCAAATTCATCCCTAAGCCTGGAACATGCAACACATCATGAAGGGGAATCATCTTACCACTCTCCCTCTGAAACTGAACAGTCCCTTTCCCAACTGAGTTGAGTTTGGACATGTTCCCCATAGAGATATGGATTCTGGTGCTCTCTTCCTTATAACTAGAGAAGTATTCTCTAACTCCTGTCATATGATATGACACCCCACTATCTATGTACCAAACACTCTATGAGGTTGAGCTAACCATACATGCTATGAGTGCAAACTCATCTTCCATTCTACTAGAGAGCTCATCTGCACTTGCTGAAGCCGCAACTTGCTTCTTGCCTTTCTTTTCATTCTTCTTCCTTTCTGGGCAATTGCTGACATAGTGGCCAAAATCGTGACAGCCATAGCACTTGATCTTCGAAGAATCTTTCTTCTTCTTTTCACCTTTTGAATTTGATCCTTTACTAGACCCCTTCTTTGCTTTCCCTTTACCCGCTAGGGCAAAATTTTCCTGTTCCACCTCACTTTTCTGACTCTTATTGTTGGCTCCATTGACAAGACTTAGTCTAAGCTCCTCCTGAGTGAAATCACTCCATAGTCGATCCCAACTCGGTAAGGTGTCTTGTCCATTGATGACTTGAACAAAGACATCCCACTGCTTAGTAAACCCATTTAGGGCTATTCTCACTAGCTCGTGATCATTTGGTTTTTCTCTAACAACCGCCAAATCATCCTTGACAAGTCTAAGTCTGGCGAGGTAAATTGTGATGTCTTCTCCCTTATTCATCCGGGTATTCCTCAACTTTTCTCTGAGAATCAGCTTCCGGTTAGTGATAGCATTTTGGTACAGATTCATAATGGCATCCCACATCGTCTTCACTGTATCTAACTCTGCAATATGCGGAACAATATGATCCTTGACACCATCAAGAATCAACCTCCTCACCTTGGCATCTTCCTTCTTATATGCTAAGAGTTGTGTTGCATCTGTAGGTACAGGTACAACAGTTGTCACATATTCCTTCATACCATTCTCTTCCAGCAAAAGAGAAATTTTGGATTTCCAGACACCAAAATTCGAGGCTCCATCCAATTTGTCCAGATCTCTTAAACCTACTGAGGCCATCATAAAAGAAAATAATCATAATATTTTTGAATAGGTTAAACTGGGTTTTATAAACCCTCACTTTCTTTCACCTAGGGTAAATCTCTTCTACCCGAACTTAGCTCTGATACCATGTGAAAAATCTATTACATTTACTGATTATTAACCTCCTATCTTGTACGATTATTTGATCAACAAATATTAGAAAATAACACAACCGTAACTTCACAAATACAAACACATAAAAAATACCCAACAAGGTGAACACAATATTTTCGGACAATTGTCCTGAAAAAACCCCATAGGGAAAACCAGTACTACAGATGAGAAATATATTAAACTTCAGCAAATCAAGAGATACAAATACTGCTTGCCTCTTACTGGTAGAGCTCCGACAATCTCCTAATCCTCCTGCTGATATTCCTCCACTGCTATCTCCAACGCTATCACTGCGCCCTTGCTAACACTGCAAGACTACTTGCTAACACTGCAAGTTTCTCTAAAAACTTCCTTGTTACAAATGACCCAATGACCCCCTTATATACTACTCTCGTTGAAAATCAACGGCCGAGATTAATACAAATGAACGGCTGAGATTAAGACAACTCAATAACCATTAACAACCTTGGTTATGAGGTGTCACCTAAAAGGAGTCAATATTAAATAACAATTGTTTTTATCCTAACAATATTTGTTTGACAAAAACAACTATTTTTCTAAATTCTAGGCCAGAACGAATAGCTGTCCAAACTACCCATAACTAATGCTGCTATATTCGGGTGAGGACAAACAGTTGTCCAAGCTACTAAGATTAACACTCCCTCTTAGCGAGGAAGTTGTTCTGCATGACACCCAACATCTCTCTGAAGAAGATGAATTTTGCCTTCCCCAATGCCTTTGTCAGAATGATATGCTACCGCTGATTTGTAGGTAAAAACTGTAGCTTAACAACCCATGCTACTGTACACAATCTCTGATGAAGTGATACTTGATGTCTATATGTTTTGACCTATCATGAAACACCGGATTCTTAGTCAACTTGATGCAACTCTGATTGTCGCAGTGTATCACCGTAGTCTCAACCTTCTGACCAAACAAAGCTACTAGCAACTTCCGAAGCCATATAGCTTCACATGTTGCCATGCTAGCTGCTATGTACTCTGACTCTGCTGAACTCAGAGCCACAAACTTCTGCTTCCTGCTGAACCAAGATACAACTCCTGATCCCAGACTGAAACAACACCCTGAAGTGCTCCTCTTGTCCATTGTACTACCTGCCCAATCTGCGTCAGTATAGCCCATCAACCTGATTCCTTCACCTCGAGCATATCTAATTCCATACTCGATTGTACCTTGCAAATAATGCAGCACATGCTTTGCCGTAGTCCAATGCACTCTCTTTGGCTCAACCATGAACTGACTAAGAGAGTTAACTGCAAAAGCTATATCTGGCCTGGTATTGACCAAATACATGAGAGAACCAATCAAGCCTGTATAAGGTGGGGTCTACATCCTTCTCCCTGGATATGTCTGCCTTCCTCCAATTCATGATCATGGGTGTAGACATGGCTTTGCAATCTTCCATCCCGAACCTTTTCAATATTTCCATGCAATATTTCTCTTGCCCAAGGAAAATATCTCCATCTTTCTCGCCATACCTCCATGCCTAGAAAGTAGTGCATAAGTCTTTAATCCTTCAACTCGAACTCCGCTACAAGATCCCTCTTGCATTCTTCTATGAGCCCCAGTGAACCTGTAAGAAACAAGTCATCTACATATAGGACAAGAATGAGAATCTCACCTCCAACTACCAAGTAGTAGAGATTAGCATCTGCCTCACTCTTCACAAAGCCCATTTCCTGCAAGTAACTATCAATGCACTCATACCATGCTCTGGGAGCCTGCTTGAGTCCGTACAACGCTCTCTTCAATCTACACACGTGGGTCTCTTTGTTGTGTGCTACAAAGCCTTCTGGTTGTTCTATGTATACCTCCTCTTTCAACTCACCATTAAGAAACACTGTCTTGACATCCATTTGATGGATCTGCCATCCCATCTGTGCTGAAATTGAGATTACAGCTCGTATAGAAGTATACCTGGCAACTGGAGCAAATGTCTCCTCGTAGTCTATTCCCTCTTTCTGAGAGAACCCCTTTTCCATGAACCTTGCCTTATATTTCTCGATGCTACCATCTACACCATGCTTGATCTTATAGATCGGTGTGATCCAACCACTGCATTATTTGTTGGTCTTGACACTACCTCCCACACATCATTCTGCATAATTGAAGTATACTCCTAAACCATTGCTTCTTGCCACACTTGATGTTGTGCAGCCTCCTGATAGCTAGAAGGTTCACTATCTACCAACATACTAACTAATGCAACATAGTCATCATACCTGGCTGGTGGTTTCCGTTGTCTATTACTCCTCCTAGGAGTACCCACTAACTCCTGAGTATTCTTCTGTGTCTGTTGAACCTCATGGTTCTTGCTGCCAACTGTAGAGGATGAAATATCAACCTCCATGTCTTCTTGATGCATCTCTTCTTGCACCTGTTGCTCCATACTTTGAAAACTCTCTCCTCCTGAGTCTATGCTTGTACTAGTAACTGTACTCGAGCTTTGTTGCCCTTGACTCGATTGAGTGATCCTTGGAGCTTCTGTTGGCTGCTCACTCTGATCATCTACTGGAAAATCTCTAGACCTTCTAAATGCCTTTTCCTCCATGAACTTGACATCATGTCAAACAATAATCCCCTGGTCCTCGGAATGAATATCTGATATGCCTTTGAGGTTTCACTGTACCCCACAAAGTACCCTCTCTCTGTAGTATGATCTAACTTGGTACGTGTATCCTTAGGAATGTGACAATATGCCAAACTCCCAAAGATCCTAAAGTGACTGACATCTGGCTTCTTCCCAGTGAATGCTTCCTCTGGTGTCATCTTCCCTAGTACCTTATGTGGAACTCTATTCTGTATGTATACTGTTGTATTGCATGCCTCTGCCCACAGATAACGGGGTATATCCTGGTCATGCAACATATCCCTTGATGCCTCCGTTATAGACCGATTCTTCCTCTCAACAACTCCATTCTATTGCGGATTGTAAGGAACAATCCACTCTCTCTTGATTCCTTCTCTGGTATAGAACTCCTGGAACTCATTGCTTTTGTACTCACCTCCATTGTCTGACCGAAGAAATTTTATCTTCCTTCCTATCGAATTCTCCACAAGAGCTTTGAACTCTTGGAAGCGACTGAAAACCTCATCCTTTGTCTTCAAGAAGTTTATCCATGTCTTCCTTAAGAAATCATCAATAAATGTAACAAAGTACTCATACCCTCTGAGAGACTTCATCGACATTGGTCCACATACATCTGAATGTACTAGATCAAGAATGCCCTTGGATCTAGTGTCACTCCTTGCTAAAGATCCTTTAGCAAACTTCCCCAACACGCATCCCTTACATACAGCATCATGCTCTGTGATCACCTTAGGAACACCTGTCACTATCTCATGAAGTAATTTAAGGGCTCCATGATGGATATGGCCCATCCTTCTATGTCATAGCTCTCCCTGATCTCTAAGATTATTGTTGCTCATGAGTGCCTTAGGAATATCAAACTGCAGCCTATAAAGCCGACCGCTCCTAACTCCAATAGCTATGGGTGATTTCCAATCCTTGTGCTTGATCAACACATGTGCCCCTCTAAAGAGTACATTGTACCCTTTGTCTTGAAGGACAGATACATAAATCAAATTCATCCCTAAGCCTGGAACATGCAACACATCATGAAGGGGAATCATCTTACCACTCTCCCTCTGAAACTGAACAGTCCCTTTCCCAACTGAGTTGAGTTTGGACATGTTCCCCATAGAGATCTGGATTCTGGTGCTCTCTTCCTTATAACTAGAGAAGTATTCTCTAACTCCTATCATATGATATGACGCCCCACTATCTATGTACCAAACACTCTGTGAGGTTGAGCTAACCATACATGCTATGAGTGCAAACTCATCTTCCATTCTACTAGAGAGCTCATCTGCACTTGCGTTGAAGCCGCAACTTGCTTCTTGCCTTTCTTTTCATTCTTCTTCCTTTCTGGGAAATCGCTGACATAGTGGCCAAACTCGTGACAGCCATAGCACTTGATCTTCGAAGAATCTTTCTTCTTCTTTTCACCTTGTGAATTTGATCCTTTACTAGACCCCTTCTTTGCTTTCCCTTTACCCGCTAGGGCAACATTTTCCTGTTCCACCTCACTTTTCTGACTCTTATTGTTGGCTCCATTGACAAGACTTAGTCTAAGCTCCTCCTGAGTGAAATCACTCCATAGTCGATCCCAACTCGGTAAGGTGTCTCGTCCATTGATGACTTGAACAAAGACATCCCACTACTTAGTAAACCCATTTAGGATTATTCTCACTAGCTCGTCATCATTTGGTTTGTCTCCAACAGCTGCCAATTCATCCTTGACAAGTCTAAGTTTGGTGAGGTAACTTGTGACGTCTTCTCCCTTATTCATCGGGTATTCCTCAACTTTTCTCTAAGAATCAGCTTCCGAGTTAGTGGTAGCATTCTGGTACAGATTCATAATGGCATCCCACATCATCTTCGCTATATCTAACTCTGCAATATGTGGAACAATATGATCCTTGACACCGTCAAGAATCAACCTCCTCACCTTGGCATCTTCCTTCTTATATGCTAAGAGTTGTGTTGCATCTGTAGGTACAGGTACAACAGTGGTCACATATTCCTTGATACCATTCTCTTCCAGCAATAGAGAAATTTTCCCTTTCCAGACACCAAAATTCGAGGCTCCATCCAATCTGTCCTGATCTCTTAAACCTGTTGAGGCCATCTTAAAAGAAAATAATAATAATAATTTTGAAGAGGTTAAACTGGGTTTTATAAACCCTCACTTTCTTTCACCTAGGGTAAATCTCTTCTACCCGAACTTAGCTCTGATACCATGTGAAAAATCTATTACAGTTACTGATTATTAACCTCCTATCTTGTAAGATTATTTGATCAACAAATATTGGAAAATAACACAACTGTAACTTCACAAATACAAACACATAAAAATACCCAACAAGGTGAACACAATATTTTCGGACAATTGTCCCTGGAAAAACCCCGTAGGGAAAACCAGTACTACAGATGAGAAATATATTAAACTTCAGCAAATCAAGAGATACAAATACTGCTTGCCTCTTACTGGCAGAGCTCCGACAATCTCCTAATCCTCCTGCTGATATTCCTCCACTGCTATCTCCAACGCTATCACCTGTACCCTTACTAACACCGCAAGACTACTTTCTAAGACTGCAAGTTTCTCTAAAAACTTCCTTGTTACAAATGACCTAGTGACCCCCTTATATACTACTCTCATTGAAAATCAACGGCCGAGATTAATACAAATGAACGGCTGAGATTAAGACAACTCAATAACCATTAACAACCTTGGTTATGAGGTGTCACCTAAAAGGAGTCAATATTAAATAACAATTGTTTTAATTCTAACAATATTTGTTTGACAAAAACAACTATTTTTCTAAATTCTAGGCCAGAACGAATAGCTGTCCAAACTACCCATAACTAATGTTGCTATATTCGGGTGAGGACAAACAGTTGTCCAAGCTACTAAGATTAATGATACCACAACCAAACTAGGTCTAACGGCTGATATTTTGGAGATTTCTCTAATCGTTTTACGGAATGAGTATAAAAGCCTTCTAGAAAATACAATGGTGGAATTGTGGATGCACAAGGATTGTCTTGTGGAATGTTGAAAGTGTGTGAGAGTCTTGTGGAATGTGGGTAAACCCTCCGGAGCACAACTTCCACTAGAGACATTGGTATTTCCACACATGGTCTCCTTACCTTTATCTCTTATAATTTTCATATAATTTGGTTATTCATTTCCATTAAAGTCAAAGTATTAAACTATTAGATACTCAAAAATTGGACATTTTAACCAAACGACTAGTGCTATCAATAAAAAAGACCTTACGGTTTACTACCAACTTATAATTTGACCCTCAACCGTGTCGCGACCACAACCTCATATATTGCTAAACCCAGGTGCCACTACACGGTACTTGTGTCCATTTGTTTTTGCAAGAGCTAGACAAGTTAACTAAAATAAGCATTTCTGTTTACCTTGAAAAGTTAGAAAAATGCAATTTCCAAAGACTTGCAAAACAACACTTTGAGCCCAGTAAAGGAGATGTCAAATGTGGTATGTGTTCTTTGTTCTTTGTTATGTAGAGAGTCACATCAAGCATTAGCTTGAACTCATTGGACCATTTGTGCTCTTGTCATCACTCCTCTAGGAGCCCTATTACTTCGTTTCACACTTTTAGGAAACTGCCAAAACATAAAACGTTTGATTTCCTTTCGGCTCGCCATGTGAACCTTGTGCAACAAAATGATTTCCTGCCTTCATGAACCTTAAATATTTTTACTATATAATTACCTGGAACCATCAGTTTGGAAAACAATCACTCTTCTAGTTAGTTTTGCAATGGCATTTTGTAGGCCTCAACCTGCAGTTTGACCAAGTAAGGCTGGACTAGTTACGATCGGTGACTCTGGAAAACCCATCGTCGTTTGAAACCCATTTACCAGTTCTCTGTCCTATCAAATTTGATGAATTCTCCATATATAGGGGAGCTTGTAGGAAACTTCTCATTGCACATTCATCCATCAACCATTAGTTTTGGATGTGCTTTTCTGAGCCCTTTAGCTAACTTTTGATCATTTGCAACTAGGCCAATTATGACCGATGGCCTCAGAGAAGCGGGCGCCAATCGTAAACCCAAACAATTTATCACTGATTTGCTCACATGGTTGTGTAGGATAGAAGTAAAATGATGAAAAGGCGCAGTGTAATTCATTATTATTATTGTAATTTATATATGTTATTGGAAAATGTATATATGTATAATGTAACTCCCATGTAATAGAAAAGTCTATATTTGAAATTTGGTAACATGTATGAGATGCTAGTTTCAGGGGATGCCTTAAGAAATGTGTAATTAATCATAGGTGTCATTTTGATTCAGATTTATGTATAGTAAAAGGTTGGATATATATGTTAAATGAATTTGAATTTAATATGTTGTAGTGCTTTTCACATGTGCAATAGATGATTAAATAATTGGTGATGTGTCTCTTACCTTGAAAATCTAATAAAGGATTCTAATCACAACAGTCAACCCTAGTATAAAATTCATGTATAACTACTCTTCCTATGTGATTTCTCTTAGAATATAAAACTAAAACCTTAAAATAAACTAAAATCCTTACACTTGATAACACCTTCTAGATTAAATAAATAAGATCACTAGTATGAGTTTATCGTCATAGCTTGTGTGTTTAACGTCATCCCTGTGAACTAGATGAATAGGGATGACATGGTACAACATTATCCAAAGTATGTGGTTCTCTTCCAGGATTGGAAAACATGTGTGTAGTAAGGAGAATGTGATTTTTCTTAAGGTAACGCTCATGGGAACAAACATTAAACATAAAGTAAATCCATCTTGGACCGATACAAATGGAGTTAGTGAAATAGTTATCCTATGATTTAAAATCTTTTTAATGATCTCTTTACTTCCTCAAAGATAAATGGGTTACCTTGATTACTAGAATAATCACACCTTGGTCTATCATGAAGGTTGTTTAGCATATGTTTTTCCTCTCACCTTAAAATCACATATAGTTGGGGCATTGAACCTTTGGTACAATTGGAATTAAACCAAACCTTGGCTGATTAAGGGGTTAAATTTTGGGTGGAAATTGTTCATAACTCTTAGCAAATGCAATTGTATTTTAAATTAAGTTGACTTAAGAGAAGTGTAGAAACAAAAAAGGTCTCATTACCCCTTATGCCTAGTTTCCCTTTGTACCCTAGTGAGTGGCCCAAAACCGAACAAAGGTAGTAGGTGATATTCCTATGATTGATCTCATGGTGGGATTTAAATGACACAAGTGGATGTCTTTGTTGCAACATGTGTTTAATACCACATGGTATAACAACAAAGATGTGGGATGTCTCGTGCTAGGTTACAATCCTTGTAGTAACGAATCTATTAGTGAAAATTATGTAATATTTGTTTACAATTGTTATAAAATAGTGCCAACAATGAGACCTTAGTGAGATGTAAGAGTGAAGCATATAAGAGTAAAAAGAGATTTTAAGTTAGAAATAATGTCATTCTTGGAGTCCTTGTAACTCAATTATACATTTGCATGTGTTAAAACGAATATGATTTTCCCTTTTGAGATCAAACTTTGAGAAAACAAAAGATGTATATAAATTCAATTAAATTTTTTTATGTGGAAATGTTGAATGGATTCAAAATTTTATTCAACTATATTAACTATGATAGGGAAACAAAGATACCGTGATTGAAGAATGTTTTTGGGAGCATGTATCTTGAATCTAAACCTCCTTAAGTCCTAAGATTTCTTTCTGGGCATCACATAAACTTCACTTGTGTAGGAAGGGTAAAATTTAAACATTGAATAAACATTTGAGAAGAATAATATTAACATAAGGACAAGAGAATTATGAAATTTGTATGCAATTTGAAATATGGCAAATAATTATGTGAGTTATGGAGATTAGTAAGGGATAAAGAGTAAAATTTAATGGTCGAACTATAAGTTGAAATTGAAATGAATTTAATAATATGTAGGTAAAACAAAAAGAGAAAATTATCCTTGCATCATAATGTTTTTTTGGAATGTTAATCGTAACTGAGATGTAATCATGGTAATGATGTGTTGTGGTTTTCTAATCCTTAGGTGTGGGTCATTGCTAGCATTCGTTCATTGGGGAAAGTGTGGCATCGACATATATATGGTGTTGTTATGTGTCTTATGTGTTGTTAATTTTATCTATTGGAGCCCATGTGTTGTTGTGTATTGAGCATTTAAAGTAAAAAAAATTATTCCAGTTTTTCTTAACTGTTGTATTTGTGTGTCCAAATTGTGGGTGTTACATTTGGTATTAGATCCAAGGTTCATGCTGTCAAACCTTTGGGATAGATTGGAATAGTGATGATTTTGCATGGTGGTGGTGGATATTGGAAGAGTAATGTGATATATGTTGCAATGTGAGAAGCATGTAATTGTGATATTATGAACACACATATTGTGCATGTCATTTAATGCATATTTTTGTACATGTTGATGTGCTTGTAATGAAAATATTCACTCTCGTGTGATGTACCACCTTATTGTGTGTGAAAAAAATAAATATTGTGGATTGCAGAGTGCTAGAACATTTTGGCATTTTGTGATATGAAATTGTATTGATGTATTACATGAAAAAATGGTGTAAAGTAAATTGGGTTGTATCCTAATATTGTCACTATTTTGTGATTAATTGTGTGTGTCACCATGTTGTAATTACAATTGACTATATGTTGTAAGGTTATACATTATGTTCCTCATGTGTATAATTTGTAAAATATGGAATGGTTCATGTCATGATTTAGGGGAATATGGTGATTGTATTATCCCTATATGCATGTGATTACACTTTGGGTGCAATATGTGGTAATGTGATGTATCGTAACCTGTGAAAGTAATGATTGTGTTATACCCTCTATATATACCATGCCTAAGATGCTATGGTTAATGTGTGTGAATTACCATTGTGTTAGTGATGTAGTTATGTGCTATTTTGTGAACCCTACACTGACGACCAACCCTATGAAAAATCAGAAAAAGGTGTATCTTTGGAGTGAGGAAATGTCTACCATTGACTAGACACTTGAGCTGAGTACAAGATAGGAAGTGGAGTCTTACATAAGCTGAAAACCAAATTTTGTTCATTTGGTATGTATGGAACTTGTTCAACCAATGTCATGCATGTAGACACCTTAGGCTCATTAGATGGCGAATTGTACTCCTTTCTCTCTACCTATATGATTATTGTATGGATTCAACCTTAAGTTTAGTTATGACTATGTTAAGCCTTGTGGAAGCGGTGGAGGGATGATTCAGACAGAGATGATGGTAGTTGTATTATTTAATATGTTATTTTATGAGCTGAGGCTCAATTTCTAATGCCAACAACTTGTTGAGTACCTCATTGGTGGCCGTATAAGACCATATAGTTATAGTAATGTGTTATTTCTCTATACATATTTATTCATAAATAGAACAATTTCATTTTTTTCTTGCTAGAACTAGTAGTTTTATTTATTGATGTGTTCCTATATTTTGGGAATTTTATTTGGTTGTTGCAATAACATGTAGATTTTTGCACTAACCATGGCTATTTGGCAATTTTCCCTACTTAGATTTTTTTTAATGTTTAAAGGTTTTATAGCCTAAACCAAGGCTTGGGTTTTTTTCCACTTGGCATTTGAGACAAATTGTTATGTTGATTCTAATGTTGTAATGTTTGGAATAGGGTCATGGGATGCACCATAGAGTGGTTGAACTAATGGACCCACTTCGTTGTATGGGGGTATGCCCCAAGGAGTTACAGATAACTAGCAAGTTGTTGAACCACAAGTTATTATGTCACTTGCGTTAGGGGTGTCTGGACTCTATGTGCATAGGGCCATAAGGTGACAAACCCTTTTGAGGGAGACATAAGAGACTTAAGGGAGGCATATGATAATGGAGGGAGACATAAGAGACTTGAGGGAGCCATAAGAGACTAGAGGGAGACATAAGAGACTTGAGGGAGACATAAGAGACTTGTGTGTGTGTGTGTGTGATTAGTGTACTTGGATTTTTATTTTTATGTTTGTGATGCTTTCGAGAGGCATATGTAGTTGTTGGTGATGCTTTGGGAGGTATATAGAGTTGTTTTGTGATGTTTTGGGAGGTGTATGGTGTTGGTG
Organism: Taxus wallichiana var. yunnanensis; assembly: GCA_018340775.1. Classification (NCBI taxonomy): domain Eukaryota; kingdom Viridiplantae; phylum Streptophyta; class Pinopsida; order Cupressales; family Taxaceae; genus Taxus; species Taxus wallichiana. Next base: position 403,977,050 of record CM031237.1, on the reverse strand, counting down.
TTATGATTTATGTGTACTCATGTGAGTCTAGTTATGTTTTGTGATGTTGATGATTGATGCTCCTCATTGAGGGTATGATTTGACCCCTTTTTGACACTATGTAACTACAGTTATTGTCCCAAGTTGTGTGAAACCTTTATATGTGTACCTATTGGGAATTCCATGTTGTAGTAGTCTGCTTATGTTATGGGTACTATTGTGTCGGGTGCATGTGTGATAAGTACTATGTTGTGAGGGATATGTATGTTCTTTCCATGGTTCGATTGAGTTCTTGTGATGTGATACGATCGTAGAAGTATGCAAAGATATGTCTTATGGACCCTTAATGTTGTGTTTGGTTCTTATGGCACATCATGATGTCGTATAAGAAGGGCACCCACAAAAATTCATAAACTAAAATCCAAAGAATTTAACTACTAAGATTTTCAGATTAAACAAATATTTTAAATGAAAGACTAATTAAGTAATAAAGTAAATGAGAAATGCCAATCTTCACATAACATTTAAATTTATGATGTTACCAAATTTAGTTTGCTTCCTTCCGATCATGTTGTATCGAGAATTTGTTTTGTTAAACGACATGTGTCATTATTGACTTCTTTCCTACCTACCCTTCATTCTTTTGTATTGTGTCGCATCGAGGAAGATGCTCGTATAAGGAGAGAAATGTAGTGCTCAATTTTTTTTTTAAATAAAATAAAAAAAATAAAAAAAATGGGGGACAATACTGAGAAGGAAATTTTAGGAGTGGTTGAAATGGGAGAGGAGATTAATGAAGGGTGGCGGAGTGTGGCGGGGAGGGTGGGAAGGTTCATAATTTTTAGACCTATCATATGCCTTGCACAACAATAAATGTTTTTTTATTTCAGATCCAAAGACAATAAACACATTAAAATCCAAGTCAAAGTTGTAAGTTTAGCAGTAATGGGATAGTTGCAGTACTGATACAATGGATAGGGGACTATGCTAAATGGTGATCTCCCTATTAGCCATCTAAATCAACTCTATTATGGGTTGAAACAAACTCCGTGCTGGATGAAAATGAGTATGCATATTTCTATAGGCACCAACTATCTATTTTCTACCACTTTATTTTCACCACGTTGTACCTATGTATATCTTCTTCATGAGGAAAATATGAGATTTTTTAGGCCATGGATTCAATGGGTGGGTGTGAAACCATGATGAAATTTTATTTATAACAAGTGTTTGACTATATGTTGGCACCCACTTGGCCATATGATAAGAAGAAAATGGTAAGAAAAATAAAACAAAATTCACCACTGTCTTTATTCTTGTTTTCTTGTTTGTGGTGGAAGTTTCTAAATCCTATGTTGCAATAAAACCCATACTTGTAGATGATATCGACATACCCATGTTCAGATATCCTTATGTGGGTGTTGATATAAGCATGGTAGATTAGATCTATATAGAAATGTCGAGACTATCTAGATTACTTCATATGGGATTTTATTTGTAGGTTCATGGACACCCATCAAAGCATAAAATATAGAGGAATTTTGTCAAATGTTGTAGTTATAAAATGCTCACGGTAGACATGTTTACAAAATGTGAAACCTTTCATAGATGTAGGAAGTAGATAGATGAAAAGAATGTGGAGTAAATAACTCTCAACACATTATTTTATTATGAAGAAGCACGAACATTATATAGGAGAAGCAATAAAAATATTACCCTAAACTGAAGGAAGAAGATATGGATGAAGGTGAGAGAATAATAGAATATAACAAGGAAGAGAGAATAAAGGGATAATAGAAAACAAACACAGCTAAAATATAAACTATGCTATGTATGCTAACATTCCCCCCCTTATTACATTATTCTTGTAACTGTGACCCCTGAAAAGTTCAAATTTCACTTTTCCAAGAGATTTTGTGAGAATGTCGGCTACCTATGTTTCCGTAGGACAGTCTTGCTAGAGCTGAATGTGATGGTTCAAGATATGATCTTGAATGAAATGACAGTCAATTTAAATATGCTTTGTTCATTCATGAAATACTGGATTCTTCACGAGCTTCAACACACTCTGATTGTCGCAATAGAGAATAGGTGACTATTTTTCAGGAATTCACAGGACATCCAAAATTCCACGTAACCATATAAATTTGCACACATGGCTCCTCATGCAACACAATATTCGCATCTTTGGATGAGATAGAAACAAAATTCTACTTCTTGCTTATCCACGAGATAGGTCTAGATCCAAGATGAAATATGTATCTTGTAGTTGACTTCATGTCATCAACGGATCCGGCGTGGTTCGAGTTGACGTACCCTCGTAAGTAAGAAGAATTGATAATTTTTCTTATATTCCAGACCATAATCAGTTTTTCCTTAGATATATCTTAAAACATGCTTTTCTACATTCCAATGACATTTCTTCGGCTCTTGCATGAACCTAGAAATATAGCTGACAACATAACAAAGATCTGGTCTGGCATATGTCAAATAGATGAGCCCTCCAACAAATTGCTTGTAGAGAGTAACATCTACTTTAGGTGAGTCCTAGAATCTTGAAAGTTGTAAGCCTTTTTCCATTGGATTGGATATAGGTTTACAGTCAGACATTCTATACTTTTTCAGGAGTGTCTTGCCATACTTTTTCTAGGAGAAAAAAATGTGATGCTCCTTTTGCCATATCTCCAAGCCAAGATAGTAATGTAGTAGCCCCAAATCTATCATGTTGAAGGTTCTTTTGAGATCATTCTTCACAATATCAACCTGATCTTCTAAATTCCTAGTGATCACAAGATCATCTGCATATACAACAATAATGAAAATTTATTTTCCTACCTTCTTTATATACAAATTTGAATCTGAGGGGCTACGAGTGAACCCATGCTACAAAAGGTGATCATTGATCTCGATATACCATGCCCTTGGAGCTTATTTCAGTCCATACACTAATTTGATGAGACGACATACCTTTTTTAGGATTCTTTTCATCAAAAAATCCTTTAGGTTTGGTCATGTATACTTCTTCTTTCGAGATCACCATTTAGGAAAGCACTCTAGACATCCATCTGCTGAAGTCTCCAACCTTTCTTTGCTGCAAGTGCATAAACTATTCGATTGTCTTCATCTTCACGGTGGGTGCAAAGGTTTCTTCATATTCCATGCCCTCTTTCGAGCATACCCTTTGCTACAAGACATGCTATATGTTTGTCGATGGATCCATCTACTTTATATTTAGTTTTGAAAATCCATTTGTAGCCTATGGGTTTCTTACCTGTAAGAAGATCGACAAGTTCCCATGTCTGATTTTTCTTGAGTGAGTCAATTTCTGTATCCATGGATGCCTTCCACTGAGGTTGACTAAGTGTTTCATGAACATTATCAAGCTCAGAGCTATCAATCAGTGAACTCACTAGTGTAAATTTTACCTCATTTCTTGTTTGACTCCTTGTTTTGACTCTGGATGATGTATCTGGGAGTTGTTACAAATGTGAGTCCTTAATAGTGCTTTGTACCCACTTTAGATGAGAACTTGGCTGCTTTTGAGAAGAACTATGTCATTTCCATGTGGATTTATGTGGAGTCACATTCCCCAGTTCTCCAAGGTCAACAAATAGCTCTGCTAGTAGCATTTCTTTTCTCTGAGTAGTCTCATTTGGCTCATCATCCAATTCGGAGACTAGTCGGTGAGATGTGGTTGGAAGTGGATCTTTTGTTGATACTATTGAGTCAAAAGATGTCTCGTCACAAACCACATTATGACTCTCGTATATTTTCTCTATCTCAGGATACATGAGATGGTACACCTTCGAGGTAGTGCTATAGCCAAGTAGGATGCATGGGAGTGACTTTGGCTCAACCTTCTTTCTCTTTTGAGATGGGACATGCATGTATGATGTGCAACCAAATACTCGTAAATGAGAAATTGATGGCTTTCTACCACTCCATACCTCTTCTAGAATTTTATTTTGTAGAATCTTTGTCGGTGCCCTGTTGAGAAGATATACAGCTTTCTGTACTACTTCAGCCCAATAGCATTCTTCTAGCTTTACAGCTATTAGCATGCAATGAGCCATCTCCATCATCGTGCGATTGCGATGCTCAACAATGACATTCTGCTGGGGTGTGTAGGGAGTAGTCGGGTGATGTTTAATGCGCTTTTGGTTCCAAAAGGCCAAGAACTTATTTAATGTAAATTCTCCCCTCAATCCGAGCAAAGTAGAAGAAGTGGTTGTCTAGACTCTTTGATAATATGATGTTAGAAGTTATGCAAATGTTGAAGAACCTCACTTTTCTTCTTTAGGAAAAATACCCACATTTTACGAGAGTGGTCATCCACGAATAGTTGGAAGTACTTGTATCTTGAAAATGAAGCAAGCAATGGGCCATTCGGATCAACATGAACTACCTCCAGACACTTCTTGGCATGGAAGGTGCTTGCTTGAATGGATCTCTGTGTTGTTTTCCTACAAGATAGTCAGGGAAAATAGGCAAGGAATTGGACAATTTGGGTAATCCATGGACCATTTCTTTTGAACTCATATGGTGCAGTGAACTAACCAACAAGTGTCCATATCTAAAATGCCATAGGGTAGTTGATTCTAATATAGAAGTAGATAAAGCTACTGCAGAAGATGAAATAATATCTAAAGAAAATAACTTATCTTTTACAAATGCTTTAGCAAGAACCGTACCTTGTCAGGAGATTAAGCATGATTTAATGCCATTTTGAACAAGAAATTCTACCTTAAGGTGATGATTCAAGAGATGAGTAACTGACAAGAGGTTGCTAGTCAAGCCAGGAACATATAGTACCTTTGTAAGTGTACATTTTCATGGTCCCAGAGGAATGGTGACATTTCCAATTCCTTCTGCAACATATTCTTTGTCATCGGCTATCCGAACCTGATCTCCAGTTGGTTCTTCGTGTAGTGAATCAAATAGCTTCTTGTCACCTGACATATGTTTTCTTGCACCAAAGTCTATTAACCAGAATTTCTTCGTGGGATGAGAAGTTTGAGAGACGAGTACAAGGTTCTTACCACCATGTGCTCCTTCTAATGTCTCCTCATTAGATTCATCATCTTCTTGGGCAGCAATTTGTCCCTTCTACTTTCTCCAGCAAGAACGTTGTTTGGAATTTTAAAAATCTTCACGTCCGGATGTGCTTGTATGACTTAAAGATCCTTGTTTCATGCTATTGTACTAGCAGCGATCAGTGTCATGAGTGTTGGTTTTGGAAATGTGACACCAACTCTTTGAATTTTGATCTTTCTGTTGTTGTTTTGGTTGCGCTTGATTTAGCTTCTCTAGGGGACCCTTCTGATTATTCTTGCCATGGTAAGGCTTTGAGAATAGTGCTTTATCCTGAGACTCCTCATGGGATTAAGTGATGGCCTCTTCCTACTACAACAAATTCACAAGCTCTTAGAATGTCACTATTTGTTTAGACACATTCAGTGTTGTAACAAACACTCGGAATTGAGAAGGGAGTGCTCTCAAGGTGATCACCACGAGAATTTTATCATCCACCATTTCACCGAGTGCCAATAACTCTGATCTCAACTCAGCCATGTGACGTAAGAACTCCTCCACTTTCTCATCTGATCCCATAGAGAGGGTGTGCAACTTTTACTGAAGATGAAGAATCTTCATTTGATTTTTGGCTTCATAAATTATTGCTAGCTTGTCCCAGGCCTCCTTTGGTTTGTTCACATTCCGAACATGTGGTTACACATCGTCACTGATATTGAGCATTATCAGCATCAAGGCTTTTGCACTAGCCATCTCATACTTAACTAATTCATTAGGAGCAGTGGGAACATGCACCGATCTGGTCACGATGCCCCATAATCCTTCAAACTGAAGGATTGTCTTCATTTTTGTTTTCTAGGCTGCAAAATTGGGCCCTTTGAGCAACTGAGCATTAGAAAGAAGCAACTTCGGAGAAAACATTGTAATAAAAAAAAATTATTTATTTATTTCAAGAGTTATTACAACTTTGACTCACTGATGAGAATTATTGGCTTGTATATGCTCATGATATTTGTGTGCTGTGAGACAGTGGCAATTTGTGGGGTTGTTCTTCTTTGTCATCATAGTGGGTATCGTACCTAACTTCTAATTCTTCCTGAACTCACTTTGCTTGACAGTTGACATTGAAAAGGAAATATTCAAGAAGTCCTTCTTGAACTAGCTTGTCAAAGGCTAGATTTCTAGTATTCGAAGCTCATTCAAAGCAAAGAAAAGTAGAACCCGGAGCTCTCAGGAGATTCTTCACGGTGTTCTCTGGCTGGTGAGTTGATGTTCTAGCTTTCATCCTGGTGACTATGTTATTGACGCTCTCAATCGAGTTATCTATGCTCGACATTCGGTGTAGTTTTTGTAGTGGCTACTTCCTTGTTGTCTTGGTGAAGATGTATTTCATTTGATTAAAGAGATTTTTCTCCTGCACCAGCTAGTCTCCTTGTAGGTTGTTGTTTCCTCCACAACAGTCAAGTAGAAGTTTATTTTTCATATAGATGTAGAAGACTTCTTTTTATTCACAGTATAAAACCTTCATACACCAATATTATACTTCCATGCAACTTTTGTTTTGAATTTGCTACAGCAAATAAAACAAAAATCATAACAATAGAATTGGATTCAATCTTCCACGCATAAGTATGTAGCTTTCTCCCACGCTGCTCTAACTCTTTACATAGGTGTTTTCCAAAGGAAATGATTCTTGGGGTCTGCAGAAAAAAAATCTCGCAAAAATAGATTATCCTTCCACTTTCCACATAGCAAGTAGCTTCAGGTCTGTTCCTCCTCCACGCAGGTATGCAAATTAGTCACACAGCAGAATATATTAAGCTTCTTTCATGCAGGAACTGCAAATATACTCTCAACGCAGGTGTTGATTTTCATTGCACCAAGGAATAAACATCCATGCACTATTCTCCTTCTATACGCTGAGAAACAAGTATAGATCCTCATGCATGTTTTGGTGTATGTAGCTCCATGCACTTGTCTCCTGTTGCACGCACTTTTCTCCTGGATATTTTCTTATATCCTCTCCCCATGTATGCAAGACAAAGAATCTTCCTTCATATTTCCAAGTTAAGAATGTTTGTTGAAGATAAAGCCAAACTCCACACATCAATAGTGAAACGGAAGTGAAGAATCATTTCCACTCAGCAAGTGGATGAATAGTCCAATAAAAAAAATATCAGACCGCTCCTCAACACAGTATAAAAATGTGTAAGCCTTTCTACACACAAAATAGAAGACTTCTTCCACGCACGTAGGTCACCTTTTCCTCCCCTACGTTAGACTTTTCTCCTTCAAACGCATAGGCAAAGATCAAGTTTTCTCTATTACCAAAATGTAGGAAGCAGATAGATGAGAAGAATGTGGAGTAAATAATTCTCAACAAATTGTTTTATTATGAAGAAGCATGTACATTATATAGGAGAAGCAATGAAAAATATTACCCTAAAATGAAGGAGGAATATATGGATGAAGGTGAGAGAATAATGGAATACAACAAGGAAGAGAGAATAAAGGGATAACAAAAACCAAACACACCTAAAAATATAAACTATGCTACGTATGGTAACAATAGAAGCGGTGAATCTGTTTAATAAAATGTCTTCAAAACAACATGGTTTTGTTGACAACATTGACTACATGATATACATGAAATGTTTTTTTTTTTTGGGTAAAAGGACAATGAGAAGGTTTAGGAAAGCAACTCATGAGAGTCTATGAATTTAACAATACCTAAAACTTTGAGATGAAGTTTAAGTCTAGAGAAGCCATTGAACTCCACAAAATTATATGCATGTTGCGGCTTGTGCATTGTACTAATGAGGGGGTGCGGTAAGGTATTTTGTGTAGAATTTGTATGATGGCATTTGTTCTTTGTTCTCCAATATTTACTGAAGCGATGAAGCATCATGATTGGAGATCTAATGCATCATGTTATATTTCCGAATAAGATCACAATGTGAAGCACTTTGTTTTTCCATTATAATTTCTATGTTGAAAGGGGATTGGCTGCTAGGAGGGCTTAAAGTTGCTTTAGTAAAAAGGCTTTAGAAACATGAAATAAATATAGCCATGGAATGTCTTATTTGTAGGATATGTACAAATGGTGTTCTTAATGAGGTTGTAATTTTTCCCAAGAAAATCCCCAACTAAGCATGGCCTCATGGTATAAAACCATTGCTCGATATGTATGGTTTGGGGTACATTAAAAAATAAAAGGATTTAGAAACTTTTAGGTTGATGCAATCGTGGGAACTTAGAAAAGGCCATGGAATGGTATTTGTTAAACGAGGATACCACAAACAAACTTGGTCTAATTGATGATCTTTGTGGATAATGCTATAATCATTTTGTGTAATGAGAATAAAAGCCTTCTAGAAAATGCAATGGTGGAATTGTGGATGCATGCGGATTATCCGGTGGAATGTTGAAAGTGTGTGGGAGTCTTGTGGAATGTGGGTAAACCCTTATGGAGCACCACTTACACTAGAATCTTTGGTATTTCCAGGCATGGTGTCCTTAACTTTATCTCTTATAATTTTTTTAATTGGTTATTCATTTTTGCAATAAAGTAAAATTATTAAACTATTTTATACTAAAAAAATTGGACATTTAAACCAGCGAGTAGTGTTATCAATAAAACAACACCTCATTTTTTACTACCAACTTATAATTTTAAACTCAACCGTGTCATGACCATAACATCATACATTGCTAAACCTAGGGCACAAAAATATGGTACTCGTGTCTATTTTTTTTGTGAGAACTAGATGAGTTAACTAAAACAATTTATGTCTACCTTGCAAAGTTACAAAAATCACAATTCCCAAAGACTTACAAAACAACACTTTGAGCCCCATAAAGGAGATGTCAAATGTCATATGTGTTATTTGTTATGTAGAGACTCAAATAAAGCATTAGCTTGACCTCATTGACTGTTTACACTCTTTTAAAGATTGTTCCTCAAGGAGCCTTATTACTCTATTTTGCAGTTTTAGGAAGCTGCCAAAACTAAAAATGTTGGATTTCATTTTGGCTCGCCATTTGAACGAGAAACGACCAACAAAAATCTTGCCCACCTTCACAAACCTTTATTATTTTTATTAGATAATTACTTGGAACCATCTATTTGGAAAACAATTAGCCTTCTAGTTAGTTTGGAAATGGCATTTTGTAGCCCTCCGGTCATAGTTTGACTAGGTAAGACTGAACGAATTATGATCAGTGGCTATGGAATACCCATCTCCATTTGAAACCCATTTGTCAATTCTCAGTCCCATCGACTTTGATGAATTATCCATATATAGGGTAGCTTGTAGGAAATTTCTTGTTGCACATTCATCCATCAACCATTATTTTTAGACGTGGTTTTTTGAGCCTTCTAGCTAAATTTTGATCGGTTGTAACTAGGCCAATCATAACCAATGGCCTCGGAGAACTGGTCGCCAATCGAAAACCCTTTTCCAGTTCTGAATTCCATAAGTTCTTGTGAATTTTTTTTGTATAGGGGGACATGTAGAAACTTACCCATGGGTTTTTTCTCATCGAAGGAATGTTTGAAAGTGGTTTCTTAACCTCGACCCTAAATTGAACATTTTTACAACTAGCAAAGGAAAAAATAGAAAGAAGTTGTAGGACCATCGTTCGGTTACCAAACTTTCGTAGAAACACCAAGCTTTGACACTTGTAACTAACTTTTTGAAACTCTTTCATGTGACTTGTTATGTGAATTACACTTTTGGAAAAATAGAGGTTCTCTCTCTCCTTGGTTATGAAATGAATTGAAATAAATATGTGTCTCTAACCCTCTCTATCGAATGTAAATTATTATTATTATGTAAATGGAAAAATTGAAAATGTTAATTATGATAGATCTAGGTGGATGTCATCTAGAGATTTATCGTTGATTTCATGCTAACATGGTTTTACAGGATGGAAGTAAAATGACAAAAAGGTGCGGTGTATTTCATTGTTATTATTGTAATTTGTATATGTTACGAGTTAGAAAATGTATATATGTATAATGTAATTTCCATGTAATAGAAAAGTTTATATTTGAAATGAGAGCTGTGGTCCCAAATTATCTAGCCATGAATTATTTGCAAATTCTTTTTCCTTGAAGAAAGATTCAATTTTTCTTAAGGGTGCAAATGGTGAAGTTCCCCGCATCTTATTAGTTTTGATGGGGTGTTCCTGAATTTGATCTCACCCCGTTTGTTCTAAAACTTTCCCAATCTCCCTAGTTCATCATATTTTATATCTCCCCAAATGGATACGTATGATATTTATCTTTCCCATTGAAAAGATTCAATTTCGCGCAAATGGTGATGTTCCCCGCATGTTATTGTTTGATGAGAGTGTTTTCCCATCAATTATATCTCAACATCTTCAGCTACGTGGTCTCTTTTGATTGGATGAGGCACGTCGGGTCTATTTTATAACTTGTAACTTTTTGCTATGTTTGCAAAAAGATCAATTTGGCCCCATGGCCCCATTGAGTTCTGATTGGCTGGTCAAATTTATAAAGGTGGAGTGAAAATTTCTTTTTTTCCCCAAAGGTGTATACGTGTTCATTTTTAATTGGATGTGGGTCGACAGGTCTTTTTGGTGAAATTTTCCACTTTGGTCACATTTGTAAAAATACCAAATTTGCCCCCCATGGCCCCGATCAAATATAAAGTCTCTCGATTGGCTAGAAGGACACAAATATGTTACAAAAGAAGAAAAGGGAAAAAGTCTTACTTTGACCCCAATGAAGGACACATGTGGTAAATTTTTCATGTTACAAGTGGAAGTTTGTGGAGCACATGGAAGGAGTCACTGGAGCAGTTTTGAAGTGTTTTTCAAGCATTGAAAATTCAAAGTGGAGAGGTGGGTTGGAGGTTTTTGAAGATTTTTTTTTGAAAGAAAAGGAGAAAAGTATAAAAATGAAGTGTGACTCTCTACCTGGGCCCACATAAAATTATAAAAGTGGGAATTGGGGCGGGTGGAGGAGGAAAATTGGAAATTTTTCCTTTTTTAAAAAGGGTAAAATTGCATAAATGAGCCATGACTCCATCAAAGGCCCAGATTAAGCCACGTGTCGAGCCCGTATTTCAAAGGCAGGGGGGGGAAAAATGTGAAAATTGTGCATTTTCTCCAAAAGTCATAAAATGCAAAAGGCACCCCCAGGCCCATTTGGCTCTAATCTTCCACGTGGATGACTCTAATTTAAAGTTGTGAAAGGGAAGAATCAATGGTTATGGTGTGATGCATCTGGTTTTTCCACCATTAATGTTCCATGACTTTAGGGGATGTAAATACGCATCATTTTTCATGGTGAATCTAAATGATTTCTTGTCATTTCTATCAGCAAAGTGCAATTGAAGTGTTTTGGAGCTTAATTTGTGAATCTAAGGAAGTGCAAGAGTTGATATTTTGAAGTTGGAGAGTTGCTTAGGCACCCGCAAAAAATGAATTGCAGAGATCCAGATGAGAGAAAAGTTGCAGAGGAAAGAATGGGAAAAGGATGAAATGATGGAGGTTGCATGCATGAAGGATGAAAACATGATCCCAGTTAAAACAATGATGGAGATATTTGCAATGATTCACCTTTTTGAACAACTGGCAACTTTTTGTTGCAAACCTGTTAAACATCATTTTCTAGAAATCATGATCAAACATGTAACAAACAAAGGTTCCTCGAATATTCTTTTCTTGGGGGGAAAGATTTGGATGTAAATTGAGTGTTATAAAAAGCATGCTTTAGTCATGCAAATGGTCGGGGTTGAATTCTTATGAGAAAATTTGAGAAATCCCATCTTCCTGAGAGACCATCTGAGAAACCTGTTAATCTCTTATGTTTTAGATTTGATCATGTCAAGTTGGTTGCAAGTGTACAACCATTGACAAGCTCTTGAGATTGTTCAAGAAACCTTCCCCGCTGATGAATCTAATCAACTTCAAATTAATATGTGTTAATCTTGGGAAAATTTGTGTCTGTTTTTATTTCAAGAATGTTTTCAAATAGTATTTCTTTTCCTATTGCAATCTTGTGTTAAAATCCCTCCGAATCACACAGAGATCTCATCCCTGTGATAGTTTAGTGGCATTTCAATTTCATTATGAGAAGAGCCTTCATCCTGTAATGAGATAAACAATTTAAAATCACTTTACTGTCATTTTGTTGATAAAGATTGTCTGTAAGCCTTTGAGTGTATCTTAGGCATGAGGAACTAGGGTCTTTAATGTTTAATTGAGTCTTTAGCTGAGCCTTCGTGTTAAATTCTTGGAGATTGTGTGAAACCATGTAAATATGGGCCTCCATTGATGCACACCTTCTAGTTGAAGGAATATTTTAGCTATTCTGAAGCATTTTGTCATTTAGTTTTCCAATTTTTGTGAAGGTTCTCAAAGATCTGGAAAATCAAGTTTATCCTGCTTAATCTCCCACCAAAAATTATTCAAAAACAATGAATCCTACCTGAACTACCCTGTTTTCCCTGTATGTCCACAAATGAATAAATTCTACTACCAAAATATGTAGAAGAAATCAAGATTCCATAATGTCTTTAGTAACCTTAACCTTGTTTAGAAAATATCACCATTCTTTAGAAGTGACAACTCGTGAGAGTTAAATTGTGGTGCATTGATCATATTTTCTCAAGGTTTCCTTTCAAATTTGTGCAAAGAAGGATATCTTCATTCTCCTTCACCAACAAGAGGTTACAAAATGGGTCCTCTCACCCTGGTTGAAAGGCACAACCTAAAGTAGTGAGGATAGATCAAATCCTTTTGAAGGTGCTATCCATTTCTCCAACATCTGAGTGACAAAGAGCCAAGTTGAATCACCTCCCGGCTACAAAATGACATACATGATGATTTATCTATCTCTAGGCTTCTTGTTAAATATGTGATGATGCTCAGCTTGCAAGGAGAATCAATTTGGATACCAACACTAGATTGCCATTGTTGTTAGGGACTTATTAGCGTTATCGGGGATTATTTGAACTCTGGGACTATTTGTGTGGCAACAACACCAGATTGGCATCATTTCTAGGGATTATTTGAAACTCCGGGACTTATTGTGGAAACAACACTAGATTGGTGCCATTGCTGGGGATTATTTGAACACTAGGGACCTATTTTTGTGGCAACAACACCAGATTGCATCATTTATTTGGGATTATTTGAATTCGGACTTTTTGTGGAGCAACAACACCAGATTGGGTTTTGGGGACTTATTAGCATTTTGGGGATTATTTGAACACCGAGACCTATTTGTGTGGAAACAACACCAAATTGGCACCGTTTTGGGGACTTATTGCACGTTTTGAGGATTATTTGAACACTAGGACCTATTTGTGTGGCAACAACACCAGCATTTGATTGACACATTTGGGACTATTTGAACAAAGGTGTACACATACCGACCCTTGGTAATGTTTCTTACATGATCTAAGTGCAAATACATTGTTTAAATGTCATCCTTTGTTGAGATTTGTAAGAATCGAGCAAAGTTACAAGTTTTGTGTGTAATATTTCCAGTTTTGTTGGTTTTTGCACTAAGTTTACATCATCAATGTTAAATATGGGTAAAGGAAGGTCAGATCTATGAAGCTTTGCATGAATTTAGTGTTGATAGACATTTGATAGATCAATTTTAGTGCATTTGCACAACTAAGGTGAAAATCCTTAGTGGTGACTCCGTGTTGAATTAATTTTTGATAAATGCCAAGTGTCTTAACCTCTATCAATTGAAATTTATCACTAATATTTGCAAATATGGAAGGAAGAAGATATTTCTTCATTAAAGACCCTACTAGAAGGTTGTTTCAGAATTGGGAAAGACAAATTCTGAAGGAAGAAGAATCTGGAAAGTTGTTGGAGATCAAAATCAAGAAAAGAGTTATCAATTGTGGAAACTGATCAACCTGTCATTGAAGATTTCCATACTTCCTCAAGTGCTTCTTTGAATCGTAGTAGTCTTTTTGTAGATCAAAATTCTCCATCTAGAGAGGGGCCTTCATTTGTATTTGAAAATTTTGTCTCATTCTGTCCCTGTGTTTTCCAAAGTTGATAGGATCTTCCAAGAAACAAAGTTTTTAGAGAACATTCATTTTGAAAATTATACTCCTGTGTTCCAAAGACCCCTTGTCCCTCATCATTTTGTATCTCCTGTAAGATCACCTCCTCAAAACAATATGGCCCAGCCCCCACCAAACCTCCATTTGTTGTCAATACTTTTGGTCCTATAGATTTTAGAGGTATGGATGGATATCCAAATGTAGTGCCACAAGATGTTAGAAATAGACTGCCTAAATTTCAAGGAAATAATGCTATTACTGGTGATCAACATTTAAAATTTTTTTCAATATGATGGAAGACTTTGAGATTGAATTTGAGGATGTGTATATAAAATTGTTTATTCATACTCTTGAGGAGGATGCACGTGACTGGTATAAATCTTTACCAGATAACTCAATAGATTCATGGACATAAATGAAAAATGCTTTTAGATTGCAATATGGGGATAAGACAGATCCCTAGGTTTCTTTTTTCTAGAATTTGAAAATATTAAGAAGAATCCTAATGAATCTATTCATGACTTCAATACTCGGTTCAATAAGACCTGAATAGGCTACCTGTAATCCTGAGGCCAAGTGATGTTTCTTTTTTGATAAAATACTCTGATGCTTTTGATAAAAAGGCTGCCTATTATTTAAGGGACAAGAACCCAAGAACATTGAGGCAAGCCTTCACCATGGCTTTGTAGATTGAAAACAACATCAAGTAGTTGGTAAGCCTCCTAAGAGGGAAGGTATCAAGCTGATCAATCCAGAGAAGCCTTAATCAAGTAAGTTTATTGGATCTAGAAGAGGTTGTAAAAACTTTGGCCTAGAGTTGTTAAGGAAATATCCTATAAACTGGCAGAGACAGAGAAGGGGATTGGACAAGGTTCCCAAGGTCAGCACAAGCCACAAGGTCAAGAAATATTTTCAAATCATCCTAGAGGTGATCATAGATCAGATGACAGGGGTAAAGGGCCCATGGGATCAGGAAATAGACAGCCCCAACCCCAGGAAAATAGATTGGTGCCTGATCCTTTAGCTTCCGAGTTGCTATTGTTGAAGAAGCTCATGAAATTGAGTGGTGTGATAGATGTTTCTTGCCCCATTCCCCATGTGATGAAGAAAAGGAGTTGAGGAAGAAGCTGATGATGATGAGATAGATGATGATGCATGCATGATGGATTTCTCTACAAGTTCACAGTAGGGAGCAACCTCAACTAAACTAATAAGTGCCAGAACTATTGAAAAATTTTGGGATTGCATTCACGGGTATTACCTCTTCCTCCCACTCATACTTTTGAAATTGATATGGTACAAGATTTTGAGTTTCCTAATAATGATTTTGAGTACTTAAGGGCATTAATGATTAAAAAGTATGATGGAGGAATTCCTTCAGAAGAGGACAAAAAGTTGTTAATGAATGCAATAGTTTGGCCAAGAAAAGGAATATAATACTAGAGTAAAGTTGTCAAAGGGGTAGGGCCTCAAGCCAAACCAAAATTCTAGTGCTTACCAATATCCCTAAGGAAACCCCTAAAAAAGATGCATCTGGAAAAGGATTTGTCACCCCAAATAAAACTTGTGTTCCTCCCCATGCTCAGATTGTGAAAAATCCCATGCCATCAGATGAATTTGTAAACCTTCCTCCTAATACTTGCCTTACCCAAATATGTTCCTTGTGACATAGCCCAAATCTTGAGTCAGATCAAGATTTTGTTCCTATTGTTGAATTGCTTAGAATCCCTGAGCATAGGAATAGAGCATTTGAATATTTGGGGCTTAAGGAAGAAAAGGTCACCAAGGTAAAAATGTAAACAATGTAGAGGTTCCTCCTACCATTGCAAGAATTAGAAAAACCACAAGCATTGGAGGAATTGGGTGAACCACCTGAGGTTTATTTGGGAACTTCTCTGGTTGAGTCTCACTGAATGTGGATCCATTTTTACTACTTTGATTATTAAGGATAGGTTGTTACATAACTGCATGTTTGATTCAGGAGCCTCATGTAATGTAATGCCTCTTGAGGTCATGAATGAGTTAAATCTCAAAGTAACAATAGCTTATGGGAAATGTACTGCCATGGATTCAAGAGAGGTGCCAGTAGTTGGATGTGTCAAAGGTTTAGTAGTGTAATTGGCAGCATATCCAGGAAAGTACTTAACTTTGAATGTAGTAATTGTGGATTGTCCTGCTAAGTGGGGAATGTTATTATCTAGAAAGTGGGCAGCTAGTGTGGGTGGAAGTGTGCAAATGGACATGTCTTATGCCACCATACCAATTGAGGGAAGCCTTGTGAAGTTACCTGGTGAAAATAAAATGTTATATCTCATTGAGGACCCCAACAATGCTTCTTATGAAGTATTGCACACAGACACATTGATGTTGATAACTCTGTGAGCTATGTTGTTTTCAAGGAGTATGAAATTGATCAATGCAGATATCCTGAGTAGGTTGATTTTCCTGGGACTTTGATGTTTGATGCAGCCTCGAGAGATGTTGAAAAACTTGACATAGGCACAAAGGATAAGCCTAAAAAAATGTGGTCAGATAGCAACTTGGATGGAAAGAGAAACAATCATATGACCAATTGTTAAAGATGTATCAGAACTGCTTAGCATGGTCATATCCAGAATCAAAGGCACTTGAAAATTTTCCTTGATTGTTTTCTTAGAATCAGGGCATGCACACCATTATATAGTGTATAGTCTTTTGTTTTCATTCTACTTTCATGTTTTTTTTTCTATTTTGGTTTTTCCTGGTCCCTGGTGACCAATTTTTGTTGGTTTCTTAGCTTCATCTTGGGGGATTTGGTTATTGTCTTTTACTTGCAAGCTTGTTCTTGACTCCATTTCCCAATGGATTTTTGGCACATGGTCTACTCTTTGTTCTTGTGGCACTCGCAGGGAGTGCCCATCCCCGAGTCGAGCCGATGTTGGTGCTCAATTTGATCTCACCCCATTTGTTCTAAAAATTTCCCAATCCTGGTTTGTCATATTTTCTATCTCCCCGAATGGATGTGTACAAGTTTTATCTTTACCAGGGTGTTATTATAAATCCTTCTCTATGGTCGTGGATCACTATTGAGCCATGAATTATTTGCAAATTCTTTTTCCTTGAAGAAAAATTCAATTTTGGGTGCAAATGGTGAATTTCCCCTACATCTTACTATTTGACGAGTGTGTTTTCCCATCAAATTATATCTCAACATCTTCAACTACGTGGTCTCTTTTGATTGGATGAGGCACATCGGGTCTATTTTATAACTTGTAACTTTTTTGCTATGTTTGCAAAAAGATCAATTTGGCCCCGCATGGCCCCATTGAGTTTTGATTAGTCGGTCAAATTTATAAAGGTGGAGTGAATTTCTCTTTTTTTCCCCCAAAGGTGTATACGTGTTCATTTTTAATTGGTTATGGCCCGGTGGGTCTTTTTGGTGAAATTTTCCACTTTGGTCACATTTGTAAAAATACCAAATTGGCCCCATGGCCCCGATAGTCTCTGATTGGCTATTCAAAAATATGAAGCAGTAGGGAAAAAGTCTTACTTTGACCCCGAGAAGGACACGTGGCAATTTTTTTCATTACAAGTGGGAAGTGAAAAGTTGGAACATTTTGAATTTTTTTGCCTTTGGGGCAAAAGAAATGGGTCGTGGATCAAAAGTTAGAAGTTAAAGGTTTTGCATTTGAATTTTTTGGCTCAACATTGAAAATTGAAAAAGTAGAGAGAGGAGAGTCACATCAAAAGAGGTTTTTGAAGATTTTTTTTTTGCCGGAGGTTTTTGAATATTTTTTTTTTGTGAAAAGGAGAAAAGTATAAAAATGAAGCATGACTCTCTGGGGCCCACATCAAAAGATAAAAGTAGGAAGTGGGTCAGAGGAAAATTGGAAATTTTTCCTTTTTGTTAAAAAGGGTAAAATTGCATAAATGAGTCCATGACTCCATCAAAGGCCCAGATTAAGCCACGTGTCGAGCCCGTATTTCAAAGGTGGAGGGGTGGGGAAAATGTGAAAATTGTGCATTTTCTCCAAAAGTCATAAAATGCAAAAGGCAACCCCAGGCCCATTTCGGCTCTAATCTTCCATGGATGGACTCTAATTTAAAGTTGTGAAAGGGAAGAATCAATGGTTATGGTGTGATGCATCTGGTTTTTCCACCATTAACATTCCATGACTTTAGGGGATGTAAATACGCATCATTTTTCATGGTGAATCTGAATGATTTCTTGTCATTTCTATCAACAAAGTGCAATTGAAGTGTTGTGGAGCTCGAATTTGTGAATCTGAGGAAGTGTCAAGAGTTGATATTTTGAAGTTAGAGTTGCTGGGCACCTGTAAAAATGAATTACTCAGAGATCCAGCAGAGAAAATTACAGAGGAAAGAATGGGAGGAGAAGGAAGATAAATGATGAAAGGATGAGGTCATGCAGAGAGGATGAATGGATGTGCCCTAGTTAAAACAATGATGGAAATATTTGCAATGATTCACCTTTTTGAACAACTGGCAACTTTTTGTTGTAAATCTGTTAAACATCATTTTCTAGAAATCATGATCAAACATGTAACAAACAAAGGTTCCTCGAATATTTTTTTTTGGGGGAAATTTGGATGTAAATTGAGTGTTATAAAAGCATGCTTTAGTCATGCAAATGGTCGGGGTTGAATTCTTATGAGAAAATTTGAGAAATCCCATCTTCCTGAGAGACCATCTGAGAAACCTATTAATCTCTTATGTTTTAGATTTGATCATGTCAAGTTGGTTGCAAGTGTACAACCATTGACAAGCTCTGAGATTGTTCAAGAAACCTTCCCCTGCTGATGAATCTAATCAACTTGAATTAATCTGTGTTAATCTTGGGAAAATTTGTGTCTGCTTTATTTTTAAAATGTCTGCAAATAGTATTTCTTGTTCCTATTGCAATCTTGTGTTAAAATCCCTCCGAATCACACAGATCTCATCCCTGTGATAGTTTAGTGGCATTTGCAATTTCATTATGAGAAGAGCCTTCATCTGTAATGAGATAAACAATTTAAAATCACTTTACTGTCATTTTTGTTGATAAAGATTTCTGTAAGCCTTTGAGTGTATCTTAGGCATGAGGAACCATGGGTCTTTAATGTTTAATTGAGTCTTTAGCTGAGCCTTCATGTTAAATTCTTGGAGATTGTGTGAAACCATGAAAATATGGGCCTCCATTGATGCACACCTTCTGGTTGAAGGAATATTTTAGCTATTCTGAAGCATTATGTCATTTAGTTTTCCAATTGTTGTGAAGGTTCTCAAAGATCTAGAAAAATCAAGTTTATCTTGCTTAATCTCCCACAAAAATTATTCAAAAACAATGAATCCTACCTGAACTACCCCTGTTTTCCCTGTATGTCCACAAATGAATAAATTCTACTACCAAAATATGTAGAAGCAATCAGATTCCATAATGTCTTTAGTAACCTTAACCTTGTTTAGAAAATATCACCATTCTTTAGAAGTGACAACTCGTGAGAGTTAAATTGTGGTGCATTGATCATATTTTCTCAAGGTTTCCTTTCAAATTTGTGCAAAGAAGGATATATTCATTCTCCTTCACCAACAGAGGTTACAAAATGGGTCCTCTCACCTGGTTGAAAGGCACAACCTAAAGTAGTGAGGATAGATCAAATCCTTTTGAAGGTGCTATCCATTTCTCCAACATCTGAGTGACAAAAGAGCCAGCTGAATCACCTCCCCTACAAAATGACATACATGATGA
This sequence comes from Taxus wallichiana var. yunnanensis, assembly GCA_018340775.1. NCBI lineage: Eukaryota > Viridiplantae > Streptophyta > Pinopsida > Cupressales > Taxaceae > Taxus > Taxus wallichiana. Next base: position 403,957,250 of record CM031237.1, on the reverse strand, counting down.
TTTATAAATCCATTAGTTAAAATTATGTAATATTTTGTTTACAATTATTATAAAACAATGCCAATAATGAGACCTTAGTGCGATGTAAGAGTAAAAAATATAAGATTAAAACAAGATTTGAAGTTAGGAATAATGTCATTCTTGGAGTCCTTGTAACTCAATTAGACATTTTGATGTGTTAAAAAGAATATGAATTTCCCTTGGTGAGATCAAACTTCGTGAAAACAAAAGTTATATATATATATACATACATATAGATATAGATATATATAGATATATATATATATATATATGTCTATATATATGTATGTATGTATCTATATATATATACATATATATAGATATATATATATGTCTATATATATGTATGTATGTATCTATATATGTATGTATATATATATATATATATATATATATATATATATATGTATGTATGTATGTATGTATCTATATATGTATGTATCTATATATATATATATATATATATATATATATATATATATATATATATATATATATATATATATATATATATATATATATACATATACATACATATAGATATAGATATATATATATATGTCTATATGTATGTATGTATGTATCTAGATATATACGTATGTAGATATATATATATATATATATCTACATACGTACATATCTAGATACATACATACATATATATAGACATATATATATATATATATCTATATCTATATGTATGTATATATATATATATATATATATATATATATATATATATATATATATACATACATATATATATATATATATATATATATATATATATATATATATATATATATATATATATATATATATATATATATATGTATATATGTATATATATATATATATATGTATATATATATATATGTATATATGTATATATCTATATCTATATATATATATATATATATATATATAGATATATATATATATATATATATATATATATATGTATATATATATATATCTATATATATATGTATGTATATATATATATATATGTATATATATCCATATGTATATATACATACATACATACATATATATCTATATGTATATGTATGTATGTATGTATGTATGTATGTATGTATGTATGTAAATATACATATATATATATGTATATATATCCATATGTATATATACATACATACATACATATATATCTATATGTATATGTATGTATGTATGTATGTATGTATGTATGTATGTAAATATATATATATATATATATATATATATATATATATATATATATATTTACATACATACATACATACATACATATATATATATCTATCTATATATATATATATATATATATATATCCAAATAAAATTCCTTGATTTGGAAATGTTGAATGGATTCAAAAGTTATTGAACTATATTAACTATGATAGGGAAATAAAGATATCGTGATCGAATAATGTTTCTAGGAACAAGTATCTTGAATCTAAATCTCCTTAAGTCCTAAGATATTTTTGTGGGATCACGTCAAATTATCTTGTTTAGCAAGGGTAAAATTCAAACATTGAATAGATTTTTGAGATGCAATATCTTAACATAAGAACAAGAGAATTATGATCTTTGTATGCAATTTGAAATATGGCAAATAATTATGTAAGTTATGGAGATTGTCGTAAGGGATAAAGAGTTAGGTTTAATGGTCGAGCTATAAGTTGAAAGTGAAAGTGAAAAAAGGAGAAAATTATGCTTCGATAATAATATTTTTTTGGAATGTTAATCGTAAGTAAGATGTATTCATGGTAATGATGTGTTATGGGTTTTCCAATCCTTAGGTCCCATTTTTATGGTTAGGTCATTACTACCATTCATTCATTGTGGAAAGTGTGGCATCGAAATGTATATGGCGTTGTCATGTCTCTATGTGAGTCGATGACTTGTGTAAGTGTCTTAAGTTGTGTTAATTTTATCTATTGGAGCCCATGTGGTGTTAAGTATTGAGTATTTAAAGTAAAAAGAAATTATTCGGTTTTTCTTTATTGTTGTATTTATGTGTTCAAATTGTGGTTGTTACACATATAGAATATATAAACATGTTGTGCACCTACGTCAGATTCTCTTATCAAAAATCACGTCTTTCACTAGACACACTACATTGAGTCACCTCTAAATACAACTTGGATCCTTTCCTTGACTTCTTTTGCGGCGGACGGATGACAACTTTCAACATAAATATTCATCTTTCTCCAGCTATTCTTTTCTTTGAATTACAATATTACCTTGTACATCTTCTCAATGTATCCCTTGCCACATGTCCTCCACCTTGTAGAGCCATCCATTTGATTGTAAGTTTTCCACCAAGCTACGTTTGTGAAAAGCACATCAATGATTTACAAGGAATAATACTTCATTAATTCTTCAATCTGGATCATACAATATATTATGAGATGCAATTCCTATATCCGTGATATTGTTGTAACTCATAACAATATCACAAACCTCAAGGATGGTTTTGGAAAGCGGTTGACCAAAAGCGAGAATGGTGGTTTTGCAATTGGTTTACTACAAACCACAAAGTGATGCTTTTTGCAAATGGATTACCAACAACCAAGAATGGTGGTTTTACTATTGGTTTACCACAAACCACAAATGAAGGTTTTCAAGTGGTTTACCTACAACCACATCATGATATGCCAAGTACTATTCTCGGCCCTCATCACATCTCACTATAGGGAATAACATAGGAAATTATACTGAAATCTATTGCTCATACATACATAGAAAAAAGCTGACATCTTTGGGCTGGAACATTGGAACATGTTCCCCCTCAATGTGAAATTTCCACTTATTGAAAATCGCTTAAACCTGTACCTCACACTGGAAGCACTAAAATCAAAGCGCACACATACACATGTCACCAAAGTTGATATGTGGCCTCATTGTTAAGCGACGAGAGGTCGTTGAATGACCTCCAACCTCCGTTTGCCTCCATCCTCCGGTGTTTGTTGCTAACTCAACAGAATATGGCTTTAAAGCTCATCAGGTTTCACATTGATCTTTATTTTATCTCCCTCCGGCAATGTGAACCAAAAAGTTTATTAGGACGTTAGTCACCACCTGAGATGGATTTTTCAACTTTCATCCTAATTAGGAAGTAATAATATTTCAAATGGCTCCACCTTTAAAACTAGTAGAACATGTACAAATTGCTATAAGGATACTATAATGGAGAATAAATGTAACATCTATAAATAATGTTTAATATTTATTTTAGAATAAAATTTGATTTTTTTACTACATTTAAATTTTGTTTAATATTTAATTACATGTTTAATTCATTTTAAAAATCAAGTTTTCAAATAATGATTGCCATTTTGGTTGAGATTATATAATATTTTTGTCGACTCGGACATATGGTTAGAAATCTTATGGAATCTACCACAAAAGTCAACTATTGTGCAAGGTCTACGAGGTCGAATTTTTTCATCTATAACTATTCTCATGACACTTTCGATTGAAGCCCAATGTTTCACCAACATGATTTCGATAGCTCATGCATTTTTGTGTTCATTAGAGTAATAATTAGAAATAATGCATTATGCTATAAAAGTTAGGAAAAGTGGATTTATTATTTATGCTCATTTTGTAGCCTTTTTCCTTGTAATTAGAGTGGAAGTTGAATATCGATTTTATTTTTAAATGCTTCACACCTAGTAAAGAAATGGTGTAATGAATATGGAAAAATCTAAATTAGATAGCACAAAGGATTGCAGCCTCGGAAGGATGCAATCGAGTTTCCATATTATATGCTCTATAATTTATGAAAACTATACGTAACATATTGGTATAGGGGTATTAAAACCTAGGTAAACTAGGCAACTACCTAGGGTGCTAACATTTGGGGGACATTATTTTATGTTATTTTATTATGGTTTTTAAAAAGAGTAGATCATTTTATGGTACTAGATATTAGTGGCCAACCTTTTATACAAATTCAATTAATGTTATTGAAAATAAATTTAAATTTACATTATTCTATATAAATATTTTAGTAGGCCGAAAAAAATTATGCAAGTGGCTTTTTTATATTATTATTAATTCAAACTCATACTAATGTATTTTTCACATTTTGTATTGTTTTCAAGTCTTGGAATTTTTTTTGGAGAAAAGTCCAAAAAGGTAAATATGTAAAGAACATGGGAAAAAATAGTTTGAAAATATATGAGAAAATGAGAATTATAATAAACTATATCTTAGAGAATTAATTACGGATTTTAGAAAATAATATCTACAAAAAAATATTAGCAATTTTTTCTTCGATGGTAGATGCATAACATATCAAGTAAGTTGATATTTGGTCATGGTTAATTAACTCTTCTAATTTAGATTTTTTAATGTATAAAACACATTAGCTCTATGTAACACCCAAATTTTTCCCACTTTGAAACCCACGATAACCCGATAGCAAACCATGAAAATTATGAGTTTTTTTTTAGAAAGGTTACAAGTCCTTAGCCGGGATTTTAATTAAATCCCGATTATAAAATTTTAAACATTTACAAGGCAAATGGAACTAAAATAATGACTAAGATTTTAAACCCAATTTCAAAATGATGTTATGATTTAATTCTTTCTTTTCTAGACACATATTTTATTTAAATAATCCTCATTTAGCTTTTCATTATTTAACTTCATTAATTCCCTTTGAATTTATAATTTAAATGCATATTAGCAATTGTAAATTTAATTAGACAAGGATAATAATCCTGTAGAGTTAATGGCATGCACATTATTTTAAAGTCATTATCTCAAAAGGGGCAAGGTGCACAACCAAGTCTAACCCCTTAGGGCCCCATTTAACATTACACACACATCTTTTTATTTATTTCATTCCAACCTAAATACCGCATCACTAAAGTGATGTGGGGTTCATCTGAACCATAAGATCTAATCTATCTAAGCTATTAGATCTAGGTTTGGAAAATTTTACCCTAGATATCCTTATGGAATGCCATATATTCATTTCTTAAACATATTCTCTAACTTTCTCTTGTTTGATTTACGGGTTAAGGAAGGAGGAAAAGATGAAGCCATGGATTATTGTTCCAAGATCAATGATAGATACACACAAGACAAAAAATTTTGTGCATCTCTCTCCTACGGTTTATTTGAAATCTATTTATCATTTGTATTTTCTTATTCTTTTGTTTTCTTTTCTTTTTACCATATTTGGGTTGTGGGTATTTGCCCAATTTATTTTGGTACATTTAGATCTTTTAATGTAGGATTATATATATAGCTTTATCTTTTAGAATAGACCATGAAAATTATATTCGGCCTGAAATTTACAGATCTATATACCTATATACCCTCTCTGTGTTTTTATGAAAATACACATAGAGAGAGGTATATACGTATATAGATTTGTAAATTTCAGGTAATATAATTTTCATGGTCTATTCTAAAAGATAAAGCAAATATATATATATATATATATATATATATATATATATATATATATATATTACTAAGGATAGTTAAAATAAACTAATGGCTGGGGTAAAAAGAAACACAGTAGTAAAAATTAGTTTATTTGCTTGATAAAATAGAAGGGGCTTGATTTTAAGTTAGTCGGGCATTAAGTTGTTGAGGTTATAGTGTTAGGGCTAATAAAATTGGGAGGAGGGTCACAACCCACTTGACCACTAACATTTGTTTCGATATATTAAAAAAATCATTCCCTTAGTAATGTCGTGAACTTTCACTTAGCCAAATTTAATGGCTTAAAACAATATGACTTTGTTTGTTATTATTATGTATCATTATATATATATATATATATATATATATATATATATATATATATATATATATATATATTAGGATTAGGTAAATGTTGATATTTATTATTAATAATATGATTATTTTGACATTATAAATTTATAATATAGTCAAATTGTGTTATTAATATACATTCATTGTATATAAATAATATGTTTTGTTTATTAATTTCTATTTTCATTAATATAACGGTTTGAAAATTTGTGAGGGAGGCTAAATGTTGTAATTATAATTTTGTATGGGTAAATTTTACATGCATCAAGGTAAATATGATTATTTTGACATTATAAATGTATAATATAGTCAAATTGTGTTATTAATATACATTCATTGTATATTAATAATATGTTTTGTTTATTAATTTCTATTTTCATTAATATAGCAGTTTGTAAATTTGTGTGGAGAGTAAATGTTGTAATTATAATTTTGTATGAATAAATTTTACATGCATCAAGGTAATAATGATAATGCACAAATTTGTGTAGTTATCAAATTTAAACAAATTACAACTTTCAAATTCTTTTACATATTTATTTTAAGGGTATAATTAGTTGTAATTTAATCATTTACTTAAGAAATTTTTTATTTTTATAAAGGGGTAGTTGAATAAAACGCACTTATAGTAGATGGAATGTAACCTTGCATTTGGTAGTTGAATAAAACATATTTGCACTTAACCATATTCATACGGGTAATGCACACAACAAAATGGGCTAGTAGGAAACACTCTCTACCCAACAAAAATATCTATTGAGTGATAGAATCCTTCTTCCTCATTGGCCCCCAAATGCCAACATGGAAGCAATGAGGGTTATTTAGACAACCATGGCAACTCAAAAATTGTTTCCACATACACATTCAATCAAGACATTCGATGCAATAACACAATACCAATTTTACAACAACATGAACAAATAGCCAAACACAAATACTTCATTCTAAAGCCAAGGAAGAGAAAGGAACATGGACGCTCTTCTTATTCCTCCCAATGTCTTGGGTGTCCACCTATGAGCCTCCAAAAATTCCATCATAAAACAAAACACTCTTATGCCTACCTCACAGAATATACACAACTCTTATGCCTCCCTCAAGAAATCAATCCACTCTTACTCCTCCCTCACTCGTATGCCTCCCTCAAGAAAATAACAAGATAAACACAATCAATAAATATCAACAAGGTAAACATCCCAACCCAACTCCATCCTAAAATACCTAATGACATTTATCTTATGCCTCCCACAAGTTTTACCCCATTTCCATTTCTCCCACAACCTAAGGATCAAATCAATTTCACATAATCATAGGCAATAAAACAACCATCATACACACATATGAGTACAATAAAATATCAAGCTAAAAACAAGGGTGAAGATCTACCTTAAAAATGGAGAGGATCAACCACAAACAAATTCTAAGCCTTCCAAAATCCCAAGCAAGCACCATCCATTCCAAGATCAAATCACTATTCTCAAGCAATATCTCCAAGAATTCCAAGCATCCACCCCAAAAAATTAACAACTAACCCCAAATCCTCACACAAAGTGAAATAAATAGAAAAAAGAGGGACAAAGGGGTGATGTGGTTCCATGTAGGATGCCAAATTATCTCTCCTCCATCCCACATCACTAAGGTCAAACCCAAACCCCAAAGCATAATAAATTGGTTGTTGGGGAAATGACCACCCTCTTACACACTCAGCCCAACTCACACCACTTAAGGACAAAATTAAATACCATGTAAGAAAAATGCAATTAATTTCTCTTTTCCTTCATTAAAACACAAAATAAGACATAAAATAAGTCCCTCACATCATAGGCCTAGTGGATGGGTAACTTTAAGAGGTGTATGAAAAGATTACTTGTCCCACAAGTCACCAAAATGGCCTAGAAGGTTAAAATCATAATTTCACTTGAAAGGTTGAGTACACACTACTTCAAAACAAATTAAATTTATTCCAATCCAACACACATTAAGGCTATCAAATCACATTTATTTCCCCCCATTTTTAACATCCTAATAAGCACAAGTTAAACATGTTTAAATTAATTATATAGGGGTGCTAAAAATAATAATAAAAATGACTCCACATACTAAAAAAAACAATAACTAGTAATAAAATAACATCAACAAGATAAGGTCACCAACTTACCCAAGGTCATTATTGACGTCACCCCCAATGGGGACCTTTAAAAAAAAAAGAAAACAACAATACACAACATATGAATACACAAGTTGACATGGTGACCTGTTTCCAATACCCCACATTCCTTCGTTGTTGGTCTCTTATCCCATGTAGTTTGTTGTGCTATAATTTCCTGCAAAATCGAACAATACCTTTCTGGCCTTGTGGCCATATTAATGACGTCAAAATCATAAAACACGTGCATGTATACATAACAATTTACATCATCGAATATCATTATTAAACCAGTGCTAGAATCAAGTGATTCGCCAATCATTTAATTTTCTAACATTTCAATTCTACCAATCCAACAATCTTTACTAAGATCACGACATCAACAATCATTCGAAATATCAATAAATCACATCCAAAGATAATATAATAAACCAACCCATATATATTATATTATCATATCCCAAGGTACATAGCATTGCCTCCGTCTTTGACATATTTCGTCCCCGAAACATAAGAAGAAACCATATAATGAGTGTGCTTTAAATTATTGCACACTTGTCACCATGCTCGATCATCCAACCACCCATATGAAATCCTAGTGGGTGATGCTTCTCCAAACCTGATTCCATATTCCATTGTGCTCATATGATTCCATCGTGGTCCATATGTGTTCCTCCTCGGCATCCATGCATATCCATAATGATTATTCCTATGATTCCATGTCATACAATTATTGTTCCATTGATTCCATGTATAGCCAAAATTATTACTCCTCCAATTCCCTATATATCCATATAGATTGCTGACCTCATGTGTCCTAGTATGTCTCCATGATTGTTTCCTCTCATGATGATGGGGGTGTCTATATGGATCAGCCTTAATATGCTCAACCTTATCAATCTTTTCCTCTTTTTCCTCTTCTAACTTGTTTGTTATTTCTTTTTTCTCTTGAGTAGAGAAATTATTTTTGAATTTTTTATCATGTTTTTCATCCTCTCCTTCTAATTCATCCTTATTCCCTTCATCACCATCTTCAAATTCATCTTCATGATCTAATTTTACATTACTTTTTTCTTTGCTAAGTGTGATATCTTGCAATGTAATTTTCTTTCTCTTGTACCATAATTTCATGAATTTCTTTTGCACATTAAGATTAATTGTTCCCAATATCTCTAACCAAGGATATCTAAGAACAATATCCATATAATCCATATCTAAAGCATAAAAATTGAATGTAAAACATATTTATCCATAGAGAGCTTTAAATCTTCAAAAACTTGAATATGCTTACCATCCACTTGAGCTTCTTTAATATGTTTTTCTTGTACATGTATATTTTGAGCTACATCCATATTGATGAAGTTATATTTGCTGCTAGGGTTTATGGAGACAATTACCTTTATCCTTTGAATACACTCTTCAAACTGAAATATTGAAGCTTCCTTCCTTGGAGATGCATTATCCTGTGTAGCAACTTTATCATCTTCCTCTTCGATGATGCTTACGCTTTTTCTTCTTCTTATTCTTTTTTTTTTTCTTCTTCTTCTTCTGCTTTGTCTTCTTCTTCTTTTGTTGCCCATCTGTCCATGAAAACTTGTTCCAGTTCCTCCAAAGACCAATAAGACTTTTCCTTTTTAACTCGAGAAAACCAAATGCATAAAGGCCACTAATCCACAACTTGAATAACCAAATATTAGATGGTTTAGAGAATTTATCTCTAAATTTGTTCCACCATTCTCTAGCATCAATCCTTCCATATCCAAAAAAAGCTACCATCCCCATGATCCACAAAACTAGGGTTTTGGAATAGACCCTTTTTATCAAAACTTAATCTAACCCTTTTAGCTAAAGTTCAGCCAAAAATCAGAAATCACAGAACACAAACCCAAATTTAATTTTGGAGAGGTTTCCAAAAATGCAAGAAATTTAGGAAAATTCTTCAAATTGTGGCCTATTGAGCAAAATAATGAAAAATAGTAAAAATGAAAGAACTCGACAAAATAGATCAATTTTTAAAAAAATTTAGTGGCATAACCTCTGAATATATTACATCAACCCAAAAACAATTGTTTCCTAATTCATCATTATTTAGAAGATATAGATGAAACAATAAAGTTAGGGTTTCAACCCTAAAATAGACACAACATTTGCAAAACAGCTCCAAAACATCTAAAATTCGGAGGAAGATCACATGAACTATGTATCCACTCCAAAAAAAAAAATTATCTGAAAAATTCCTAGTCGATCTATAGATATAGATGAATCACCAACATTAGGATTTCATCCCACAAATTGCCCGGATCACTGCTCTGATAGCACTTGATATGAACCTTGCATATAATAAATCAATAAATTGTAGAATATAACACAACACCAGATATATGGGGGGTCAAGATGCCCTAATATCAATATATGCAAAATAATACCCTTAAGGTAGGGCAACACTATACAATGCTCCTTAAGGAAGGAGTAACTCCATAATCTCCCAAGATGGGAATCCACTTCGAGGGGGACACCTGCAATATACCTCTACTAAGTAGAAGAATCAAATCATACATACATTAACTCCTCATAATGATACTCACATCCTTTAAATAGGATGGGTAACACCTAATCCCAATGTAGGATGACCCATTACCCAATACAACTAATTCCTATGTGAGCCCATATAACTAACTAAGGGGATGTGTGCCACATGTCGGCATCTCCATAAACCCATATACATTATAATATCATATCCCATGTGAACCCATACATATAACTAAGGGGATGTGTGTCACATGTCGGCATCTCCATCAACCCATATATATTATATTATCATATCCCAAGGTACATAGCAATACGTCGATAGAGTAGTAATGCCGTTAGAACATAAAATACTGATATATGAATCAAACATATAAAATTCATCACAATATTCACATCATGTCACAAGTCTAACACGTCCGTATTATCTATCAAATAAGTAAAACAAGCTGTATCAATTCTCATCCAAAGAATGTCTAATATCTTATACGATATCAAGGTCTAGGGATCCTATCTTGAGTGAGCATAGACATAACAATATATAAATAATAACGATATCACAATCATTCGTAATAAGGCAACCATTCTAGATCATCATCATATCCTTAAATTCCCATCGAGGTTCACAATACAACTATACAATCAAAATAATAATCAAAACACAATAGTAATCATGATGTTCCGCACATCTAATTAATATGCTAACTAGAATACAACATAATGGTTTAATATTATAATCAATTCAAAATTGATAACATTGTTCAGTCAATGTTGAAGAGGAGTTGGCATTACACCCCCCTCCCATTAGATTTTACTTCCTCCCGAAATTCATTAGATAAGAGGTAAGGAACAATGAAAAAGAAATAATATCACACCCTCTATGGAATTTATTTTCTTCAAAAAAGAGTGGGTCTATAGAACCCATGTTTGGTCTAATGCAATTCAACAAGAAGAAGGAGATTGTAAGGGATGATCTCTAAACTTTCTTCAAGAAAGGTTTTATACATTTAATTATATAGAGTAACTCTCCGTGATCAACAAAACTATAACACATAACATAAAAATGAGAAATAGTCAAAGGATTATTAAGAACAACCACAAGAGTACAAGAATAACAGAGAGAATTTTGTGAACTCATGATGACCACACAGTCACCCATGGATACAACATATTGCAATAACAAAATTTAATGCTTCCACTAAGGTTGAGTTACGCTTGAAGTTCTTTATTTAGACAAGGCTTAGAAATTATTAGCCATGACCATCAATTAGTAAGAGAAACATGTCTACTCCAAGGTCTCACAAATTGGAGATCACACATGATGGGGTTTAACAATAAGGAAGACGCCTAAATTATCAAAAATGTTTACATTTTTGTAAATATTCATAGATATTACTTTTATAACTCAAAAGTATTCAATTAACTTTTCATTATAAAACTTAGCAAATTCATGACCACAAGGTTTTCTATAACTTGAATCCACACTTAAAATTGAACACACAATATTAATCTGATTTTAGAAATGTTAAAAACTTAGATAATATTCCACTTAATGACAAGCCTCACACAAATCAACATACAAACAAAAGATACACCAATCACCCTATAAAACATAATGGAATTTAATTATTTTAAATAATTCCCAAGCTCGGAATAATCATAAGAGAGCACTTTCTTAATTAAATCGCACAAAAGAGCACTCAAGGGAGTTTTCAATAGAATGAAAGGTAACAAGAGGGTCTACTACAATCTACTAGCACATCACACCAAAATTTTAGTAAAAATTATAAAATCATCATGCGATTTCTTTTCCCAAGGTCAAAAGGGAACAAACATCAACAAGGTTCCGAAAAGAAAAATAAATAACTTCCCAAGATTATTTCATATCCTTAACATATGTTGCCTAGATTTAGTGGTAACCTAGGTCACCAAGAACTAAATCAGCACACAAGGAGGTTTCTTGTCTAAAAAAATAAGATATAAGACCCGCTCCTAACAGACCACATCTCACACTCGTCAAGCTACGAGGAAACAAGGGTATGAAAACCAAAAACTCCTATAAGGGAAAGCACATACGTCTATGAACAAGGAAGTACTATGCAACTAGAACACGTCACTATCAACAAGGTGTTTCAAAAATCTAGGTAGGTGAAAGAACTAAATGTTCAATTATACAATGCACTCAATACACATATTTTTTAATCATTTTATCAACCAACTATTAATTCAAAATTTGTAGTTTATATTGCTAAGCACATTTCTTACAAGTTTTCTTAATTAAAATCTTCCTTTTATTATGAAATCGCATATCTCAGTATCATTAAGGAGCACCACCAATATTGGAATGAAATATGGCCTATCGGTATGGGTGGAGAGATTTTTTAATTTTAATTCTAGGGAAGGTAAATGGAAAAAGTTTTTCTTTAATTTTCATATAGTTTAATTTCTTCTATTAATCTACCAAGATTATAACAAGGAACCATTTTCCTTTTTTTAATGTTCCATTTTATTTGTTAAGTTTAAAATTCCAAGCCCCTCAATTGGAGTTTTATAATATTAAGGTTCATCATCTTATCAATTAAATTTTAATGAGTGGAAGATTCTAAAGCACGACACATTATTAATTTTATAGGATTAAGAGATAAATCCACATATCGCATTTTTTAATTCTAAAGGAACAAGAGACCATTCAACATAACAAACACATCATTAATTTTGTAAGAGCTAGATCAATCAAACACTAGGTATCACACCAATATTGCAAGGGTTTAACAAATAATTACAAGCATCACTAAACACTTGAAGTGGGTCTCCACAAGTATCAAAGAAGCTACAACGAAAACTCCCATTATAGAAACAATTTTTTTTTTTACGAGTTTAAGAGGTTTACCTCAAATTGGGAAAGAAAAAAATGTTTTTTTGTTCGATCTCATTTTTTTAACATGATAAGACAAGGAAAGTTTCTAATCAACACTCATATTTCCACAAGATACCACAAACCAAGAAACAAGATGAAAAGGAAAACTTTACTCCAAGGACACCACATTTCCCATTGGAAAACATCAAATGCAATAGGAAAACCAAATAATCTACCCAAAAATGGAATCTACGACCAAGAGTTGTAGTTTTAAAATGAGCACAACATAAACACCACTGAGATTAAAATATTAAGATCTACCAAACTAACATCTCTAAGAGGAAGGTCCGAAAAACCCAAAAGCATCCGTAAGTGTCTTAACATTTCCCAATACTATTAGATCATAGATTCGTATGCATAACTTTTTTTTAAATTAATGCAAGGGTAGACTTATTTATGGGTCAACGAGAAAAAAAAGTGCACTTTGAATTAATCAAATTACCCGAATGGGTTTTATTCTAATCATAATTACCAAGATACCTACCATTCACCAGTCAATAGTTTCTATAATGAAACAAGGAAACCATGATAAAACTTGGCATGCCATAGATGGAACACCATATTCAAACAAAACACTTATCCACTAAAATATATAATCACCCAAAGTTAATCCAAGCCTAACACAATCCATAAATCCATAACCAAACATATCAACTCTAATGGTGAACCAAGATTTTACCAGAATGTAAGAGAATCACAACCACTTCTATCCAAACTACCAACTAGACTGCACGACATAACAAACTTTCTCTAAGAAGGTTGAGTAATGAAAAATTCACTCTAACGTCCTAGATACACCCAAGGTTCCATCCGTCCAAAACCAAGGCATAACTTAAAGCACCTAAGAAGACATTCAAGGCACCTAGGGTGTACCCCATATAACGAAAAACCACAATACAAACAACATAGAACCAGCTCATCAACATGCAAGAGTAATCATGTAACATTTAGCTAAGTAGTCAACAAGATAACTGAACTCCGAGTGACCAATCAAAATAAAATCCAAGAAATATTGGCAATTAAGGGAAATGGCTTAGTATCCGCATTGCAATCCTTGAAAATCACACAAAAACATAACTAAAAGAGCCTCAGAACTTCTCAATCAAATCATAAAATAAGATGTTGGTCTTAGATAAAATAACATAAGTTTATGAATGTAAAATACAGAATGTCAACATCACATTCACTTCGCAACCCTTCATGGCCGCTAATAGGAGTACTATACCTCGAGCTTAGTTCTAAGAATGCATATGCAAAATTGGATCAAATGTGATGCAAAGACATAACATCCAATCACTCATACGGGGATTAAGTCACTAAAGCGGTAACAAAACTAACCTGTCTAACCAATGAAGGAAAAAGGGGAGCTTTAGACAATTAAACAACTTCTAATTTGCTCTGTAAGGCCCCATGAAGAAAACCACTATTGCCAATCCAAAATAATTACAACATACAATTTATCATTCCAACAAGGAAGAGTCTTAATGGGTTTATCACATCACATAACTAAAGCAAGAGTTGGGAATCATCAAATAATATCTTTGTAAGGAGAACCAAGTTCCCGATACATAAAAATCCTACATTAAAATAAATCTTATTTAACACTTTCTGTTAATCTAGGGCGAACAAAACACCACTAGGTGATTAAAACAATCCCAACAACCTTTAATATTTTATTATCATTTTAATCATGGAGGATCAAATTCTACTAACTGGTTTTCAGGTTTCAATGTCGGCCCAGGGTCCAAGTGCTAAACCCGCGGCTCTAATACCAAGTGAAACACCCAAATTTTTCCCACTCAAACCCACGATAATCTGATAGCGAACCATGAAAATTATGAAATATTTTTTTTTTTGAAAGGTTACAAGGCCTTAGCCAGGATTTTAATTAAATCTCGTTTACAAATTTTTAAACAATTACAAATTAGTCAGAACTAAAATAATGATTAATATTTTAAACACAATTTCAAAATAATGTTACGATTTAATTATTTCTTTTCTAGACTCAAATATTTTATTTAAATAATCCTCATTTAGCTTTTCATTATTTAACTCCATTAATCCCCTTTGAATTTATTATTTAAATGCCCATTAAATTTTTTAAATTTAATTAGACAAGGATAATAATCCTCTAGTGTTAATGGCATGCACATTATT